>CAJVGC010000589.1:6728880-6786983 GCA_910822075.1 Senecio squalidus | reverse complement strand
AAGTGTACGGTCTTTACTGACCACAAGAGCCTCCAGCACATCTTAGATCAGAAAATGCTCAACATGAGGCAACGGAGATGGATAGAACTGCTGAGTGACTACGATTGCGAGATCAAATACCACCCGGGTAAAGCAAACGTAGTAGCAGATGCCCTGAGTCGGAAGGAAAGGGTAAGACCATCCCGAGTTCGAGCATTGGGTATTCAGGTTCAGACGAGCCTTCGAGAGCAGATCGCAAACGCGCAGCAAGAGGCGTTAAAGCCCGAGAACATTAAGGCCGAAACGCTTCATAATCACGAGAAGGAATTCGAACGCAAGTCGGACAGAATTTATTATTTCAAGGGTCGAGCATGGATTCCGAGATCTGAGGATCTTCGCCAACTCATTTTGGATGAGGGCCACCGATCTAGATATTCTATCCATCCGGGATCCGACAAGTTATACAAGGACCTCCGGGAGTACTACTGGTGGCCGGGCATGAAGAAGGATATCGCCTTGTACGTAGCCAAGTGCCTTACTTGCTCCAAGGTCAAGGCGGAATATCAAAAGCCCTCAGGTTTACTTCAACAACCGGAAATTCCCATGTGGAAGTGGGAGCAGATTTCCATGGACTTCATCACCAAGTTGCCCCGTACGGCTAAGGGTAACGACACGATTTGGGTAATCGTGGACCGCCTGACCAAATCCGCTCATTTCTTGCCAATTCGGGAGAATTATTCGATGGAGAAGCTAGCTCAAGTCTATATCAACGAGATCGTCTCTCGTCATGGAACCCCACTCTCCATCATCTCCGATAGGGACAGTCGATTCACCTCCCGTTTTTGGAATGTTCTCCAGAAATCCTTAGGTACTCGATTAGACCTCAGCACGGCGTATCACCCTCAGACTGACGGCCAGAGCGAAAGGACGATTCAGACACTTGAAGATATGCTGAGAGCATGTGTGGTAGACTTCGGAGGAAGTTGGGACACTCACCTTCCCTTGGTCGAGTTCTCCTATAACAACAGCTACCATGCCAGCATCAAGTGTGCCCCGTTCGAGGCTCTCTACGGGCGTAAGTGCCGGTCACCGCTCTGCTGGCTAGAGGCGGGCGACCGACAACTTACGAGACTCGATATCGTCCAGGCAACCATCGACAATATCACCACCATTCGTGAACGACTGAAGACTTCCCGTACCCGACAAAAGAGCTACGCTGACAACCGAAGGAAACCCCTCGAGTTCCAGGTTGGCGACCGAGTACTCCTCAAAGTATCGCCCTGGAAAGGAGTAGTCCGCTTCGGGAAGCGCGGTAAACTGAGTCCAAGGTACACCGGCCCATTTGAAGTCATCGAACGTATCGGTCCCGTTGCTTATCGTCTCCACCTTCCTCAAACTCTCGCGAGTGTGCATGACGTGTTCCATGTCTCACACTTGAAAAAGTGTCTGTCTGATGAGACCATCGTCATCCCTATAGACGAGGTCAAAATCGACAGCAAGTTAAACTTCATCGAGGAACCGCTCGAAGTTGTCGACCGCGAGGTCAAACAGCTTAGACAGAGCCGTATTCCGATAATCAAGGTTCGATGGAACTCTCGACGCGGTCACGAATTCACGTGGGAGCGTGAAGACCAATTACGTCAGAAATATCCTCATCTGTTCGAGAACTCTTCTACCTGATAAGACGCACTAAATTTCGGGACGAAATTTCTTTCAACCCGGGGAGAATGTGACAACAGTCAAAATTCAGGTACTTATTCCGTTGTGATATCAGTTCGAAACGTTAGTTACTTTTTGTCTCGTTCACTTTATTCTGGTTCGTAACTTTTTGAGTCTATACTTTGTCGGAACTAGTGTCGGAATAACTTCCGGAATCAAAATTTTAAGTCCTAATACCAAGAAAACACCTATTGAACTTTCCTAAGTTCATAACCTATCATAATTAAGAACTTTCAATTAACAAAAAGGTCCAACGAAGCAAAAACGTAAAAACGAAAATTTTGAAAAGGCCAAAAATGGCCCGGTGCGCCGCACCTAGTGCAGTGGTGCGCAGCACCTCGCGCCAGAAATTCAAAAATGTTACAATATTAGTCCTTTTCTCGTTTTACACCACCACCACCCAAATTGGCCAATCACAAACGAGCCTTTACTGCTAAATTACTGTCCCAATGCCAGATTATCACCCCCACTATCTTTTCTTTTCATTTCACTTTCATTTTTACAAAAACTAAAAACACACACATACTTCTTTTCTCTCTACTTTTCTCTCTAAGAACTCCATTTCCAGAAGCATTCCAGCCATCAAAACCCATAAATAAACCATACAAATCGTTCAAAACCTCTAGAGAAGCTCGGAGGTGTTGTTATTTCGAAAAAGGACCACGGTTGTAAGGATTTTTGGAGCTAGATTCCGACCAAAACTCATCATCCAAGCTTTTCCTCCGGTAGATTTCTTTATTTTTACCATTCTTATACAAACATTCAATTGCATGTAAGATCTAACGGTTGAAAATGTATTTTTACATAAATCTATGACTTTTTACGGTCAAAAACGTTTTTAAAATAAATAATCTTTAGATCCACGGATTTGTAACCAAATACTCTTTAGAAACTGTTAAAAAGGTGTTTTAATAAGTTTTAACCGGTTGCATGTCGAAATCCATGGGTGAAAACACGTTTTTAAGCAAAGAAATCACGAAAACGGGAAAACAGCGAGGAGGTGCGCAGCACCCCCTGACAGGTGCTGCGCACCGGGCTGCTGTCTTCCCGAGAAATTGTCGTTTTACTCGTTTTGAGAATATGTTACTTTCTGGACTTTTACCAAAATCATGAGGGGACTGAGATAAATGAAATCCATAATAAAAGTGACTTGTGTTGGACTATTTGGACTATTATAAGCTATAATATATGTATTATTGTATTTTAGGTGATTTGTGAGCGGAATTGATTTACAATTTTTGGATATGAAATTTGGGCGCGGAAGCGCTGCCCAAATTTCCTCAGAAATTATAAATCACCTCAGCGAGCAAAAACACTCAAGATATAATAACCTAAAACGTTAAATCGGACTTTCGGACTAAACGCAACGCTAATCGCTTCGGACCAAATTTTCGGAACAATATTGGACTTAACACTTAATTACAACCAAAAGTTACATAATCTCCTATATTATTATATAAGAACATAATAACGTAACAACTCATTAAACTACCTTGGTATTTATAGGCAATCCGTGATTCCCGGCTTACACATTCCGACCGAATTTCCGAGTTCTCGATCTCTTCGCAATCTGTGAGTTACAACCCCTTGTTTTATATATATTTTACACGAATTTGGGGGAAACATAAGATTAATTGCATTTTAAGCTTTATGAAACAAATTGCAATACATCAAACTTTGACTTATTAAACTTTGACTTTGACTTTATCAAAACTTTGACATTGAAACGTCTACTTAGTTTCTTATGCGTAAAACATTTCTTTCTCTATTTATAACTATTGTTTCGTCTCTTTAACTCAACTATTTATTGATACTTGTATGCGTAACCGACCCTTGATGGAACTATAACACGTTCTTAAGTGATATTGATTCTCTCTCATTTAAAACAAAATTACATAGTGCCCAATTATTCTTTAGTTTCTCTCTTACACACTATTAACTACTTAGCCGTATAGTAATTATGGGTATCGATACTTAGGAAAGAACCGTTCCTTGCTTAGATGGCAGTCTAAGTACATATTTACTGAGTTTCTTTTAATTTCCCGTTTGAGAGGCGGGGAGTTGGGGCCGCACGGTTGATAATCGGATTAGTGTGAACACTTAAGTTATAGATGCCAAGAGGTTGATACAAGAAATCTATTTAGTTACTTACGCATAAACTTATAAACTATTAGCGAATGTTATCCGCTTCTACTATTTGACTAAATTTGATTCTATTTAGTCTTTACAAGCTTAGGGCACTTTTCGCCCGTTACTTAAACTTTACAAGTATATAAACTCTTTAAGCGACTTTTCTCTGCTAATCTCCTTCGGGGGAAAACTCTTACTTTATATACTTTACTCATACTTTTATGCCAACTAGTTAAACTGTAACTCACTCACTACTTTCGTAGTTGACACTTTATCTTATGTTTCAGGAAATTAGTGTAAGCCTGAGGTGCATGGCATGGACGGGTCGAGGCGGTTGTGTGAGAACCTATGCGGGAAAAGACTTGGCCAGTTATTTTGGAAATTTTTAATGAAACATTTTTATTATGTGTCAATGTATTAAACTATTGTCTCTTGGTTGTTTGAATGGATTTCTAAACACTTTCAAATTTAATGAATGACTCATTTACCGTTATATTTTATGTGACCTGTGTAAAAGATTTTCCAGCTCTTCACATTCCGTGTTTCCGCTTTAGCGGGGTGTGACACATTTCACCATTAAAATCCATTTTTAATCCATACAAATCGTTCTAAACTTCAAGAGAAGCAAGGGGGTGTTGTTATTTCGAAAAAAGGACCACGTTTGCAAAGATTTTTGAAGCTCAAATCCGACCAAACTCATCATCCAAGCTTTTCCTTCGGTAGATCTCTTTATTTTTACTATTCTTACACAAATATTCAATTGCATGTAAGATCTAACGATTGAAAATATGTTTTTATACAAATCTATGACTTTTTACGGTCAAAAACGTTTTTAATCGAAATACTCTTTAGATCCACGAATCTGTGGATAAAAACACTTTAGAAACTGTTAAAATGATGTCTTAAAAGATATTTGCTAATTGCATGTTCAATCTAAACAACAAAATAAGTTTTATAAAGATTTATGTCACTTTTTACACAAAAACGATTTTTATCTAAATGATGCTTAGATCTATATTTTTGTGGTTAAAAGTTGTTTAGAAACTGTGAAAACGTTATTTTATAAAGTATCTACTGGTTGCATGTCGAAATCCACAAGTCACAAAACGTTTTTAGCAAGAAAAACACAAAACGGGATTGAGACAGCAGCTAGGTGCGCAGCACCTGTGCCCAGGTGCGCAGCACCGAGCTGCTGTTCTCCCGAAAAATCGTCGTTTTACTCGTTTTAAGATTATGTTACATTCTGGACTTTTACCAACATCATTGTGGGACTGAGACAAATAAAAATAAGTATAATGGTGACTTGTATTGGACTATTTGGACTCTAATGAGCTATAATATATATATAATATTGTGTTTTAGGTGATTTGTGAGCGGAAGTGATAGTACAATTTTTGGGCATGAAATTTGGGCGCGGAAGCGCTGCCCAAATTTCCTCAGAAATTGTAAATCACTTCAGCGAGCAAAAGCACTTAAGATATAATAATCTAAAACGTTAAATCGGACTTTCGGACAAAAACGTGACAATTACCTTTACGGATTATTTTTAACTAAACTTGACTTTGACACTTAAAGTTTAATAAAGTTTATCTATATTATTATATAAGAACATAATAATATAACAACTAATTAAACTATCTTGGTAATTAATAGGCAATCCGTGATTCCCGGCTCACATATTCCGACCGAGTTTCCAAGTTCTTGTTCTCTTCGCAATCCGTGAGTTACAACCCCTTGTTTTATATATTTTACATAAAAATTTTGGGGGAAACATAAGATTAATTGCATTTTTAAGCCTTATGAAACAAATTGCAATATATCAAACTTTGACTTTTGACTTATTAAACTTTGACTTTTGACTTATTAAACTTTGACTTTTGACTTATTAAACTTTGACTTTTGACTTGTTAAAATTTGACTTATTTGATCGACTATTTGACTCTTATGCGTAAATTATTTGACTTTACTTAGACTTAATTGTCGCTCTCTTTTGACTAAATTAATTATTGATGCTTGTATGCGTAACCAACCCTTGATGGAACTATAACACGTTCTTAAGTGATAGACGACTTACTCTCTTTTAAACAAAACTACTTAGTGCCCGATGACTTTTTGACTTTGACTTTCACACTATTAACTACATAGCCGTATAGTAATTATGGGTATCGATACTTAGGAAAGAACCGTTCCTTGCTTAGATGGCAGTCTAAGTACATATTACTAAGTAACTTTTAATTTCCCGTTTGAGAGGCGGGGAGTTGGGGCCGCACGGTTGGATAATCGGATTAGTGTGAACACTTAAGTTATAGATGCCAAGAGGTTGATACAAGAAAATCTAATTAGTTGCTTACGCATAAACTTATAAATTTTTAGCGTTAGATTTACGCTTCTACTGTTTGACTAAATTTGACTATATTTGGTCTTTACAAACTTAGGGCACCAGTTCGCCCGTTACTTAGACTTTAAAGTATATAAATTTTAAGCGACTTTTCTCCGCAAATCTCCTTTATGGAAACCTCTACTTTTATATACTTTACTTACATTTTGGTCGACTATTTAAACTGTAACTCACTCACTGCGTTTTCGTAGTTGACACTTTATCTTATGTTTAAGGAAATTAGTGTAAGTACGAGGTGCATGGCATGGTCGGGTCGAGGCGGTTGTGTGAGAACCTTTTTGGGAAAAGACGTGGCCAGTTATTTTGGGAATTTTTAATGAACTTTTAATTTGTGTTTTAATGTACTAAATTATTGTGTCTTGGATGGATTTGTAAACACTTTTATTTTAATTAATGACTTGATGACCGTTATGTTTTATATGACCTGTGATATGACTTTCCAGCTCTTCACATTCCGTGTTTCCGCTTTAGCGGGGTGTGACAGACTTGGTATCAGAGCACAGGTTATAGAGAAAAACGGTTTTAAAAATTTTTCAAAAAGTTTTCGAAACCAAACTATAACCAAGACTTTTCGGAAAATCACTTATGGGTCTAAACTTTAGAGAATTAATTTCGCGATTGCATATTCATTTTCAACTACGCATGGCCTGATCACCCATGCCTAGTTCAAAAGAGATTATGCAAGGACGGAACGTAATTACTAATGTTAACGGTTTTGAGTCCAAAAATTCCCGGTACTGTCTTTTCCCGATTCTCACGCGACTGACCCTTACATGCATTTCATTACACATTTCCTTTATCATTTCTTTGTGTCTTCTAGTACTCACGAAACTCATTGTTTACAGATTCGTCATGTCTCAGTCACCCCGATCGCTTTCACCGTCGCACTCTCAGTCTCGCTCCATGCCTAGAGCAGCGTCGCCTTCCGAGGGCCGTACCGCCTCGGAGAGCCAACGGCACCAGACCACTGATCCTACGGAGGACACCTCCATGGCTTGTGACAACCGTCAAAACTCAGTTCGAGAACGCTAACTTATGACCTCGATACGAATGTTTGTTACTTGCTATAACTAACTTTATGTGTTACGTGGTTACGTAGACATAACTCTTTTAGCTAAGCTCGTTGTAACTCACACAAAAACTTTTAACGTAGGTTTACGTTACTTAAACTTTTAACGCGTGTGTCTCGGAAACGGAATCGGAATCGGAATCAAACCAACAAATGAACTCTAAAATACTATGAATACATACAAAGAACTTTCCTAAGTTCACTTGAAATCAATCGGAAACATTAAAGAACAAAAATCGAAAATTCCGCTGAACCAGCCATTCAGCCAACGGCTGGGATCCTCCAGCCGGCGGCTGAAATGATCTGGTCAGCTTTTTGGTGACTCATTTTTGCATGTAACTCGATTGGGACAGATGTTGTAACCCGATTTGACCCCCACTTTGGCAGTGTTTCAGCCTCCAAGGCACTTACACCCCTAGACCACATCACTCTCTTCACTTTAACAAAACACAAACACACACACACAACAAACACTCTCAAAAACTCTTTTCCCCCTTTTCATTTACAGCAATAAACCATAAGAAATCATCAAAACAACACCATAAAATCGTCCTAAAAATCAAAGGAAGAAAGAAGGGTTCATCTAGTTGGGTTACATAAACGGTTTTCTACACTTTTTGGAGCTCAAATCACCATCAAAACATCATCAAAGCTTTTCCATCCGGTAAAAACTCTTCTAATAGTTACTACTACTTCCTAAACTCATTGCATGTATAATCTACCACATAAAAACAAGTTTTTATAAAGTTTTATAACCATTTTATTACAAAAACGGGTTTAAACAAAAAGGTTACTTAGATCTATATATTGTGGCTAAAAACCCAAAAGAAACTGATATTTGAGCATATATATAAGTAATCTTGATAAACATTCAGTTGCATGTCGAAATCTAGCTCAAAAACGCTTAAAAACGCAAAAATGGCAAAACTGTAAATCTGTCTCGGCAATTCAGCCGCGGGCTAAATTCAGCCGCCGGCTGAAATAATTCAGCCGCGGGCTGAATAGGTCTGTTCCCAAAAATCATATTTTTAAATCGTTAACGGAGAAATCGAGAAACATATACTTTTCACAGTTTTTAAACACAATATAACAGATTACATACTTGTATTTTGAATGATAAAATGAGGTATTTAAATAACTAATTCATAATGACGATATTTGATGATATGTTATGAATCGTATTAAGCGGGAAAGTGGATAGGAAATTTTGGACATAAATTTTATAGCGCGGAAGCGCTGCCCAAATTCTATTGGACATACTTATAACACTTAAACAACAAATCATTCGTTGACTAACGAGTTTAAAAGCTAACGAGTTATATACTTACACGAAAACTTAGGTTATACTAGGATTCCGGTGATTCCGAGCACCTTCGAGCTATTCCGAGCACGCTAGAAATCTTCGCAAACAGTGAGTTACAAACCCCTACTCTTTTAAACGCTTTTGAATAACTTTTTGGGGTGAAATGCGAGTCTTAGGCTTAGACACTACATTTAAGCTGAAGCAAACTATTGTGAAACGATTTATTACTCGAAAACTATTGTGAAACGCCTTGATACTCGAAAACTATTGTGAAACGCTTTGATACTCGAAAACTATTGTGAAACGCTTTATTACTCGAAAACTATTGTGAAACGCTTTGATACTCGAAAACTATTATGAAAACGATTTGATACTCAATGCTATTACGAAAACACTTATGTATTTTGAATGCTACTATGAAATGCTTTGATAACGAATACTAAAACGAATAACTATTTTGCCGGCATTGTTGAGGGTTTAGCCAACAATGTCGAGGACACGAAAGCTATATTTGCCAATGACTAAAACAATCGATCGTCATGTTGCGGACTTTGTACAACATGGACGTGAGAAACCATTGAAAATTCCCGAAAACTACCAAGGACATTAGTTGCTATTAATCCCTTTGGAAAGGACCGTTAGTAGATATGGATAGCGCTATTAGGGTAGATTGACCCTCACCACAACGACCTATAACGATGGTGCATAATACTAAATGGGTAGGCTTTAGGCTTAGCAACGATCATTGGGCAATACTAGGATTGTCACATAGTCGCGCTATGTGGTCAATGCCTACGAACACGAAAACTAAACTACGCATTGCTATGCGTCAATCTTCTGAAAGCTATACTTTACGCATGGTTATGCGACTACTTTTTGAATACTATACTTTTCGCATGCTTATGTGGCAACTACATGAATGCTATATTTTTACGCATTGCTATGCGTCGAAACTTGATTTACTTATACTTTACGCATTGCTATGCGTCAACGCTTTGATTACTTAAAACTTTGTAGCTCACTAACTACGTCTCCCGTAGTTAACACTTGACTCGTATTTTCAGGTTACAATTAAGCTTGCTGATGACTTTATGCTTTGGGCTGATGACTTCAAGAATGGGAAAGGGTTCGGGTGGCTTGGCTATGAACACCTAACTTGTATTTCGGATATGCAAACGATGCTTTAAACATTTGTAAACCTTTGAAGTTATGTTTCTTTTAATATAATTTGGTGTGGAATTATAAACTTGTGTATCGAATGCTATTGCTCTTCACATTCCGTGTTTCCGCTTTGGCGGGGTGTGACATGGCTGTTTCTAGCAGCATCGGGTCCAGCCCGAGGGTTGTGCTACCGCCACCTCCTCCGGTACCCGTTGCCGCCACCCTTCACTACCGAGGCCCACGTACCAGAATGACCGCGCGAAAGCAGGTCATCCTCCCGGGCCGTCTGCCAGACAGGATGGCTGCCCGCCAGGAGGGACCATCCCAGCCTGCCCTGTCACACCTACCCTTTGGTAACCCTCCAGAAGTGCCACATACTCGTGTATCGGATTACTACACCTGGGAGCGACAGTTCGAGCGCGAAGAAATGCAACGCGCCAGAGACGCTGAGGCCGCAAGGCAGAGGATGCCTCCTACCCTTCAACCTCCCCCACCGGCCGCATTCCTTCACTTGCACCGCGAAGTGCGAGGATTGGCTCAGGAGACCCAGAACCAGGGACACCTCATCAGTGAGGTCACCGACTCCACTGAACGGTTGTCGGAGAAGGCGTTGCGATTCATCGCATCGACCCGAGCTACGGCCCGTACTGTGCAGCGCCTTATCGGTATGTGCCTGGTGATGGGCACGTTGATTGTGGTTATGGCGGCTAAGATGTTCTTGGATAGGCGCCATTAGTTGTTTCTTCATTTGTATTGTACTTGGTCTAGTCGTTATTTTCTTTTTGTACACGACATAGACTTTATTATCCTTTTTATATGTATTGTGACAATATTCCCTCAGTTCAGTACTTGTACCGACTTATTAT
This sequence comes from Senecio squalidus, assembly GCA_910822075.1. Classification (NCBI taxonomy): domain Eukaryota; kingdom Viridiplantae; phylum Streptophyta; class Magnoliopsida; order Asterales; family Asteraceae; genus Senecio; species Senecio squalidus. The sequence continues at coordinate 6,776,358 of CAJVGC010000589.1, read as the reverse complement.
TATTTATGAAATTCCTATCTTTTAACTTTATGTTTGTCGTATCTTGTGAATCTTGTGCTTATTACGATTATTATAATTCCATCTCTTAAATTCTAATCTTGCGTGTACTACTTGATCAGTCATCTTAATCTCGTGCTATAACTATCTATGGTCACTTAAATTATATTCTTATCATATTCCATTCGTGCGTTCTAAACTAAATCTGTTCTTCTGATGGTAGAACCATGGCTCCTCGCACCAATGCTAGCATCATTGCTGAGCAAGTTGCTGAACAGCTGAACGCGGCTATGCCCAACATGATCGCTCAGATCACCGCCGGAATCAACGCCAACGTCAACAATCACCATCAGCAGCAGCAACAGCAGCAGCAGCAACAGCAGAACAACCAGAACCAGAACCAGAACCAGAACCAGCACCAACACCCGAACCCTCCTCCGTGCAAATATAAGAGCTTTATGGCATGTAAGCCTAAAGAATTCCACGGCACGACTGGTGTTGTAGGTTTGGTCCAGTGGTTCGAGAGCATCGAATCGGTCTTACACATCAGCCGATGTGCTGAGGCGAACAAGGTGGAGTACGCGTCCTGCGTATTTCATGGTCGAGCTCTGTCATGGTGTAACACTGTAGTCCAAACCCGAGGACGAGACAATGCCTATGCCCTTCCCTGGAACACCTTCAAGAACCTGCTTATCGAAGAATACTGCCCGAGAGGGGAAATTAAGAAGCTCGAGGCTGAGCTGTGGGACCACAAGATGGTCGGGAATGATATTGAGAAATACACTACCCGGTTCCACGAACTCGCCCGACTGGTTCCAAGGCTGGTAACCCCTGAGGAGAACCGGATCGACCTGTACATCTCTGGTCTAGTTCCGGAAATCCGAGGTATGGTCATGGCAGCTGAACCTCAGACCCTCCAAAGTGCAATCATCCTGGCCCATCGTCTTACCAGCAACCTCCTCACCGCCCCTGGATACTCCAAAAAGGAGTCAGGTGAGAAGAGAAAGGCTGAGTCCACCCCGAGAAGAAGTGACCGCAACAAGAAGAAGACCCGAAACTATGCCTTGACTGCTTCACCTGCGCCTACTCCGGCACCTGCACTGCCAGCTAAATCTGGGTCTTACACCGGGCCACACCCAAAGTGCAACAAGTGCAATTTTCACCATCTCGGGAACTGCCCAGTATGCCTCAAGTGCCAGAAGGCGGGACACTTTGCCAAGTACTGCCCTGACAAGACAATTGCTCCAGCCCCGCAACGGTCCTGCTATGAATGTGGAAGCGACCAGCATCTCCGCAATACCTGCCCTAAGCTCAATCGGACTCCTCAAAATCAAGGAGGTCAAGGTAGGGGTCGCGCTTTCGGACTAACGGCTGAGGAAGCACGTCAGGACCCTAACGCAGTTACTGGTACGTTTTCCCTCAACAATCATTTTGCTTCAGTACTATTCGACTCAGGAGCCGAAAGAAGTTTCATTTCCTTAGAATTTAGACCCCTCATAGAATTAGAATCTGAAGTTCTTAAGGATAGTTTTACCGTTGAATACGCTAACGGCCAAGAATTCGAAGCTAAGGACATAATCCTAGGTTGTTCACTATGCCTATCTGACAAAACCTTCCCCATTGATCTAATTCCTATCGAGCTTTCAAGTTTTGACGTTATTGTTGGGATGGACTGGCTATCTCGCTTTCGAGCGGAAATCATTTGTTTCGATAAGCTTATTCGTATCCCTCTTTCGGAAAAAGAAACTCTCGTCGTTCAGGGAGACAAGCCTGGACGACAGCTCCGTATCGTATCTTCCATTAAAATGCGCAAGTACCTCCAGAGGAACTATGACGCATTCCTTGCCCATGTCGTCGAGCGAAAACCTTCTGAGATTCGACTCCAAGATATTCCTGTGGTCAAGGATCATCCCGAAGTCTTTCCCGAGGATTTGCCAGGGCTGCCACCTAATCGACAAGTGGAATTCCGAATAGACCTCATTCCTGGCGCAGCACCGGTTGCCAAGACACCGTACCGTCTGGCGCCACCCGAAATGCTAGAACTGTCGAAACAGTTGCAGGAACTCCTAGACCATGGTCTTATTCGTCCAAGTTCGTCCCCCTGGGGAGCCCCTATCCTCTTCGTCAAAAAGAAAGACGGATCCTTCCGCATGTGCATAGACTATCGAGAGCTGAACAAGCTGACCGTCAAGAACCGATACCCTCTTCCGAGGATAGATGACCTCTTTGACCAGTTGCAGGGTGCAACTTACTTCTCCAAGATCGACCTTCGTTCGGGTTATCACCAGGTTCGTGTTAGTGAGTCCGACATCCCGAAAACCGCTTTTCGCACCCGATACGGCCATTACGAATTCCTTGTCATGCCTTTTGGTCTGACCAATGCACCAGCAGTGTTCATGGACTTGATGAACAGGGTGTGTAGGCCATACCTAGACAAGTTCGTGATCGTATTCATAGACGACATTCTCATCTACTCGAGAAACAAGGAAGATCACGCGAAGCACCTTAAACTCATCCTAGAACTCCTCCGAGAACAGAAGTTGTACGCCAAATTCTCGAAGTGTGAATTCTGGCTTCGAGAGGTACATTTCCTTGGTCACGTGGTCAACCAAGAAGGGATTCATGTAGATCCAGCCAAAATCGAAGCGATTGAGAAATGGCAAGCTCCAACAACCCCGACAGAAATCCGTCAGTTCTTAGGATTAGCGGGTTATTACCGAAGATTCATTGAGAATTTCTCAAAAATCGCAAAACCCCTCACCGAGCTCACCCAGAAGGATAAGGACTTTATCTGGGGAAAAGATCAGGAGGATTCTTTCCAAAAACTCAAGTACCAATTATGTCACGCACCGATACTATCTCTGCCAGAGGGCACGGACGACTTCGTAGTGTTTTGCGATGCCTCCCACCAAGGACTTGGATGCGTCCTAATGCAGAAGGACAAGGTCATCGCTTACGCTTCCAGACAGTTGAAGATCCACGAGCAAAATTACACCACGCACGACTTAGAGTTGGGAGCAGTCGTGTTTGCTTTGAAGATTTGGAGACACTACCTGTACGGTACTAAGTGTACGGTCTTCACCGACCATAAGAGTCTTCAACACATTTTAGATCAGAAAATGCTCAACATGAGGCAACGTAGATGGATAGAATTGCTAAGCGACTACGATTGCGAGATCAAATACCACCCGGGTAAGGCAAACGTAGTAGCAGATGCCCTGAGTAGGAAGGAAAGGGTAAAGCCATCTCGAGTTCGAGCATTGGGTATACAAGTTCAGACGAGCCTTCGCACGAAGATTGCAAACGTACAGCATGAGGCGTTAAAGCCCGAGAACATTAAGGCCGAAACGCTTCATAATCACGAGAAAGAATTCGAACGCAAGTCGGACAGAATCTACTACTTCAAAGGTCGAGCATGGATTCCAAGATCTGAGGATCTTCGCAAACTCATTTTGGATGAGGGCCACCGATCTAGATATTCCATCCATCCGGGATCCGACAAGTTGTACAAGGACCTCCGAGAGTACTACTGGTGGCCAGGCATGAAGAAAGATATCGCCTTGTATGTGGCCAAGTGCCTCACTTGCTCCAAGGTCAAGGCGGAATATCAAAAGCCTTCAGGATTACTTCAACAACCAGAAATTCCCATGTGGAAGTGGGAGCAAATTTCTATGGACTTCATCACCAAGTTGCCCCGTACGGCTAAGGGTAACGACACGATTTGGGTAATCGTGGACCGTCTGACCAAATCCGCTCATTTCTTACCAATTAAGGAAAACCACTCTATGGAGAAGCTCGCTCAAGTCTACATCAACGAGATCGTCTCTCGTCATGGAACACCACTCTCCATCATCTCCGATAGGGATAGTCGATTCACCTCCCGTTTCTGGAACGTTCTACAGAAATCCCTAGGTACTCAATTAGACCTCAGTACGGCGTATCACCCTCAGACTGACGGCCAGAGTGAAAGGACGATCCAAACACTTGAGGACATGCTGAGAGCATGTGTAGTAGACTTCGGAGGAAGTTGGGACACTCACCTCCCCTTGGTCGAGTTCTCCTATAACAACAGCTACCATGCCAGCATCAAGTGTGCGCCATTCGAGGCTCTGTATGGGCGTAAGTGCCGGTCACCACTCTGTTGGTTAGAGGCTGGCGAAAGACAACTTACGAGACTCGATATCGTCCAGGCGACCATCGACAAGATCACCACTATTCGTGAACGATTGAAGACGTCCCGTACCCGACAGAAGAGCTACGCTGACAACCGAAGGAAGCCCCTCGAGTTCCAGGTTGGCGACCGAGTACTCCTCAAAGTATCCCCATGGAAAGGGGTAGTCCGCTTCGGGAAGCGCGGTAAACTGAGTCCGAGGTACACCGGTCCATTTGAAGTCATTGAACGTATCGGTCCCGTTGCTTATCGTCTTCAACTCCCTCAGACTCTCGCGAATGTTCATAACGTGTTCCATGTCTCACACTTGAAAAAGTGTCTGTCTGATGAGACCATTGTCATCCCTCTTGACGAGGTCAAAATCGACAGCAAGCTAAACTTCATCGAGGAACCGCTCGAAGTTGTCGACCGCGAGGTCAAACAACTTAGGCAGAGCCGTATCCCGATAATCAAGGTTCGGTGGAACTCTCGACGTGGTCACGAATTCACATGGGAGCGTGAAGACCAATTCCGTCAGAAGTATCCACATCTGTTCGAGAACTCTTCTTCCTAATGGTACGCACTAAATTTCGGGACAAAATTTCTTTCAACCCGGGGAGAATGTGACAACCGTCAAAATTCAGGTACTTGTTCAATTAATTAAATCAGTTCGAAACCTTAGTTACTCTTTTATCGCGTTCGCTCTATCTTAGTTCGTAACTTTTGAGTCTGTACTTTGTCGGAACCAGTGTCGGAATAACCTTCGGAATCAAATTATAAGTCCTAATACCAAGAAAACACCCATTGAACTTTCCTAAGTTCATAACTTATCATAACTAAGAACTTGTAATTAACAGAAAGGTCCAACGAAGCAATAACGTAAAAACGAAAAATTGAAAAAGGCTGAAAATTTGCCCGGTGCGCCGCACCTAGTGTGGAGGTGCGCAGCACCTCACGCCAGAATTCAAAAATTTTACAACTTTAGTCCTTGCCTCGTTTTTATACTTCCACCACCCATTTCCACCAATGAAAATCGACCTCATTACTGCCAACATCAGTCCCAACTCACCTATTATCAATTTCTTATTCATTTTCTTAATTCATTTTTACAAAAAACAAAAACACACACAAAACACCTACACCCTTTTCTCTCTATTTTCTCTCTAAAAACTCTCAAGAACACCTTCATTTCCAGAAACATTTCACCATTAAAATCCATTTTTAATCCATACAAATCGTTCTAAACTTCAAGAGAAGCAAGGGGGTGTTGTTATTTCGAAAAAAGGACCACGTTTGCAAAGATTTTTGAAGCTCAAATCCGACCAAACTCATCATCCAAGCTTTTCCTTCGGTAGATCTCTTTATTTTTACTATTCTTACACAAATATTCAATTGCATGTAAGATCTAACGATTGAAAATATGTTTTTATACAAATCTATGACTTTTTACGGTCAAAAACGTTTTTAATCGAAATACTCTTTAGATCCACGAATCTGTGGATAAAAACACTTTAGAAACTGTTAAAATGATGTCTTAAAAGATATTTGCTAATTGCATGTTCAATCTAAACAACAAAATAAGTTTTATAAAGATTTATGTCACTTTTTACACAAAAACGATTTTTATCTAAATGATGCTTAGATCTATATTTTTGTGGTTAAAAGTTGTTTAGAAACTGTGAAAACGTTATTTTATAAAGTATCTACTGGTTGCATGTCGAAATCCACAAGTCACAAAACGTTTTTAGCAAGAAAAACACAAAACGGGATTGAGACAGCAGCTAGGTGCGCAGCACCTGTGCCCAGGTGCGCAACACCGAGCTGCTGTTCTCCCGAAAAATCGTCGTTTTACTCGTTTTAAGATTATGTTACATTCTGGACTTTTACCAACATCATTGTGGGACTGAGACAAATAAAAATAAGTATAATGGTGACTTGTATTGGACTATTTGGACTCTAATGAGCTATAATATATATAATATTGTGTTTTAGGTGATTTGTGAGCGGAAGTGATAGTACAATTTTTGGGCATGAAATTTGGGCGCGGAAGCGCTGCCCAAATTTCCTCAGAAATTGTAAATCACTTCAGCGAGCAAAAGCACTTAAGATATAATAATCTAAAACGTTAAATCGGACTTTCGGACAAAAACGTGACAATTACCTTTACGGACTATTTTTAACTAAACTTGACTTTGACACTTAAAGTTTAATAAAGTTTATCTATATTATTATATAAGAACATAATAATATAACAACTAATTAAACTATCTTGGTAATTAATAGGCAATCCGTGATTCCCGGCTCACATATTCCGACCGAGTTTCCAAGTTCTTGTTCTCTTCGCAATCCGTGAGTTACAACCCCTTGTTTTATATATTTTACATAAAATTTTGGGGGAAACATAAGATTAATTGCATTTTTAAGCCTTATGAAACAAATTGCAATATATCAAACTTTGACTTTTGACTTATTAAACTTTGACTTTTGACTTATTAAACTTTGACTTTTGACTTATTAAACTTTGACTTTTGACTTGTTAAAATTTGACTTATTTGATCGACTATTTGACTCTTATGCGTAAATTATTTGACTTTACTTAGACTTAATTGTCGCTCTCTTTTGACTAAATTAATTATTGATGCTTGTATGCGTAACCAACCCTTGATGGAACTATAACACGTTCTTAAGTGATAGACGACTTACTCTCTTTTAAACAAAACTACTTAGTGCCCGATGACTTTTTGACTTTGACTTTCACACTATTAACTACATAGCCGTATAGTAATTATGGGTATCGATACTTAGGAAAGAACCGTTCCTTGCTTAGATGGCAGTCTAAGTACATATTACTAAGTAACTTTTAATTTCCCGTTTGAGAGGCGGGGAGTTGGGGCCGCACGGTTGGATAATCGGATTAGTGTGAACACTTAAGTTATAGATGCCAAGAGGTTGATACAAGAAAATCTAATTAGTTGCTTACGCATAAACTTATAAATTTTTAGCGTTAGATTTACGCTTCTACTGTTTGACTAAATTTGACTATATTTGGTCTTTACAAACTTAGGGCACCAGTTCGCCCGTTACTTAGACTTTAAAGTATATAAATTTTAACCGACTTTTCTCCGCAAATCTCCTTTATGGAAACCTCTACTTTTATATACTTTACTTACATTTTGGTCGACTATTTAAACTGTAACTCACTCACTGCGTTTTCGTAGTTGACACTTTATCTTATGTTTCAGGAAATTAGTGTAAGTACGAGGTGCATGGCATGGTCGGGTCGAGGCGGTTGTGTGAGAACCTTTTTGGGAAAAGACGTGGCCAGTTATTTTGGGAATTTTTAATGAACTTTTAATTTGTGTTTCAATGTACTAAATTATTGTGTCTTGGATAGATTTGTAAACACTTTTATTTTAATTAATGACTTGATGACCGTTATGTTTTATATGACCTGTGATATGACTTTCCAGCTCTTCACATTCCGTGTTTCCGCTTTAGCGGGGTGTGACATTTTTAATAGTTTTTTCTTTTTCAAAACTTTTTTTTGTTGTTGTTAGAAGTATATCAAGTGATTGTTTTATTGAAAAGAAATAATTCGTTGTAATAATGTAATTTGTTTGTCTTATAAACTAACAACTTTTTAGATAAGCATATATTAAATAAAAATAAATAAAAATAAATAAAAATAAGTTTTAGAAAATGAATGGTTGTAGATTTGGTTTCGTCTTTTGCTTTTATATGATGATAAATGAACTCAGCTTATTTAAAAAGGGGATTTGATAACCACATACTTATAAGCTATGTCTAAGAGAAAATCCAAAATAGATATAAATTTATAATTGACCGTTGTTTGTTTATAAAAGTCAAATTTCACTCCACTTATTTCGGCATTTTCATATTTCGATTAATTATTTATTGTAGTTCATTGACACTAATTAATATCCTATTCAATCATAATCATAAATAATTATTGAAACCTGAATATATTTACGAACCGTAAAATCGGAATATTGAAAAGCTTTTTTCCTTCGCGATGATAATATATATCACGTCAGGGACTATCTTATTTTTCTTTTTTCCGGACCGGTCTTTACAAAACATATGCTTCCTCGAAAGTGCAAAAAAGTTTGCTAGTGAAAGGTTTAATAACTAATGTTTTGTTAGTGAATAAAGTTGTGATCCCAACTTTTTGATAACAATTTTCTTTTTTGGTTTTGATGATTTTGTTTTTACCATGCTGTTGACAGGTTTTGATCTACAAAACATAGATACTGATTTGTACAAGGAAATTAGTTTTTGTTAGACATGTTGGTACCTTGGAGGCATGAAGGAAACTTTAGTAGTTTTTGTTTTACAGGAAATGTTTTATCGAAATATATGGAGTGGATGTTGACTTTTGATAAATAAACACGGTTAGTTTGATACACATTTATTTTGGATTTCTTAAATGATATAGCAGTTGAAAGAAGTTTTTAGCCACAACCTATGAGAATGTGGTTATCAAATCTATTAAAAAAATAATAAAAATAAACAATGTAAGGTTTAAAAATATGAGTAAATTACATAAATGGTCCCTCATGTATATTGGTATTTGCATGTTTCGTCCTTATTCGAAACCTTTTGCACATACAATCCCTATCGTTTGTAATTTTCAACATAGACAGTCCCTTGTCCGTTAACTGTAACACTTTCGCTGTTAAAAAAGGTGAAATTACCACTTTACCCTTACAGTTTATATTATTATAATTGATGTATGTTTTAATTGTTGAAAAAAAACCCAATCACCCTCTTTCCTTATCCTCCACCCTCTTCACCTACTATCACAAAACCCACAATTCAAAATATATTTTATGTTTTTATCTTGGATCATACATGCTGTAAACCAAAAAAAAGAAAATAATTAAAACATTAAAAAGAGTCACTGCCACCACCGCTATTGTTCAGTAATCACGTATAAAACGAAACACCACCATTTTCGGGCAGATGTATCCGTCGGACCGACGCCACCGTTGTCGGATTTGAAAGCGACCGTTTTTAATATCATGGATTTATGTCGAGTGGGTATATACGTATGATGAAGATTTGATCTGTTTTAATATAGTTTATGATTTGGTGGCTGTGTTGAAGTAGGTTAAGGGAGGAGAGAGAAAAAGATGGTGGAGAGTGGAGATGATGATGTCTTTATAAATAAACTAAAACAATATAAATTAATACAAAAGGGTAAAGTGGTAATTTCACCTTATTTAACAACTAAAAGGTTAAAGTTAACGGACAAGGGACTGTCTATGTTAAAATTTACCGACGATAGGAATAGTATATGCAAAAGCTTTGGGGTAAGGATGTAACATGTAAATATCAACATACATCAGGGAAATTTACTCTAAAATATTTACCCAAAGTATCATGGTTTCGGTGAGTTTGGTATTTTCTTTTTTATTTACATTTTTAGGTCTCAATCGTCTTCACCAATTAGGTCTAAAACCTCATGTATTTAGGTGAATTATAAGTAAACTGCTAGTGTTATAGATGGCGGAAGAGGAAGAAGCTATTGGCACTTCATCTAGTGATTCTTTTATTAATGATAGCGATAACGATGAACCCTCAACATCTGGTCACGATGAGGCAAGCCGTTGCTAATTTTGCATTTATTCATCAAATCATCAATTACATGTCTTCTGATTCTTGAAATTTATCCATTTGCAGCAAGTTTTCACTGATGAAGACATCGAAAGTCTAATTTCTGAGCTTTTGACAGTTGAGAGCAAGGTATTCATTAATCTTACCCTGTTTTTTGGTTTCTTAAAATTGCTAATTATCACATTTTAATGCTGCAATCTAGGCTGCAGAGGCTCAAGAAGCACTTGAAGATGAGTCACTAACAAAAGTAGAAGTTGAAGTGCGACAAGAGTTAGCACAATCTCTTGACGGGGAACCTGTTAGTTTTATGTTCTTCATTTTCCCTACTTTTATAATCGTAACACTTCTGTTTCTGACTAACCGTTTTCCCTTTCTTGGATAGCTTGAGACTGCTGTTGCAAATGAAATGCTAGCTCTCAGAGAAAAATGGGAAGACGAGCTTGACGACCTTGAAACAGAGAGTGCCCACTTGCTGGTCTGCTCTTTCAATCTTGTCTCAACCTTCAATTTTATTATACGGTTGTGTTCTGTTTATTGGGTTTTACCGTATGTATAGGTTTCTACTTTAGTAATTTTAAGTATATAAGTGATCACTGACATTCATGTGGTGGTTTACCGTAACATATTATTATGAGTATGCGCTTCTTCATATGTAAGGTATTGTGTGAATGTGCGTTTTAAAAGCAATTATGTGATATTGAATAATCAACTTTAGTAAAATGTATAAGCGTTTGGATGTGCATCTGTTTCCTGAAGTTGTTATAACCAAGTAATTAGATGCTTAGGTGCTTACATGTTTAAATTTTTTTTGAAGTAATTAATAGAAAAACTGATTAAAAAAGGCCACTTTTTTGTGAAAAAGGTATGTATTGCTAAGCCGGAGTAGAAGTCTCTGAAGCTAGGTTAAAAAGATGAGTATATAGGAAATATTACTTACCCTTATATATTAACTTTGCTATTTAAAACTGATTATTTGAGCCCTAGTAGTAACATAAACTAACATAAACATAACCAGTATATGTTCATCTAAACATTAAAAACTGATTTTAATAATCAGATAATTAGTTCCAAAATGCAAATACAACCACCGGCACGTAATAAATGCTGTATGATAAAGGTGTCTAAATAAATAAAATACTTTTTGCGGATGATCTAAATTTACTTTACCTGCTGTGCAGGAGCAACTTGATGGAGCAGGAATTGAACTCCCAAGCCTTTATAAGTGGATAGAAAGCCAGGCCCCAAATGGATGCCGTACAGAAGCATGGAAAAATAGGACTCATTGGGCTGGGTCACAGGTTACCGGTGATGCTACTGAATCAATAGCAGATGCTGAAAAATATCTGCAAACTCACAGGCCTGTCAGGAGGTAGCACAGGTTACTAAATTAGAGGTAGCAAAATAGGTGGATTGGGTAACATGTTTAAATGGTCTGGGTGAGCTTAAGTGCCGAACTTTTAGTACTGAACCGGTACCTGTACTAACCGAATACAAACGCTATGTTACTCGGTACCACTAATACCAATTATATTCGGAATTATGCTTGATTCCGTACCGACCGATGCATTTCGGTACGGTACCCGGTACCATCAATATGTTTCAAAAAACCGGTTCCAACCGTGTTGGTCCCGGTCTATAGTTGAATTTTGGTAAGTAGTTAGTGTGTCAGATATGATTACAAAATTGTAAGTTCTCAGAAATAATATGATTGTCTGAATAAATATGATCTAGGAGGGTTTATGAACTTTTCACTCATTTTATCTGTTTCCTTTATAACTATTATTCTGTTTCTACCTTTTTAACCCGTTAGAGATAAAGCATGACCTGAGTTGACCCATTTGTATGTAAATGGATTTAAATTGAGACCTTTAAAACTAATTATAAGAGTTTTGTAGGCCTTATGTTTAATTTTTGTTCCTTTTTTTTGACAAGACATCGTGGTAAACTTCTTGAGGAAGGTGCAAGTGGGTTTCTTGGGAAACGTCTTGCTCCTGATGTTGATAATAAAGAAACCAATTTTGATCTAGATTGGTCGTCTTTTAATAACATGTGCTCTTCATCAACGAATAATTCTTCATTTGGAAGCATAAAATGGGCTTCTGTATACTTGGCCAGTACGCCACAACAAGCTGCAGAACTAGGACTTAACTTTCCTGGTGTAGATGAGGTAAAGGACTTGTAGTTTTAAACGGGTAATTATGGTATGGTTTAGGCTGGACCTGAAGCACTTTTGTCCAATTTGTTTTTCTAGTTTTTCTTTATAAATAGTTGGAGTATTAAATATGTTGAAAACTGTACCTTTTCCAAGATAATGTAGGTTTTCAACTAAAATGATGTAGGACTTTGGGAGTGTTTCAAACTGTTTGGCCTGTTTCTTTTTAAGCTACCATAGGTGCACCTATACATTTAATTTGATCATTTATAATTTCATATCTTGTCGTATTTGTATATTGACCACTCCTACATATTGTTGAACAGTTTTCATCTGTCTCTTTGTACTGTACTTAGGTTGAAGAGATCGATGATCTTGAAGGCAGTTCGGACAACCCATTGCTTGATAGCGCTATAGTGACAGAGAGAGAACTCTATCAATCCGAAGATCATAAGAACTTCAAAAAGGTAAACAAGGATTATAATATATAGTTGTTATGTTGTGTCTATTAATTGTACACTTTTTTGTTTATTTTCTAACGTAGACTATTTATACATTGGGTTTACTTAAAACTCTGACTTGGGTAAATGTGAATTGTACATAACGAGCAAGATATTGCTCGACTTGATTCTGAGTTGAGTCCTTTCGTAACTCCTACAGGTCAACATTTCAACTAATTAGGCAAACTTTCAGGATAATAAAATATGATCGATATACAAAAAGAAATGACAATGATTCTTTACGATCAAGTAGTTGTGTTTGTTACCGCCAACTTCATCAATCAGCCAACCCTCACCTCTGCTCTTGAAAACAAAAATTTGAAATGCCTCTATCCCCCTCTAAGTGCTCTCTAAAGAAACAGTAGAATGTGTGGGGCGTTATTAAAAAAATCCCGAGAGTGGTTGAGGGTTAAATATCCCGTGTTTCTTATGATGCATTAACTAAATGATATTGGAAATTTGATGGATGTTAACATGAGTTCAATAAGGCAAGCAAATATTTAGAGAAAAACTAGCTCAAGTGCAGGGGCTTAATATAAAAGAATCCAGAACACTGTGGCCTACAAGAAACAATCCAGAAGAGGAACCGGCGACTGGTATAGAAAAATTATAATCAATTAAGAAGACTACTTAAACTTTGAAAATTTGCAATTGAATAATGTACAACAACATTTTAACAGAAAACTACTTAAACTTTAAAAAAAATAGATTTAAAAAGCTCCGACTTTTTTACAAGTGGTAACACATAAAAAGCAATAAGAAGTTTTAAAAAGAACAGAAGCAGTTTTTAGGATTTCAATTGCATTTGCTTTCCTATCATTTGTTTTTTTTTTTAATTAGGAGGCTAAGACTAGATTTTTCAAATGGCAATATATTATCTTACTTCATGTAGATTCTTTATGTGACCTGGCAAAGATCTGGTATAATATACAGGTTAAGGAAGAAGATGATGTAAATCTTGACCGTAAGCTTCTATATCGTTTGAACCAAAAGAGACAGAGAAGAAAAAGGAAGTTAAAGCTGGTGTGTTTCCGTCTCCCACATTTCCTATACTTATTTTGCTTTATACACGGTGAAGTATTCTCTTGTAGCTGCTACCAAACAAGGGTTCAGCTTTTGCTCTGTTGATGTTGTTTTAATTCAAAACGGGTGGTTTGACCAAAATCGCTTTTGTCCATATATGTTTTAAACAATTAGTGAGTCCAAAATTATTCCAGAGATTATATATATTTACTAAAATGCTAATTTTTTCGATAAAATGATTTAATGTGATAATAATACACTTTAGACTTTTCTTCACCCTTTTTCTATTAGCATTATTTCTTTTCAAATTACCCGTTTGACACATTAGAGGTTATACATAACTCGAATCGACCCAATCATAAGTAAGTGGTGAAACTTGTCACCTCTAATATTTATACAAGTGTAATAACAGTTTGATATTTTAAATTTGTTATTTACTTCAATGTTCATTTCTTTGGTTCTAAAATTTTAATCAGAAGGATGTCACGGAAGCTGAGGAAAATGATTCGAGTAATGACATTGCTAATCAAACATTGAATACAGACAACAAGACATCGAGTGATGTTGAGATGCCAAACCAAAAGAATAATGGTCTCTGTGGGTCTAAGCGGCCATCTGATAGTGTTGAACTATCCGGTAACAAGAAAGCCAGGACTGCAAATACTGACAGTTCTGATGTTGAACATGTTGCAGTGGATGGATCCGCTTCTTCATCAAGCATGAGTGAAAGTGAGAACGCGACCGCTGATGAATTCCATTGTACTGCTTGTGATAAAGTTGCTAATGATGTCTATACACATCCACTTTTGAAAGTAATTGTTTGCAGAAACTGCAAATATCTACTGGAAGAGAAACTGAAAGAAACGGTATGCGTTGGTAGTATGATTGCTAATATGAATTAACTTTTACTTTCTTGTAATTTTGATCTTTCTTATGCATTTGTAATTCTGACAGGATCCTGATTGTGCTGAGTGTTTCTGTGGATGGTGTGGAAAAAGTGGGGATTTATTAAGTTGTAGGTCATGCAAGAACTTATTTTGTACTTCGTGTATCAAGAAAAATCTTGGGGAAGAATGTTTGTTAGAAGCACGGAATTCTGGTTGGAAATGCTGTTGCTGTTCTCCTGTTATCTTGCAGTCATTGACTTCACAGTTAGAGAAAGCTTTTATATCCAGAAGTGAATCGTCTTCAAGTTCAGATAGCGATTCAGATGATTCTGATGATGCAGATGATGGTTTCAAGGTTCCAATCAGGTATTCCAACTTTTTCTTTTTCTCAATTACTGACCTACATTATTCTACTTGCATTGAGGTGGTAAAATGGGATGACTGGGAAGGTTGTGTCGGGTTGAGACATTATTGGGTCGATACATAGTATTAATATTGATGATTTTCTAGTACATGTGAAATGTGGATGGGGTGTTCGATTTGATCCTGTCACTTTTTTGTCGAACGTTTCTTTAAGATTCTTGTTTAATAGTTGACGCACTACATGATCATTACGGAAACTATGTTTATTAAAATAATGATAATCCAAGTGTAGGATTTTACGACAAAAGATATAATTTTAAACTACTTTCAACGAGATTACCCTGTTCCGTTTTTTGCTAATTTGTTTTATTTGACTCATTTGGCTTGTTGAATATGAATCATAACCCATATCAACTGATTCATATGTAATTGGGTTGAATTTGCCACCTCTGCGTATTTTTGTGGTGCAGAGTTGCAACATGACAATTTTTAAGGGGGGGCGGGGTTGCCACCTCTACTATTTTCCACCTCTAGGTAGATATTCTGCAAGACTGAAAATCTAATTCTCAATTTTATGTAACATTAGCAAAAGGAGAAGAAAGAAGAAAATTCGCAGAATCCTTGATGATGCTGAACTAGGAGAAGATACTAAAAAAAAAATTGCTATCGAAAAGGTATCTTTTTTCTTCTGTTGTAGTAATAATGTCTTTTTGTTATATTATTAATTTATTATTAATTAAATCATTGCAGGAACGTCAAGAGCGTCTTAAGTCACTGGAAGCTGAGCGCCTGAAGTCACTGAGTTCTATGAAGACAAATTATGCAAATTTTAGAGCAACTGTATCTGAGGGTGCTACTGTTCACATGCTTGGTGATGCACAAACTGGTTATATTGTAAATGTTGTGAGGGAGGAAAAAGAGGAGGCTGTCAGGCTTCCACATAGCATCTCAACCAAATTGAAATCGCATCAGGTTTTGCTTATTTCTGTTTTGGCCTCCAATATCAAAGCTTTCTTATTAAGTTTAATTTGTTTTGCCCTTATTATTTCTCTTAAATGGAATTAACTTTGATTGGTTATAATTCATGATGTAGTTTAGAGGGGTCAAAGTGGGCGTGTTTAGTAGCAGGTCAAACATACCTGCTAGATCAACTCGAATCACTTTTCTTTTTCCAATTTTTTAATTTTTATATAAACAATAGTGAGTCAAATATGACAGAAAAGTTCTAATATTTCAATAATACTCAAATCACTTTTTGGGACTGTCGACCTATTTCCTATAAATCTCCGTCTGACCTGTTAGAGATAAAACATAACCCAAATTATATTAATTTTTAAGTACATGATTCAACATGGCCACCTTTTATATTTTAAATCTGAGATCATTAGTTTTTACATGAAATTGCTTCATCCTGCATGCATAGTTATCAATGCGAATCACACTAGTATTCTTGCAATTTGTCGTCGTGCATTTGCCTTATTTATCTTCAGCGTTTTTGTCTCTAAGCTTAATGGACATTTGATTTGCATGTAAGAATGCTAGGCCACCAAAGGAAAAAGGTTTTCAATGTGAGTACCAAAATGTTAATGGCTGGAAAAACTTTTTAGCCTTGCATAGTGTGGGTAATAAAGGGGTTCATGTCGTTTACCTATGAATATAATCTGTTGTAATTAAGAGCTCTAACAAGCTAGATGCGTATTCCATATAATGTAGACATATTGTGTAAAGCATTGTCTGTTCATAGTTAACGAGTTTGTGTTTTCTTATAGTTCTTACTTCATTCTTTTTTCTTATCTTTTTTCACTTCTTTTTCCTGCAGGTTGCAGGTATTCGGTTTATGTGGGAAAATATTATACAGTCAATCACAAAAGTAAGATCAGGGGACAAAGGACTTGGTTGCATTCTTGCCCATACCATGGGGCTAGGCAAAACGTTGCAGGTACTATGATAAGATCCATCTAAAACCACTATATACGTACCAATTTAATATCCTTAAATCCATTATTATACAACATGTATATCCAAAAAAAAATTCATGATCAACGAGAAGACGAAATGTGGTGAGCAACTTGTAGTTTTTTTTGCAGTAGCTAATTGGTGGTTTTCCCAGGTTATAGCTTTTCTGTATGCTGCTATGAGAAGTATAGACATAGGGTTAAAAGCTGCCATGATTGTAACACCTGTGAATGTTTTGCACAACTGGAGACATGAGTTTACAAAATGGAGACCTACAGAATTTAAGCCTCTACGTGTCTATATGCTTGAAGACGTCCCAAGGTGTTACTTTCATATTAATATTGTTATCTATATTCTTACAGTACTTCTCGTCTTTGTTTATTATTAGGTGATCTACAAGGTTTAAGATCTTGTACACAAGGAAATACGTCTTTATGACTAGTTTAAATTCATATTTGTAGGGATAGAAGACTTGATTTGCTAATGAAGTGGAAAGTGAAAGGTGGTATTTTTTTGATTGGCTATACTAATTTTCGTAATCTGTCACTTGGAAAGCATGTTAAGGACCGTCACATGGCTAAGGAATTTTGCAGAACTCTTCAGGTAATCTTTTCAGACTTCCAGTGTATCACTTACCACTACGTTTGATGAAGTTATCAGAATTTACGGACATGGAACTTAACAAAGGACTAGGCAGGACTGTCTTTAGGCCAATTTTAGCTTTTGGTTATTGGTTCTGTTAATTAAACCCTTTGATAGGCTGAAGATGTGATTCTATGACCAATAGTTAATAAATTTTGCCGTAGTATATTATAAGGTGTGTTATTGATCTCTGTGGAACACATAGAAATAGTGCATTACATTACTTTGCTGTTAAACAACCATCATACTTGAAAACTTGAAAAAAACTTAAAGATATTAGTATTGTTTGAGAACTTGGGTTACATATAGGCGGTGTTTGGCCTAGCTTTAAAGAAAAAGCTTTCGTGTCAGCTGAAAGACTTGTTCTTATGGCTTTAGCTTAAAACACTTTTATATGTCTTTAAACAGCTGATAATCACTTATAGGGAAGTGCTTGGATAAGCTTATTGCATTTTGATAATGTAATAAGCTAAAAAGCTTGGCCAAACACCCCAACATTTTTTAACTTATGTCTTTTCTACAAATAACTATTTTTCAAACATCAATATTCCATATTTATATTCTTCTTATACCACCTTCCATTTATAATTCATAGATTCCTTGGTAATAAAACATTGTTGTTTATTAATTGTTTGTATTAGGGCTATGGTTTACATAATTCTTATCACTGTTAAGGCTGAATCCTTGGTTACTCTAGAACTAAAGTTGCAAATATATAATAATATGCTTTCATATTTTAGAAAACTAAATTAGCAAATTCTGTGATATTATTTAATACCATATATGTACATATCAGTTACGAAATGTGAAATTATCCCAGGATGGACCAGATATACTTGTTTGTGATGAGGCTCACATGATTAAAAATACGAGGGCTGATACAACCCAGGCTTTGAAGCAAGTGAAATGCCAGAGACGGATAGCTCTAACTGGGTCGCCTCTTCAGAATAACCTTATGGAGTATTTTTGTGTAAGCTATTGGCATCATTTTTCTTGCTTTGTAGAAATATTACAAGATAAAGTCTTAACTGCAAAGTTATATGAGGGTCTTGACGTGTTGTCATCCTGTTTTTTATTCACTACAGATGGTTGATTTTGTTAGGGAGGGATTTCTCGGTAGCAGTCAAGAGTTTAGAAACCGGTAAGGCTTCCGAACTCTCATTAGTGTTTTATAGAGGTGGCATATTCAAACCAATTTAGTTATAATTGTTTTTGTCAGAATATGTAATTATGTATACATTAGTTATTCTGTAAAATTGAGAAAAGACAATTGGAATAATTTTTTTTATCTTCTTGTAATTACCCATTTTGTTTTGAACCGTTCTTACCCATTAGCCACCCTGTTTGATGCGCCCATTGTGCCACCTCTAGTGTTGTATGTTGACTTGGGTACATTTTAATGACTGACTGGGTATCCATGTCTCACAGTTTCCAAAACCCAATCGAGAATGGGCAGCACACTAATTCTACATCAGACGATGTGAAAATTATGAACCAGAGATCTCACATCCTCTATGAACAGCTAAAGGGATTTGTCCAACGAATGGATATGAATGTTGTGAAGAAGGACCTACCCCCCAAAACTGTTTTTGTAATTGCCGTGAAGCTCTCTCCTGTGCAAAGGGTACTATACAAAAGATTTCTCGATGTACATGGACTCACAGAAGAAAAGACTTCTAATGAAAAGACCAGGAAGAGTTTTTTTGCCAGTTACCAGGCATTGGCTCAGGTACTCTTTCTATGACCAATAAGTAGAAGTGGCAGTTTTGGTGCATTCACTTAGAAGTGGGTCAATTTGGGTTATGTTTCATCTCTAACGGATAAAATTAGATAATAACATTAAAAGAAAACTGGTTTAATATGTCAAAAGTCACTCAAGTTTGTTTTTGATGATAAAGTGTTTTGGGTCAACCCAGTCTGTCTATTTAAGGCAATGCATTAAAATATACTTTATATAGGGTAATCAACATACATTTATATTCGTCCATTTTAGGATATAGTGACTCGAAATGCCTTTTTATCTAGTTATCCTTGCTGAGTTGACATTCCATTTCGTAAGAACTTCTTACGTGGATGGGCGTGTCATTTAAATAAAATAATGTTTCACAATTAAATCTTTTTCAATGTATATTAGTATGAAATATCTGCCACCATTAACCCTGTTGTCCAAAGATGGTCAAAAATAGAAGTTGGTCTTATCTAAGATAGAAAAAGTAGTACATCACTCAGATAGGAACTGGACTACAGAAGTATGTTGCTATTCTATGTTTTTTGCCATTTGTGTTGGTGTTCCCGTGCTATCTAGATGTGTGGTTTTCTGTTGGTTACAATGGTAAATAATCATAGTATGGGTTACACTTGCTAGATATGGAATCATCCTGGAATTTTGCAATTAATGAAAGACAAAGGCTTCAGGAAACGTGAAAATGTTGTTGAGAATTTTCTTGAAGAGAGTTCTACTGATGATAACTTGGACTATACCATGGGCAACGGAGGTAAAGCTTCCTTTTCCCACATGTTGAATTTTGTGGTCCATTGCTTGACAAGAAATTGAATAATATATTTTATTTGTGGAAAAGTAAGCCACTTTATCAATTCATAATTTCATGTTTTTATTCCTTTCAGATAAGTTGAAGAACAGAAATGATCTATCATCTAGAAAGAATGTCAGTGGCTTTTTCAAGGAGGTACGTAAGCTTTAAAACTTATATCTGAGTTCTTTTACCCATATGTGGTTATAGAAGGTTTAGTACTTGTTGGTTTGTGATACTAACCTATTCTCCTTTTGCAGAGTTGGTGGGATGATCTTGTCATGGAGAACAGTTATGAGGCTGAAAATAGTGGTAAAATGGTTTTGCTGCTTGATATTCTAGCCTTGTGCTCTGATGCTGGCGATAAAGCTCTCGTTTTCAGCCAAAGTTTACCGACACTTGATCTGATCGAATACCATATTTCCAAACTACCCCGGAATGGGAAAAGTCGCAAGTGTTGGAAAAAGGGAAAAGATTGGTACAGGTGTGTACCACTAAAGGGATAATAGTCTTTTACATAAAATTGTTATCGGTGTGAAATTCAGCTCGTGTATTTATCTCATTTGTATGTGTACAACAGACTGGATGGACGAACGGAGGGGTCAGAGAGACAAAAACTGGTCGAGAAGTTCAACGATCCTTCAAATAAGAGGGTTAAATGCACTTTAATATCAACTAGAGCTGGGTCTCTGGGTATCAACTTATATGCTGCTAACCGTGTTATCATTGTTGATGGCTCTTGGAACCCGACATACGATCTTCAAGCTATTTATCGGGCTTGGAGGTATAAAAGATTGAAAATAAAGAGTTTAATTAGAAAAGTATATTTTTATAGAAAAAGTAACTTCCTTCTGTAATTGCAGATATGGACAAACAAAACCAGTGTTTGCGTACCGTCTAATGGCACATGGCACCATGGAAGAAAAGATTTATAAGCGTCAGGTAATTACCTCTTTGTGGAAGCCGCAATTTCGTGCTATTTACTTATGTATTTCACCAGTGAAAATTGTTGGTACTGACTGAGATGATTCGAACAGGTCACTAAAGAAAGTCTTTCCGCAAGGGTTGTTGATAGACAGCAAGTACATAGGACAATATCTAAAGAAGAGATGTTGCATCTCTTTGCCTTTGGTGATGATGAAAACCTAACTACCGCTAAGGTGGATCAAGTGAGTAGCGATGTTGCTGCTCCACAAGGAAAAAGTGAAGTCAGAAATTCTAAACAAAAAAGTCCTCTAGCTCATGCAACTATTTCTTCTGACAAGTTCATGGAAGTGTTACTCAGTAAACATAATCCAAGGTATATAAATTTTATCTTCATAAGATATTTTGTATTAATAATTCCCCACCCCCCTATACACACACACACACTGACACAGTTCTATCAAGTATACTAAACCTATTAGAAAAAATCACGACACTTCTTATTTAGGGGATTCCTTTTGTTCCAGATTTTACATTAGAAAATAATCCTTCATGTTTTATTATCTTCACTAACAAACGGTATTTCTTCGTGATATGTACGTGCATATCCTATAGATCATGTAGATATGCTCTTGTTGGCTCTGCCATAATAACGAAGAAATTGATTTTTGTGCCCAAGATATCATTATTTTCATTGATGGGGCATTTGGTTAATTGTAAACTGGCGTTTAATTTAATGCCTGCTTTCTGGAGGTGGGATAATAGTGCAACAGGTTAGAAAGGGCTGGGTTGGGTTGGGTACTCTGTTGACCCGAAACACTTTCTGTTGATTTTTAAATATTTTCTTTTAAGTAACAATGTGTCAAATGTAATTGCATTGCAGGACTTATATTATTCCAAATAATAATCTAATTTGTTGAATTAAACGATTTAGGAAGTTTTATACATATAAAGTACTTTGAGTTACCTTGGACCTGTTAAACTAATTTGACTCGTTTCACTTTAAACTATTTCTTAGACTACCAATTGGAGATCATACATTACTTGAATTTATCTGCATACAATCTATTCATGTAAAAAAGCCGAAACGGTTACTTTATCTTTAGAATAGGCGTCCTATCTAAAACCTTAAACAGGTTTAACACTTTGAGTTTTGTTTTCATTCAGATGGATTGCAAATTATCATGAACACGAGAGTCTTCTACAAGAGAACGAAGATGAAAAACTGTCAAAGGAGGAACAAGACATGGCTTGGGAAGTGTACCGTAGAACTTTAGAATGGGAAGAAGTACAGAGGAACCCAGTTGAGCCATCTGCACCTGCACCTGCACCAACACACATAATAAAACCAACTGTAAACGGAGCCTCGGAAGCAAAACCAACAGTTCAACCTGAAGTCATGATCAAGAAACCACCTGTGATCACCAGAGTGTGTTCCAGAAACCGTTTTGTGCTCCGAAAATGCACAACCTTAGCTCATATGCTAACCCTGAGAAGTCAAGGTGTGAAACCAGGATGCACCACCATTTGTGGTGAATGCGGGCAGGAAATTAACTGGAATGGTATCAATAAGTGATATTAGCATTGCTTTAGAACTATTAAGGATTACAAGCCCCAAGTTTTTGATCATAATCTGGAAATGAATATAACTATCGGGTGGCTTTTGATGGAGTTGACAGAGTGTAAATCTTCCATGATACGTATTGTTATGGGATTACGTCCCCCCATTTTTAATTGTTGCGCTTTTGCAAACAAGGTAGTATTTAACTTGTTTGGTCGTACTTATAGTTCCATAGTTTGAGAGAGTGCTTATAAGCGAAGAATATTTGCTATTTCGTCACTCGATTAGCGTCGAAAGTAATTTACATGGAATGCTTATATGTTTTGCCTTTTGTTTTATTTCATCATCTATATAAATTAAGACCAGATATGCATATTTAGAAAAGTAAATGTGAGCATCGGTTTATCCCTTTTTTAAAATCTATATAGACCTTATAGTGACTTACTGGGTAGTCTAAATTATATAAATCTTGCTAAACATAGCTCCTGGGACTATGTGTAAAATATATATTGCCCTTGTTGTTTAGTATTTGTTGGTGGCAAATAAACCTAAAAAGAATCTGTTAATTATGTGTTTAAAATTGAAATTGATTCTTTACGTACAAGGCATGAAAGATAGGATAGTTAAATAAAATTCGGAAATTGTTCATATTTCATCTTCACTTTGGATTTAACAACACATAGATTGCTTCGGGTAATGTAGGAGCCTTTGATTTGAAACATGAGGTGTCAACTCCATCTTTCCAATTCATATTTACTAGTTTTACCCATTACATCTCCCTACCTAACCTTGTTAAAGAAAATGTAGGGTTTTAAATTATATAATTTAAAGTGGATCGATAGAAAACCTTCGACATGGTCAATCTTCCAAAATAATAGACAAGAAATGATTAAAAAAATAAATTTAATAATTTTTCTTTCTCATTTCTTGAAATTAATAAAATAAAATGAAATTGCTACTTATAATTGTTTTGTCAACTTAATCAAGCATGTATCCATACTCCCGCCTGAAAACGAGTCTTGTCCTCAAGACTCATATTTTGTAGCTTGGGTTAGTCGTGTCAATATCGGGTTTGACCAAAACCCGAATCGGGTTTGAAACCGAACCGAGTTCTGGTCAAACATACCAAACCGGTTCGGGTTCGATCGGTTTGGAGGTTCAAAAAACCCGACCCTATGGAAATCGGTTCGTACCGGTTCGAAACCGGTTCGGGTTCTAACCCGGGTCCAAACCTGGAGATGGTACAAGGAGTAAGCGGCTTATCCGCCGGTTAGCATCATCATCATCAACCGCTTTGCCATAATAATTCGGATACAACAGTAAACATTTTAATCTAGGCATACTTTTGAGGTCAATTAAACTTAGTATCTATATTATCTATATTAAAAAACAAACCATTTTGGTCAAACCGGAGGAGAAGGGCGGAGGATCATCATCATCATCATCATCGCTGGAGACAATCATCATCATCATCATCAACGCCGGAGGAGAAGGGCGGCGATGAGAGAGACGCCGGAGGAGAAGGGCGGCAATGAGAGAGACGCCGGAGGTGAAGGGCGGAGGAGAAAGAAGGGCGGCGATGTGTGTGATTTGTGTGTGACTGATTGAGAATTTGGGTTATATATATGAAACCCAAACCGGTTTGTCAAACCGGTTCCCCAAACCGGTTCCCAAAAACCGGTCCCAACCCGATTTTCACTCTCATATCTCGAACCGGTTCCAAACCGGCGGGTTTGGTCAAACCCGAACCGGTTTCGGTTTCAGTTTTTTTTTTCGGTTTCGGGTTTTTTCGACACGACTAGCTTGGGTAAATCGGCTTCCACGGTGGCTCGTGTCCGGGTTGGAGAAAAATAAACTTTAGTGGTTTAAATTAGTGAGCGAAATGAAAAGTCTTCACGATACGACAAATGACCAACATGTGCTTGATGAGTAAGGTAAGGAAAACTCGAGGTTGTGTGCCGATATCATTTTGGATCTTGGTGATAGATGAGGAGAAGACGGTAACGGGTTTTTCGGGTTTAGGTGTGCGGATTTGTTGTTTGTTGTTGTTTGGTGGTGGTGTCGTTTGGCGGTGACATGATAAGGGTTGTTGTCGGTGTCTATTTGCTTAGATTTGGTGATAGTTGTAGTGAAACGTACGAACGAAGTGGCGATACTTTTTCAAAGGTTGACGATCTCATTATCGGTTCAATTTTGGCCACAAAATCGACTAAGTTAGCAATAGATTGTTCAAGATGAGTTGGTGGTGCAGATGTTAGAGGCATTTGAGAAAAAAATGAAAGCACCATCGATAGTAGACCGATTCGAGATGGTCAATCTTTCAAATTAAACTAAAGAAAACAATAAAGTTTGCAACAATATTTCTCATTCTTATTTCATAATGCAAATTACACTTAAATAAAGATAGATCTCCTAAATTTAAGGATAAAACTAAAGACTAACCTAATAAATGGTAAAAATGGACTTAATACATAAGTAATGGTATAATGCTAAATAATAGTATGCATGCATACACCAAAACGTGCATATGGGAAAATATAAAGCATATGACTTGGTCTTCAACAATAGCATAACAACTGCATGAACGTGTGCAACTATCTTTTGATTTAGTCGGTTCGGGTTTCGGTTCGTATCAATACTCCCCGTGTGAAAATAAGCCTTGCCCTCAAGGCTCATATGTTTGTTACGCGAGCCAAACAAGTCCACGGTGGCTCGTTTTTGGATTGGAGAAAAACAAACTTGGATGGGTAGCATTTGTGACCGAGATGAAATGACGCTGAGCAACGAAAATAGAAAGCCTCGTCACGTTTAGCTTGGATTTCGGTGGATGTGGAATGTAGTAAAGGCAGTGCGACGAGTTTGTTGTGAGGGTTAGGAAGCATGACGAGTGGTTTTGTGGTACTTGAAGTGTGTGGGATGGCAGCAGATGTCACACCCTAGCGGAAACACGGAATGTGAGAGCTGGAAATATCATTACACGGTCATAAGCAAATATAAACGATTCAAGTCATTTCGATTTAAAATAAATTGTTCAAGATTCAACAACCAAGCAGTTCATAAGTTTAAAATAAGGTACAAGTACAAGTTTCAATTAAAAATTCCCAAAATGAAAGGTCTTTCCCAATAAACGCCTTACGTGACCATATCGACCCCCCTTTGCCATGCATTCCGAACACTTACATTAATTTCCTGAAACATAAGATAAAGTGTCAAATACATAAAGTAGTGAGTGAGTTACAGTTTAGAGTTTCGAGAGAAGTTTCCAAAAATAGAAAGTTGCCAAAAATAGTAAGTTGCCAAAAGTAGTAAGTTGCCAAGACATATATTGACGTCATGAGTACAAGAACGAGTCGACGTTTGAACATATATGTAAATGATAAAGTTTGTACGTACGCGAGTAAAGTAATTAAATAAACTCGTATAGTAAAGTTGTAGCGGAATCCAGGCGCTAAAAGTGTGTATATGCGTATGGGATATGTGTTTAACTAAATAGTAACTCGTATCAATCACTTGGCATAATATAAGCAGTAAGTATACACTAAACCGATTGTATGGTCCTGAACTAGCCCAAAAATGTTTAATGGATTGAACCCCAGTGTGGTAGTAATATGTACTTGGGACGCTAACCCTTAGTAAGGAGTGACCGCTCCTAAGTATCGATACTCATATGACTAACGGCTATTGCTAATAGTGTATAAGTGAACTTGAACCAAAAACGGGCAATTGAACAAAGTTGCTAAAATTGTACTGAACTCTTACGGGCTTATATATCCATCAAGGATTGGTCGCTAACAAGTATCCTAGTTTAGTTAACCCGCTAAGGCAATAACACAAATACGCATAATAGTTTGTACAAGTACCAAGTTTCGAACAGTTTCAAATAAGTTTCAAAAGTACCAAGTTTCGAACAGTTTCAGATAAGTTTCAAAAGTACCAAGTTTCGAACAGTTTCAAATAAGTTTCAAAAGTACCAAGTTTCGAACAGTTTCAAATAAGTTTCAAAAGTACCAAGTTTCGAACAGTTTCAAATAAGTTGCAAATAGTGTTAATAGTTACAAACATGTGATCTTATGCTTCCCCCAAATAATGTTTAAATGTACAAAAAGTAAAACAAATGGGGTTGTAACTCACGGTTTGCGAAGAGAGATATGAACTAGCACAAAGAGAGGCGGAACGCGTCGGGAATGACAAACGACCTAGAACACCGGAAAGTTGTATAAGTTATATTATTATAATTGGAGTTATGTTAAGTTTCAATTTAACATTTTTAAGTCTCAATTTATAATACTTAGATTCTGTCCCAAAAAGTTTATTACGGAAATTTTGTAAGGTTTATGTGATCGTGAACGTTTTATAGTCCGAATGTCCAATTATGTACCAAAAGTGTCAAAGTTCCAAGTTAATGTGTGTAAGTCTCGAAGTTATTATGTTTCTGCATTTGAAATGTATTTACGGTGAAAATTGGGCAGCGCTTCCGCGTTATAAAAATTTTATCCATTTTCAAAACACTTTCCCGCTTTAAAATGCACAATACAACGTTTAAATCAATAATACATAAGTTTCAAGTCCAAAAACCCTTTTTTTTAAAACAATGTATAAGTCAAAACAGTAGCTTAACATGATATATATGTTCTGTGATTAATTATTTTAGCTTAAAATCAAGTTTACGACCTTTAAAACGACAAAAATAGCGAACAGGGCCATTCTGGCGGCGGCTGGAGGAAAACAGCCGCCGGCTGACCTTTAGCCGTCGGCTGAAATCCTTCAGCCGGCGGCCAAAAGGCTTCGGCCAGTTTCAAAGTTGCTTGTTTCTTCGATTTTAAGCTTGTTTAACGGGTAGATTCGACATGCAAGCTGTTATAACTTAAACATATGTATTTTTGAGGTAAAAACACTATTTTATTTTAGATTTACATGTTAAATACATAGATCTAACATAAAAACTCGTTTTTAAGCTAGAAAACGTTATGTTTATAAAAACTTATTTCCAGATTATAGATTATGCATGCATGTGATTTTAAAGATAAAAATAGTGAAAAGAAAGTGTTATACCGAAGGAAAAAGAGATGTGATGGTTTGGATGAGTTTTAGCTCCAAAAGTTCCTTGAAAACCCGATTTAAACCTTTTCCTTGCTACCCCTTTGATCTTAGGACGATTTGTATGTGTTAGATGGTGGATTTTTGATGTTTAAGTGACTGATTTTTGATGATAAGTTTCTGTTTTTGTGTTTGGTGTTCTTGAGAGAGTGAGAGAGCAAAGAGAGAGTGTGTGTGTGTTTTGTGTTTTTGATTCAAAAATGAAAGTGATAGTGGTTAAGGGGGGTGTTTACTGGCCTTGGGAAACAAAAATGCAGTTAAAGGTTGCCCAGTCCCGAGCTAACAAGGGTGGTCCAATCCCGTTTCACGCAAAAATGAGTCATCATCCAGCTGGACAACGGGATTTAGCCGCCGGCTGAATATATTCAGCCGCCGGCTGGATTGCCAAGTCCAGCTTTTTGACGTTTTGTTGTTTTCCGTTAATTAGTTAAGGACTAGAATCATTTTAGTTACCGTTATGAACTTAGTCAAGTTCTTGTATTGATTATTTGGTGTTAGGATTTATAATTTTGATTCCGACATCGGTTCCGACAATTAAAAGTACAATAGAATGAACCCGAACAATATGAACACGATAAAAGAGAACTAGAGTTTCGAACCGAATTAGTAACTGAAAATCACCTGAAATTTAGACGGTTGTCACATCATCCCCGGGTTGAAAGAAATTTCGTCCCGAAATTTGACTCGTCCCAATCAGGTAGAAGTATCTTTGAACAAGTGAGGATACTTTTGACGTATCTGGTCTTCACGTTCCCATGTGAATTCGTGACCACGTCGGGAGTTCCAACGAACTTTGACAATAGGAACACGGCTTTGTCTGAGTTGCTTGACCTCTCGGTCTACAACTTCAAGCGGTTCCTCGATGAAGTTGAGCTTGTTGTCGATCTTGACCTCGTCGAGTGGGATGACGATGGTCTCATCGGATAGGCACTTTTTCAAGTGTGAGACATGGAACACGTTATGAACATTGGAAAGAACAGGTGGGAGTTGGAGTCGATAAGCTACTGGACCAATACGCTCGATGACTTCAAACGGTCCGGTGTACCTGGGGCTTAGCTTACCGCGTTTGCCGAAGCGAACTACCCCTTTCCATGGCGATACTTTGAGAAGTACACGATCGCCGACCTGGAACTCGAGGGGTTTTCTTCGGTTATCGGCGTAGCTCTTTTGCCGAGTACGGGACGTCTTCAGTCGCTCCCTGATGGTGGTGATCTTGTCGATGGTTTCTTGAACAATGTCGAGCCTTGTGAGCTGTCGATCACCAGCTTCTAGCCAACAAAGCGGCGATCGGCACTTGCGTCCATATAAGGCCTCGAACGGAGCACACTTAATGCTAGCGTGGTAGCTATTGTTGTACGAAAACTCGACCAATGGAAGATGAGTATCCCAACTTCCTCCAAAGTCAACTACACATGCTCTAAGCATATCCTCAAGCGTTTGGATCGTCCTTTCGCTTTGACCATCGGTCTGAGGGTGGTAAGCTGTGCTAAGGTCTAGTCGTGTCCCGAGAGATTTCTGAAGCGCGTTCCAAAAGCGAGACGTGAACCGACTATCCCTGTCAGAAATGATGGAGAGAGGTGTACCGTGGCGAGAGATGATCTCGTTGATGTAGATTTGTGCGAGCTTCTCCATCGAGTGGGTTTCTCGTATCGGTAAGAAGTGAGCAGACTTAGTCAAACGGTCCACAATTACCCAAATTGTGTCGTTACCCTTTGCCGTCCGGGGTAACTTGGTAATGAAATCCATGGAGATTTGTTCCCATTTCCACATAGGAATCTCCGGTTGTTGCAGAAGTCCTGAAGGTTTCTGATATTCCGCCTTGACCTTGGAGCAAGTGAGACACTTGGCTACGTACAAGGCGATATCTTTCTTCATGCCCGGCCACCAATAATACTCCCTAAGATCCTTGTACAACTTGTCCGAACCGGGGTGGATGGAGTATCGGGAACGGTGGCCTTCATCCAGAATTAACTTGCGAAGATCCTCGGACTTCGGAATCCATGCTCGGCCCTTGAAGTAGTGAATCCCGTCGGATTTGAGTTCGAACTCCTGCTCATGATTGTGTAAGGTCTCTCCCTTTAGGTTCTCGGGCTTCAACGCTTCTCGCTGAACCTCGGCGATTTGCGTTTGAAGGTTAGTCTGAATCTGGATACCTAATGCTCTAACTCGAGATGGTTTCACCCTTTCCTTCCGGCTAAGGGCGTCTGCTACTACGTTTGCTTTACCCGGGTGGTATTTGATCTCGCAATCGTAGTCACTCAGCAGTTCGATCCATCTCCTCTGTCTCATGTTGAGCATCTTCTGGTCTAGGATGTGTTGAAGACTCTTGTGATCCGTGAAAACCGTGCACTTAGTCCCATACAAGTAATGTCTCCAGATCTTTAGTGCAAAGACGACTGCTCCCAGCTCTAAGTCGTGAGTGGTGTAGTTCTGCTCGTGAACCTTGAGTTGTCTTGAAGCGTAGGCGATGACTTTGTCTTTCTGCATGAGAACGCACCCAAGTCCCTGATGGGATGCATCGCAGAATACGACGAAGTTATCCGTACCCTCTGGTAAGGACAAAATCGGTGCGTGACAAAGCTGGTGCTTGAGTTTCTGGAAGGATTCCTCTTGCTTTGTTCCCCAAACAAAATCCTTATCCTTCTGAGTGAGCTCGGTGAGTGGCTTAGCGATCTTCGAGAAATTCTCGATGAACCTTCGATAGTAGCCGGCCAACCCTAGGAATTGACGAATTTCCGTAGGAGTCGTCGGGGCTTGCCATTTCTCGATCGCTTCTATCTTAGCCGGATCCACATGGATCCCTTCTTGGTTAACCACATGACCAAGGAAATGTACTTCTCGGAGCCAGAATTCACACTTAGAGAATTTGGCGTACAGTTTCTGTTCTCGGAGGAGTTCTAGAATGAGTTTCAAGTGTTTCGCGTGATCCTCCTTGTTTCTCGAGTAGATAAGAATATCATCAATGAACACGATCACGAATTTGTCCAGGTAAGGTCTACACACTCGGTTCATTAAGTCCATGAACACTGCTGGTGCGTTGGTTAGACCGAATGGCATGACTAGGAATTCGTAATGACCGTAACGAGTACGAAAAGCGGTCTTTGGAATGTCGGTCTCGCTGACACGAACCTGATGATAACCCGAACGGAGGTCGATTTTCGAGAAGTAAGTTGCACCCTGCAACTGGTCGAAGAGGTCATCGATCCTCGGGAGTGGGTATCGGTTCTTGACGGTCAGCTTGTTCAGTTCGCGGTAGTCGATGCACATACGAAAGGATCCGTCTTTCTTTTTAACGAAGAGTATAGGGGCTCCCCAGGGTGACGAGCTAGGACGAATAAGACCATGATCCAAGAGTTCCTGAAGCTGTTTAGACAGCTCTTGCATCTCCGGTGGGGCTAGACGGTACGGTGTCCTAGCGACCGGTGCTGCACCAGGAATGAGGTCTATCCGGAATTCCACTTGTCGATGCGGAGGTAACCCGGGCAAATCTTCGGGAAAGACTTCAGGGTGATCCTTGACTACTGGGATATCATGAATACGGATCTCCTTGGGTTTACGTTCCACAACGTGAGCAAGAAATGCGTCACAGTCCTTCTCGAGGTACTTACGCATTTTGATGGACGACACGAGACGGAGTGAACGTCCGGGTTTGTCTCCTTGAACGATTAAAGTTTCAGAGTCGGAAAGAGGGATGCGAATGAGTTTGTCAAAACAGACGATCTCGGCTCGGAAACGAGAGAGCCAGTCCATTCCGACGATGACATCAAAGCTTTTCAGCTCGATAGGGATTAAATCGATAGGGAAAGTTTTATCGGACAGGCATATGGAACATCCTATGATTATATCCTTAGCTTCGAACTCCTGACCGTTAGCGTACTCTATGGTGAAGCTATCCTTAAGAATCTTAGATCCTAAGTTAATAAGGGGTCTAAATTCTAAGGACACAAAGCTCCTTTCGGCACCAGAATCGAACAGAACAGATGCATAATGATTGTTAACAGGAAACGTACCGTTCACCGCGTTCGGATCCTGCCGTGCCTCTTCAGCTGTGAGTGCGAATGCACGTCCTCGGCCTTGCCCGCCTCGGTTAGGTTGGGCGTTGCGGAGTCTGGGGCAAGCATTCCGGAGGTGCTGATCACTTCCGCACTCGAAGCACACCGGCTTCGGACCTGGAGCTGCCAACTTCTCCGTGCAGTACCTGGCAAAGTGCCCTTCCTTCTGGCACCTTAGACACACGGGGCAGTTACCGTGGTGGTGGAAATTGCACTTGTTGCACTTGGGGTTCGTCCCCGTATATCGGTTCCCAGCTGGTGGAGGTGGCGGTGGCGGTGCTACGGCTGCTATGGCAAGGTTGCGGGTGGTCTTCTTCTTCTTGTTCCTATCACTTCGCCTCGGAGTCTGATCGGACTTCCTTTTCTCACCCGACTCCTTCTTGGATGAGGCAGGAGTGGTGAGTAGGTTGCTCGTGAGGCGGTGAGCTAGGATGATGGCGCTTTGGAGAGTCTGGGGTTCCTTAGTGAGAACCATTCCTCTGATTTCAGGAACAAGACCAGAGATGTAAAGGTCGATCTTGTTCTCTTCCGGAGTTACTAGCCTTGGGACAAGTCGAGCCAACTCATGGAATCGGGCAGTGTACCCTTCGATGTCGTTTCCGACCATCTCATGATCCCAGAGCTCGGCTTCGAGCTTTTTGATTTCCCCTTTGGGGCAGTACTCCTCAATCAGGAGGGTTTTGAATTGTTCCCAGGTGAGAGCGTTAGCGGTCTCACGTCCCCTATTGCGGACCACATTGTTCCACCATGTCAGTGCCTTCCCGTGCAATACGCATGAGGCGTACTGCACTTTCATTGCTTCAGCACATCCGCTGATGTGCAGCACCGACTCGATGCTCTCGAACCAGGACACCAAGCCTACGGCACCAGTTGTGCCATGGAACTCCTTAGGCTTACAAGCCATGAAGCTTTTGTAGGTGCAGGCTGGTGGGTTTGGGGGTTGTTGTTGGTTCTGGTGGTTCTGTTGCTGCTGCTGCTGTTGCTGTTGCTGTTGCTGTTGCTGTTGCTGTTGCTGCTGTTGCTGTTGCTGGTGGGCGTTGACGTTAGCATTGATTCCCGCAGTGATCTGGGCGATCATATTGGGCATCGCTGCTTGCAACTGTTCGGCCACTTGCTCAGCAATGATCGCGGCATTGGTACGGGGTGCCATGATTCTACAACAGACAACAGATTCAGTTTAGAAACGCACGATTAGAGTATGATAAGAACATGATTCAATGAGATAAGTTAACAATCACGCAAGAGTAAGGTAACAGAACAGATAGAATACGCACGACAAAGTTTCAAGAGATTTACTCGTAAGAAATGATTCAACACAGTACAAGATTCACAAGATAAGTAACAATAGATAATAATAAATGGAACTTCATTCATTAAAATAAAAGAGTTGAGTACAAGGTTCAAAATAAGAAAAGTACAGTACAATACATAAAGAATTAGTAGAAAATGGCCCGAAGTTGTGTACATTGAAAAATTACAACTCGGCCTACAGTACAATAAAGGAAATGAACTAATGGCGCCTCTCCAGAAACACCTTGGCTACCATAGCCACTACCAAAGCCCCTAGGACGAAGCACGCGCTGACAAGGCGCTGCACAGTACGTGCAGTGGCTCGAGCCGATGCGATAGTTCGGATCGACTGTTCCGCCAGCTTGTGCGCGGCGTCAGAGACTTCGAAAAGGTAGAGGCCCTGTTGTCGGGCTTCCTCGGAGAGGGCCCGAACCTCGCGGTGTAGGTGGAGAAATGCAGCCGGTGGAGGAGGCTGAAGAGTGGGTGGCAACATAGGTCGGGAGGTTCCGGCCTCCTGGGCACGTCGCCTCTCCTCCATGAAGTGACGTTCCCACGCGTAGCGCTCCATGACCGGAGTGCGCATGGCGGGATCGTATGGGTCCACGAAGGACTGAGGGGGTGCGGGTCGGAACGGGTCCGGTTGCTGACGCGCGGCCATCCCGGCGCGGGGCCCTTGGGGCTGAGGTGGTGCTGTAACGGGTGCCGGTCGGGGAGGAGGCAACACCGTCCTCGGGCTAGACCCGTTACTGCTGCTGATAGTCATTGACGTGTCCTCCGTCGGGTCAGTCGTCTGGTGACGCTGACTCTCGGAGGCCGTATGGCCCTCAGAGGGTTCGTGCAGTGGAGAGACGGCTCGTGAAAGAGAGTGCGAACGTGACGATTGAGACATGACGGATCTGCGACGTAAAAAGTTTCGTAAGTACATGAACAAGAATATGCTAAAGGAAAATAAGTAAGGAATGCAGGTAAGGGTCGATCACGTGAGGTTGGGAATAGTAAGACCGGGAATTTTTCGACTCAAAACCGTTTATCTTTAGAAATTACGTTTCGTCCTTGCATAAGTCATTTTGAACTAGGCAGGGGTGATCAGGCCATGCGTAGTTAAAAATAATCATGCAATCGCAAAATTAATTCACTAAAGTTTTGAACCCATAATGATTTTCCGAAAAGCCTTGGTTATAGTTTGGTTTCAAAAACTTTTTAGAAATTTCTAAAACCGTTTTCACTACAACCTGTGCTCTGATACCAAGTCTGTCACACCCCGCTATAGCGGAAACACGGAATGTGAGAGCTGGAAATATCATTACACGGTCATAAGCAAATATAAACGATTCAAGTCATTTCGATTTAAAATAAATTGTTCAAGATTCAACAACCAAGCAGTTCATAAGTTTAAAATAAGGTACAAGTACAAGTTTCAATTAAAAATTCCCAAAATGAAAGGTCTTTCCCAATAAACGCCTCACGTGACCATATCGACCCCCCTTTGCCATGCATTCCGAACACTTACATTAATTTCCTGAAACATAAGATAAAGTGTCAACTACATAAAGTAGTGAGTGAGTTACAGTTTAGAGTTTCGAGAGAAGTTTCCAAAAATAGAAAGTTGCCAAAAATAGTAAGTTTCCAAAAGTAGTAAGTTGCCAAGACATATATTGACGTCATGAGTACAAGAACGAGTCGACGTTTGAACATATATGTAAATGATAAAGTTTGTACGTACGCGAGTAAAGTAATTAAATAAACTCGTATAGTAAAGTTGTAGCGGAATCCAGGCGCTAAAAGTGTGTATATGCGTATGGGATATGTGTTTAACTAAATAGTAACTCGTATCAATCACTTGGCATAATATAAGCAGTAAGTATACACTAAACCGATTGTATGGTCCTGAACTAGCCCAAAAATGTTTAATGGATTGAACCCCAGTGTGGTAGTAATATGTACTTGGGACGCTAACCCTTAGTAAGGAGTGACCGCTCCTAAGTATCGATACTCATATGACTAACGACTATTGCTAATAGTGTATAAGTGAACTTGAACCAAAAACGGGCAATTGAACAAAGTTGCTAAAATTGTACTGAACTCTTACGGGCTTATATATCCATCAAGGATTGGTCGCTAACAAGTATCCTAGTTTAGTTAACCCGCTAAGGCAATAACACAAATACGCATAATAGTTTGTACAAGTACCAAGTTTCGAACAGTTTCAAATAAGTTTCAAAAGTACCAAGTTTCGAACAGTTTCAGATAAGTTTCAAAAGTACCAAGTTTCGAACAGTTTCAAATAAGTTTCAAAAGTACCAAGTTTCGAACAGTTTCAAATAAGTTTCAAAAGTACCAAGTTTCGAACAGTTTCAAATAAGTTGCAAATAGTGTTAATAGTTACAAACATGTGATCTTATGCTTCCCCCAAATAATGTTTAAATGTACAAAAAGTAAAACAAATGGGGTTGTAACTCACGGTTTGCGAAGAGAGATATGAACTAGCACAAAGAGAGGCGGAACGCGTCGGGAATCACAAACGACCTAGAACACTGGAAAGTTGTATAAGTTATATTATTATAATTGGAGTTATGTTAAGTTTCAATTTAACATTTTTAAGTCTCAATTTATAATACTTAGATTCTGTCCCAAAAAGTTTATTACGGAAATTTTGTAAGGTTTATGTGATCGTGAACGTTTTATAGTTCGAAATGTCCAATTATGTACCAAAAGTGTCAAAGTTCCAAGTTAATGTATAAAAGTCTCGAAGTTATTATGTTTCTGCATTTGAAATGTTATTTACGGTGAAAATTGGGCAGCGCTTCCGCGTTATAAAAATTTTATCCATTTTCAAAACACTTTCCCGCTTTAAAATGCACAATACAACGTTTAAATCAATAATACACAAGTTTCAAGTCCAAAAACCCTTTTTTTTAAAACAATGTATAAGTCAAAACAGTAGCTTAACATGATATATATGTTCTGTGATTAATTATTTTAGCTTAAAATCAAGTTTACGACCTTTAAAACGACAAAAATAGCGAACAGGGCCATTCTGGCGGCGGCTGGAGGAAAACAGCCGTCGGCTGACCTTTAGCCGTCGGCTGAAATCCTTCAGCTGCCGGCCAAAAGGCTTCGGCCAGTTTCAAAGTTGCTTGTTTCTTCGATTTTAAGCTTGTTTAACGGGTAGATTCGACATGCAAGCTGTTATAACTTAAACATATGTATTTTTGAGGTAAAAACACTATTTTATTTTAGATTTACATGTTAAATACATAGATCTAACATAAAAACTCGTTTTTAAGCTAGAAAACGTTTTGCATGTTTATAAAAACTTATTTCCAGAATATAGATTATGCATGCATGTGATTTTAAAGATAAAAATAGTGAAAAGAAAGTATTATACCGAAGGAAAAAGAGATGTGATGGTTTGGATGAGTTTTAGCTCCAAAAGTTCCTTGAAAACCCGATTTAAACCTTTTCCTTGCTACCCCTTTGATCTTAGGACGATTTGTATGTGTTAGATGGTGGATTTTTGATGTTTAAGTGACTGATATTTTATGCTAAGTTTCTGTTTTTGTGTTTGGTGTTCTTGAGAGAGTGAGAGAGCAAAGAGAGAGTGTGTGTGTGTTTTGTGTTTTTGATTCAAAAATGAAAGTGATAGTGGTTAAGGGGGGTGTTTACTGGCCTTGGGAAACAAAAATGCAGTTAAAGGTTGCCCAGTCCCGAGCTAACAAGGGTGGTCCAATCCCGTTTCATGCAAAAATGAGTCATCATCCAGGTGGACAGCGGGATTCAGCCGCCGGCTGGATTGCCAAGTCCAGCTTTTTGACGTTTTGTTGTTTTCCGTTAATTAGTTAAGGACTAGAATCATTTTAGTTACCGTTATGAACTTAGTCAAGTTCTTGTATTGATTATTTGGTGTTAGGATTTATAATTTTGATTCCGACATCGGTTCCGACAATTAAAAGTATAATAGAATGAACCAGAACAATATGAACACGATAAAAGAGAACTAGAGTTTCGAACCGAATTAGTAACTGAAAATCACCTGAAATTTAGACGGTTGTCACAGCAGAAGAGGTGAATGGTATAGGTATAGACCTCGAGTCAAATTATCAAATAATTACATGCAGCGGAAATTAGGATCACATAGTAAATAATAAATCGGATTTAAAGTGTGTACCTTATTGAGCAAGCAAAATAATGAAAACCTAACGTAAGGTTTTTACCACGGTTGCGTACGCGACACCCTCTTTATCGACAGACCAGTATGCTAGTAGATGTTTAATGCTTTGTACAACAATTGTCTAGCAACAACTCCTTATTACAAAAAAAAAAAAAAAAAAAAAAAAAAAACAACCTCCTTTTTGTTTTTTTTAATAAAAAATCGGCTAAAAAGGTTTAAAAACTTTAGTCGACCTTTTAATTTGTGTTGTAGTCATTAGGGTTTAGGGTTTGTGTTTTATTTATAGGTTTTCAAATTCTAGAGTTTGAGTTATATTACAATAAGGAAACCTCCTTTTTTACATAATAAACCCCTCCATTTAATAAACATTATACTTAACCCTTTAAGTAATATTTACTAAATATATTAAACTAGTAGTCGTGTCTAAATGTCGATGTGTGCGCTATCGTAGTCTCACACATTTACAGTCACATATTTATTTGACACTATTCAAATACCTACAACTCCCACTTTTGAATAAGTTCAAATAAACATGATAACATTGATTAATGTATAGCAACATATCAATGCTCCCATAAATGCACGAGTGAAGTTTCTCCAAAGTCACTGTGAGTCTATAGTCGGTTCATATCCCTTTTGTTTCAGATACTCTAGTTAAAATACGTAGATGGATCAAAATCATTCATTTTAACTACTGTTTCTCATTTCGCGAATCACTTAAAGATTACCAAATACTATCCAGACACATCTAGATTTATTTGGGTCTGACCAGACAAACATCTTAAGTATCCATGAGTGGCCCAGTAAGTATCTAACTTCAGTTTTCACTGAAGGAACAAATCCTATCTTGAATACAACTGGTAGTCATCGTATTTCGCAACATTACCAAAAATAGCCTTTTTGCTACCC
This sequence comes from Senecio squalidus, assembly GCA_910822075.1. Taxonomy (NCBI): domain Eukaryota; kingdom Viridiplantae; phylum Streptophyta; class Magnoliopsida; order Asterales; family Asteraceae; genus Senecio; species Senecio squalidus. Next base: position 6,738,516 of record CAJVGC010000589.1, on the reverse strand, counting down.
TTATCCAGGAATAGTATTGACTATGATCAAATAATGCACTACGTACATGAGTAGCAACTTGTATCTCAAGTCTAAGGATATTTAAACCCTATGAATTATACTTCATGAAAAGGATCCATAAGTAATAATTCATGTGGGATAATCCAGTATGCATCATAATGGATACCATGTGAGTTAGTGAGCCAAGCTGACTAAACACTCAGATATTGTCTTAATTCAATCATATTCCCATATGATCAATTGACAACGGATATTTAGAATGACATTACACAATATTATTCAAGGATAAAACATGAAAAATAGGATACAAATATTATAATAAATGAAAACAAAATATCACAATTATTATTTCATTCATAAATAAATTCGTTTATTACATCCATATATCCAAATACTAAATCCACGGATTTACATGTGATTACTAGATAAACGAAGTCCTATCCCCTCAGTTAAGTGAGTTAACTATGCCTTTTCCAGTGCCTTTGTAGAAGGATCTACTAAGTTATCATCCGTGTGAACTTTGAGCACTCGAATTTCACCTTGTTCGACTTGTTCGCGAATATAGTGAAATTTCCTCTGAAAGTGTCTAGCTCCCTTCTGAACACCGGGTTCATTGGCTATGATTATTGCACAAATATTGTTGCAATACATATCCAAAGGAGACTTGGTTGTGGGAATAACACCAAGTCCAGAAATAAATTTGCGGAACCAAACAACTTCCATTTGCAGCTTCATAAGATGCAATGTACTCATATTCTGTTGTAGAGATGGTTGTTTCTGAAATCCGACATCACAATATCTAATATTAGCCTCGGGATTTCTACCATACATAAGAACCATATCTTTAGTATCCCTAAGGTACTTCAATATGTTCTTTACAACAATCCAGTGTCTTTCGCCTGGATTCTGTTGAAACTTGTTAACAATGTTATGTGCAAAACCATATCAGGACTTGTGCATCTCACCACATTCATAATAGATCCTACTGCCGAAGCATAAGGTATCATATGCATGCGTTCCACCTCATCAGGTGTAGAAGCACTGTCCTTGATGTTGATTTTAAGTCCATCTTGCATTGGTAAATTTCCACGCTTGGAATTTTCCATACTAAATCTTTTTAGTATTTTATCAATGTAAGCCTTTTGACTTAACTCAATTTAACCGCTTAGATCTATCTCTCGAGATCTTGATTCCCAAAATAAATGTTGTTTCACCTAAGTCTTTCATGGCAAAACATTTTCCAATATGAGATATAACATCTTCAAGCATTGGAATAATGTTCCCCATTAACAATATGTCATCTACATATAAGACTAAGATAGTAACATTACTCCCACTGAATTTTTGATATACACATGGCTCATCGAAATTCTGAACAAAACCAAACCTTTTGATTTCTTCATCAAATCTTTTATTCCAACTTCGTGATACTTGCTTAAGTCCATAAATGGACCTTTTTAGCTTGCACACTTTGTTGGAATGTAATGGATCAATAAAACCTTCAGGCTGATTCATATAGACGTCTTCGTCTAGATGACCATTCAGAAAGGCTGTCTTGACATCCATCTGCCATATCCACATTCGCAGCTTGAAGCCATTTATCAACGTCAAGCCCTGATAATGCAACTTTCAAGTTTCGAGGTTCATTAAGATCCCCTGATACATGATCCTCATTATCTAAAGCTACATTTAGGTTTAGTTTTTGAGGGACACGTATTGTCCTTTCGGACCTACGAATTGGAGCATCAACAATTTGATTTTGAGACTGAGTCATGTCATGAAGCTCAATCGCAACTTGAGGATTAGATTGAGGCACATCATGAGTCTCAATTCTAATCCCCCCCCCCCCCCCCCCAAATTGTTGATCACCAGTGTGAGTAGAAGGTGATGTATCTTCCTCTTGAACCTCGTCAAGTTCTACAACCATCCCACTGTTTCCTTGAGCGATAAGTCGTGTTTCGAAAAACTCAGCATACCGAGCAATTTTCACAGTATTCGCGGAAGGACTATTGTCACACCCCGCTAAAGCGGAAACACGAGATGTGAAGAGCAAAGAATCATTTCACAGGTTATACTAAAATCAACGGTTCAAGACATTAAGATTAAAGTTGGAAAAGTACGACAATTCAAAGATACAACCAAGATTCAAGTTTAAGACCATAATACATAATAAAATGTTTTCAATAAAAATTCCCAAAATAAAGGTCTTCTTCCCGGGGTACACTTCACATAATTGGCTTGACCCGCCTGAGCAATGCACTTCATAACTTACGCTTAGATCCTGAAACATGAGATAAAGTGTCATCTACGAAAACGTAGTGAGTGAGTTACAGTTTATAAGTTGATCAAAGGTTTCAAATAGGTTCGACAAGTATATATATAAGTACAAAGTTTTCAAAAAGGAGTAAGCGGATAGGTAATCGCATAAAGGTAGTTTATATACTGTCATAATAGTTCAAGTCAAGAGTTTAGAGTTCGTAAAAGTTCGAGACAAGTTCAAAGTTCATAAAAGTTCAAGATCAGTTCAAAGTTCAGAATAAGTTCAGAATAAGTTCAAAGCAAGTTCAAAGTAAGTTCAGAGTAAGTTCAAAGTAAGTTCAGAGTAAGTTCAAAGTAAGTTCAGAGTAAGTTCAAAGTAAGTCGCGTAGCAAGCGGTAAAGTATGTGGTCATTACCTCAGTGGTGGATTAATCCACATGTGTAAGACAGTAAGTAAGCATATGCGTAAATAATAAAGACCTATGATCCTCGAGTTTTACCAACCACTAAGATTAATATAACGTAAGATTTAGCACACTAATCCGATTCTGGTCAAGTTCACGCCCCTAGTTCCAGTCTAAAGTTCGAGTTTGCGAGAACTTAGTAATATGTACCCAGGTTGCTACCCTTAAGTAAGGAGTGACCGCTCCTAAGTATCGATACCCATATTAACTAACGACTATTGTTAATAGTGTGTAGAGTTCAGTTCCAAAAAAAAAGTTGCGGGGCATTTTGTCCGTCCTGTTTCTAAAAATTTGTTGTTTGTACTTACGGCGTTTATATCCTCACCTAGGGTTTTGCTCCAAAATATAATCAAGCTATCATTGTCTAATCAAATATCCAAAGAGGCAAACCTATTTAGTCTAAAGTAAGCCAATCCGAATAAATGATATTGTCTACGCATATTAGTTGCAAAGTTCCAAAATAGTCCAATAGTTCTCAAAAGTTCAAAGAGTTGCGAGTTCATAAAGTTTCCAAAAGTAGGTAAATAGCTCAAAAGTTCATAAAGTTGTAAAGATTCAATGAGTTTCAAAGACAAATAGTTCATAGGCATTGTTCGCGAGTTTAAGTGCACAAAACAATTTCACAAGTAAGAGTATTGTTCACAAAATGTTTGATCTCATGTTTCCCCCAAAAAGAGTACTTAAAATGTAAGAGTAAGGAGGGGTGTAACTCACGGATTGCGAAGAGTAAGAACGCGGAATTCGGTCGGAAATGGAGGCCGGGAATCACGGGTCGCCTATTAATACCAAGATAGTCCAATTATTATTATCTTATTATGTTATTGTACTTAAGATAATATAATATATTTTCAATTAAACTTTAAGTGTCAAGGTTAAGTATTGCCCAAAATAGTCCAAAACGGGGAAATTTACGTTTTTGTCCAAAAGTCCAATTTTGACGTTATTATTATTGTGTTACAACAACTTGGTCGCTGAATTGGTTTGGATTTTTCTAATGAAATTTGGACAGCGCTTCCGCGCCCAAATTTCATATCCAAAAATTCAATCTCCAATTCCGCTCACAAATGCTTATAACACGATAACATATATATATATATATATATATATATATATATATATATATATATATATATATATATATATATATATATATATATATATATATATATCAGTGTTCTAAATAACCCGCCATGAAACCGCCATGTCTCGCCATTTCTCAAGGCTTGGAGTAGCCGCCATGGCGCCGCCATGTCTCGCAGTTTCTCAAGGCTTGGAGTAGCCGACACGAAATGATGGATAACTTCTTTGTAAAGCTTGGTTACTATATTTTACATTAGTTGTATATTGATATATGAAATTATTAACTTTTTATAATTTATTGGTATTGATATAACTTAATAATAGTAAAAATATATATAAAAGTATATATAAAATTATAAAATATATTAATTTTTTGCCGCTTTTTCACGCCTTGAAAAACGCCATGTCTCGCCATTTCTTGCAAAGCTTGAGGCTTGCTCATGCCGCCACGCCACGCCTTACGTTATCTATAACCTTGATATATATATATATATATATATATATATATATATATATATATATATATATATATATATATATATATATATATATATATATATATATATATATACGAGTTCATTTAAGTCCAAAAGTTCATTACAAGACACCAATGTATATTTATTTTCCAAACTCAGTCCCAAGGTGGTATTTACGAAAAGTCAGCAAGTCAACCAAGTCCTGTGCGCCGTTTTGACCTTTAGGACGACGCAGAGAACCATATTTTTACCTTGCTACGTCGTCCTGGTCATAAGGACGGCGCACAGGTCGCGTTTTTGGGATTTTTCGTTCAAAACGATTATTTTGGCCACAGATTTCAACATGCAATTGGTCTAGACTTATTAAAACTTCATTTCCAGTGTATCCAAAGTGTTTTTATTCATAAAAACATAGATCTAAACAATATTTCGGTTAAAAATCGTTTTTGTACATAAAACGTTATAAATCTTTATAAAAACTTATTTTAAATCCATAGATCATCCATGCAAGTTGTTATTTACATAAAAACAGTAATTTAAAAGAAATCTACCGGTGGAAATCGCTTGGATGATGGTTTGGTGATGTTTGAGCTCCGAAAATCTTTACAAAAATGGTCCTTTACCGAAATAGTTGGCTTCTTTTGCTTCTCTTGAGGTTTTTAAACGTTTTTGCTGGATTAGAATGGTGTTTTAAGGTTGTGATCTACTGAAGATGATGAAGGTTTAGAGAGAATTTGAGAGGGATGTGTGTGTGTTTTATGTTTTTGTTAATTGAAAATGGTAAAATGAAATGGGAATAAGAGAAATCATTAAAGGGGGGTTTGGTACTGCAAGGTAGCAGTAATTGATGGCATATTCTCGAGTTTCATTGGTTAAATTATGTAGGAAATCGAGACATGCAATTTTTTTGAAAAATTTCGGAGTCAGTCCCTCCAGGACGGCGCATAAGGTCACTGTGCGTCGTCCTGGACCACTTTTGTAAAAAAAATTTGGATTTTTGTTGTTTTTGTAAAATTGTTTCGTTGGACCTTTTCGTTAACTAAAGTTTTAAAGTATGTTACATTATGAACTTAGGAAAGTTCATTAGGTGTTTTCTTGGCATTAGGACTTATATAAGTTGATTCCGGTTGTGATTCCGACACAAGCGCGTTTCCGATAATGTTCAATTTAAAGACACAATAGACGAAACGGGAGACATAGAACGTAAAGAACACCTGGAATTTAACGGTTGTCACAACTATAGAAGTAGTAACCCATCGTTTCCTTTGGGTATCCTACGAAGATACACTTAACAGATCTTTGCTCGAGTTTGTCAGGCGAATCGCGTTTAACGAATACCTCACATCCCCAAACCTTTAAGTAAGACAGATTAGGGGCCTGCCCATGCCATATTTCATATGGTGTCTTATCAACCTTTTTGGTTGGAACCATGTTCAGAATGCGTACAACAGAATCTAAGGCGTAATCTCAAAAAGATAATGGTAAAGTTGTAAGGTTCATCATAGATCGTACCATGTCTAGCAAGGTTTGATTTCTCCTCTCCGATACACCATTGTGCTGTGGAGTACATGGAGGAGTAAGCTTTTGGACAATTCCACGTGTTTTGAGATGATCCTTAAACTCTAGGCTTAAGTATTCACCACCACGATCCGATCGGAGGATCTTGATGGTTTTACCGAGTTGGTTTTCTACTTCGTGTTGAAACACTTTGAATGTTTCAAACACCTCATATTTATGTTTAAGCAAGTAAACATAACCATAACGGTTGAAATCATTCGTAAATGTTATGAAATAGTTAGCACCTTTCTTTGACACATGTTTAAAGGGACCACATACATCAGTATGTATGATTCCTAAAAGATTTGTTGTCCTTTGCGTCTCATACCGAAAGGGTTTCCTTGTCATTTTGCCCGACACACAAGATTCGCATTTATCAAATGAATTTTCATTGGACTTTAAAAGTCGTGACCCCTTTTAATGCAATGCTTGCGTATGTGTGCAATATGACAATGTTATAGATAGGTTGAGTCCAAGTAGGACTTAACGCATTTAGTGCTAATAATCAACATAGAATTATAATTTTAAAGAAGAATGAACATGCAAATCTATTTCAAACATACCATTAACATCAATCGCATTAATATAATGAGCATTATATTTGAAACAGAAATACAAAATTCAGTAAAACAATTAGTGAATTCATTATTCTGTAAAACATAAACTGAAACATTCCCCTTAACATAAGTAGGTGCACAATGACAATTGTCTAATACAAGTATTATGCCCTAGGGTAAATGTAAGTCGTAACTTCCAATGGCTTCCATAACTACACGTTTGGCATAGCCTACGTACAGTTACAGAGATCCATTCTTTAGTTTCTTCTTTGCTCTAAATCCTTGTAAGGAATTACAAATATGAGTAACACAACTAGTGTCATATACCAAAATATTTGTTTTTAGAGAAGGAATGTAATTCTATAGTGAAGATACATGAAGATTCGGCGTTGCCGACTCTCTTCTTATCTTGCACCTCGGCTAGATACTTAGGACAATTCCTCTTTCAATACCCAATCACTTCACAGTGATTGCTACCATCATCCTTAGTCAGATGTTGTCTTTTAGCTGGAGGGGTACGCTTAGGTTTGGGAATATAAACATTTGCTTGTTTATTCTTTCCGTTCTGTTTAGCTTTGCCCTTAGCTTGCGGTTGTCTTTTCTTATCTGAACCGTACCACCACTGATCGCCAGGAGCTGGCTGGTAACCGATTTTTTAGGAGGGATTTTTCTCAAACCTTACGAGCATCACATGAAGTTCTTTTGAGAGTCCATACCATGCATATTGTAGTTAGGTGTAAAATCATCAATACCTTTGTGAAAGGGAATACTAACAACAATAGGCTAATGGCATGGGTAATTTATCCTTTCTAATCGATCAAAGTAGCTTTTCATGTTGGGCCCATGAGTTCCTACTGGCGTTCCATCAACATGTTTACACTGATGTAATTCTTGAACCAAGTCGTTCAGTTCAAGATCGACTTGTTTCTCATACATAGTGTGAAGCTCAATGATTATTTTATCCGACCGCTTATTATCAAACTGCTTTTGTGGTTCAGGGGTCATACCGCTAAGCATCAAGCATGAAACTTCATTATGACGTTCATGCGTTGCTTGATAAGTTGCCTAAACTGTCTCATCGAATTTGTAATCGATTCATCACTCGGAGAACAATTCTCAGTTGGCGAAACCAATCATTAAAATTTGGTTCAGTGAGTATTTCGGTTTTGAACATTGTTTTGATTTCTGACATAATCCCGCTTAAATCGGGATTTTGTGCCATTTCTACAAAACAGAAGAAAGTTCTCATTAGTACTTTCGACATAATGATTTCTTAACAAAATTGTAAAACCCATGGTTTACTTTTTGTTAAGGACCCAAATGACATATCACCGTTCCATTAGTTGATCTGCTAGGAACTAAGTGATACTCAAAAGGTAAGTGACGTTCAATAATTGCATTTACCGATGCAATTCCTAGATTATGGGACTAAATGTCATGACTCGATCAAGCATCAATATGGTGATCGTGACATCATCATGTTTCGTCGCATCTTATCGCTATCGGTGTTTACAGTCTCACTACATAACCCAATTTAAGTCATCTAATTGAAGACTGTAGATAGTCCACCACAGTCTCACTATGAGTGGTAATCCACCTTGGATACCCTTCACCTACGTCTCATGTAGAGTGACGAGCAAGTACAAGTTGTCTAAGCAATATGGATAGCAATATGACTTAATTCTGTGGGTGTCAAAATTTATGTACGAAGAGGCATGCATACAAATTCGTCTCATAATTATTGTTTTTCATATAAACATTTTTATAGTTTTAAAACATGTTTCTATGATTGTCTAATTCCTATACACCAAGTGTATAATATAACTAAACGTACCATCGTCATCATAAAAAACCCTTTCGGTAGCTCTACAACCGGTAGGACCAGGAAAGTGAGTGAGGGTAGGGGACGACAAAGCATCACTTAAAACCTGACCTCATTAGGGGTATAATACCACCGCAAACTTTCCTAGACATCGTCCTTTATGTAGGTGAGCCTAGTTGGGAATTTATACACTAAGGATGTACATTTAATTATTAATTACCAATCAAACGCTTTTAAAGGTTTGATTTTTAATGTATTTTGTAATTTAATACGTTCCATCGAAGGACAAAATTACGGTATAAACCCAACCTTCGTCATAGAATGTATAAAAATCCAAAATAAATTAAAAATTCGTTTCGTAATTCTTTAGTCATATTAATTTTTTCTTACTTTCAAAAAAATTGACTATAATCATTAATATGAGTATTAGAATTAAACTACACAACAAAATTGGGTGAGCCCTATAGCAAATAGTCTCTATGGTCATTGTCCACATATTGAATAACTCTCGTTTCAAAAAGAAACGGACCACATACATCCGTTCAAATAAGTCAAATATGGATTGCGTAAGTTATTCAATATGTGTTCAATACAATTTATCAAATAAACCACAAATAACAATTTTATATCCAATACCGTTAGTGTCGCACATATCAAATAACAATTATTTTATGTCAATATGCAATTTACTTTTTACAATATCATAATATCTAATTATGTTTATTAAGTTATGCATGTAACTTAATAACCATAATTTTCATAAAAAATAAGTCTGACACACATTTAATAAAAAATCAAAATTTGCTTTTAAGGTTTAAGGTTTAATAAACCTTACGTTTTTTTTTTTTTTCTTTTTTCTTTTAAACACTTTTAATCGTAATTTTAATCTAACTCAATCCCCTACAATTTTTGATGTTTTATCATTATCCAAAATAAAAATACTATGTTATGGTTGATACCACTATAGGTATAGACCTCGAGTCATATTATCAAATATTTACATGCAGCGGAAATTATGATCACATAGTAAATAATAAATCGGATTTAAAGTGTGTACCTTATTGAGCAAGCAAAATAATGAAAACCTAACGTAAGGTTTTTACCACGGTTGCGTACGCGACACCCTCTTTATCGACAGACCAGTATGCTAGTATTTGTTTAATGTTTTGTACAACAATTGTCTAGCAACAACTCCTTATTACAATAACCAAAAAAAACAAGGCCCTTTAGTCGACCTTTTAATTTGTGTTGTAGTCATTAGGGTTTGTGTTTTATTTATAGGTTTTCAAATCCTAGAGTTTGAGTTATATTACAATAAGGAAATCTCTTACTTACATAATAAACCCCTCCATCTAATAAACATTATACTTAACCCTTTAAGTAATATTTACTAAATATATTAAACTAGTAGTCGTGTCTAAA
>CAJVGC010000589.1:6342460-6728780 GCA_910822075.1 Senecio squalidus | reverse complement strand
TATAATGAAATACATGTACGGGTCAGTCACGTGAGAATCGGGAAAAGACAGTACCGAGAATTTTCGACTCAAAAACCGTTAACAATAGTAATTACGTTCCGTCCTTGCATAATCCATTTCGAACTAGGCATGGGTGATCAGGCCATGCGTAGTTAGAAATAAACATGCGATCGCGAAATTAATTCTCTAAAGTTTGGACCCATAAATGATTTTCCGAAAAGGCTTGGTTATAGTTTGGTTTCGAAATTTTTTGAAAATTTTTAAAACCGTTTTTCTCTATAACCTGTGCTCTGATACCAAGTCTGTCACACCCCGCTAAAGCGGAAACACGGAATGTGAAGAGCTGGAAGATCATTACACGGGTTATAAGAACATAACGGCATTCAAGTCATTAATAAAAATATTAAAAGTGTTTACAAGTTTCAATAGATAACCAAATCATAGAATTTAGTACAAGTACATCGACAAAGTTTTAAATTAAAAGTGGACAAGTCTTTTCCCAATTCAGATCTCACGCGACCGCCTTGACCCGTCCATGCCATGCATTCCATACTTACACTAAATTTCCTGAAACATAAGATAAAGTGTCAACTACGAAAGTAGTGAGTGAGTTACAGTTTAGGTAGTTCCTCAAAAATATAAGTAAAGTATATAAAAGTAAAAGTTTCCAAAAGGAGGTTAGCGGAGAAAAGTCGCTTAAAATTTATATACTTTTAGAGTTCAAGTAACGGGCGAATCGGTGCCCTTAGTTCGTAAAGACTAAGTAGAGTCAAATTTAGTCAAATCATAGTTGCGGAAACAATCGCTAAAAAGTTCGTAAATTTATGCGTATAAGTAACTAATTAGATTTCTTGTATCAACCTCTTGGCATCTATAAATTAAGTGTTCACACTAATCCGATTGTTCAACCGTGAGGCCCCTCTTCCCGCCTATCCTACGCGAAGTTGTTCAAGTTCTTAGTAATATGTACTTAGACTGCCATCTAAGCAAGGAACGGTTCTTTCCTAAGTATCGATACCCATAATTACTAAACGGCTCTGTAGTTAATAGTGTGTAAAGTTCTAGAAAAGTAGTTGGGCACTAAGTAGTTTTGTTTTAAAAAGAGATAGTTGTTCCGTCACTTAAGATCATGTTATAGTTCCATCATGGGTCGGTCCGCATACAAGCATCAATAATTAGTTTAGCCGAAAAAGGGGGCAAGCCGGTAAGTTCAAGTAAAGTAAAAGTGTTTTACGCATAAGAGTTCAAAGAGTTTGTCCAAAATAGTTCAATAAGTTCCATAGTCAAAATAGTTCAATAAGTTCCAAAGTCTAAATAGTTCAATAAGTTCGAAAGTCAAAATAGTTCAATAAGTTCAAAAGTCAAAATAGTTCAATAAGTTCAAAAGTCAAAATAGTTCAACATTTGTAATAAGTCAAAGTTCACAAAGTTGCAATTTGATTCATAAAGTTTTCAAATACAATTAATCTTATGTTTCCCCCAAAAATTCATATAAAAATAAGGGGTTGTAACTCACGGATTGCGAAGAATAAGATACGGAAACTCGGTCGGAAATGGAAGCCGGGAATCACGGATTGCCTAATAGTACTAAGATAGTTTAATTAGTCATTATATTATTATGTTCTTCATATAATAATATAGAATAAATTTTATTAAACTTTAAGTGTCAAGGTTAAGTATTGTTAAAATAGTCCGAAAAGGTAATTGTCACGTTTTTGTCCAAAAGTCCGATTTAACGTTTTTGATTATTATGTCTCAAGTGCTTTTGCTCGCTGAAGTGGTTTACATTTTTCTAAGGAAATTTGGGCAGCGCTTCCGCGCCCAAATTTCATATCCAAAAATGTACCTACCAATTCCGCTCACAAATCACCCTAAACACGATAAAATACATAATATAGTCCATTTTAGTCCGATTTAGTCCATACAAGTCTCAAGTGTTATTACTTTTACATAATCAGTCCCAAAGTGTCATAAGTCAAAAACTCAGCGGTCACAAATGGTCCAAACATGCTAAAAACGACAAAAACGACAAGTTTTGGAAAAACAACAGCTCTGTGCGCCGCTGTGAACACCAGAACGGCGCACAGAAGCTGAAATTGTCACCCGTTGCGTCGTTGTGTGCCTTAGGACGGCGCACACGACGCGGATTTTCGAGTTTTTGTTGCAAAACGTATTTTAAGCCTTAGATTTCGACATGCAGTAGGTTTAAACTTATTAAAACATCATTTTAACAGTTTGTAAAGCATTTTTAGTTACAAAATCGTGGATCTAAAGGTTATTTCGTTTAAAAACGTTTTTGACCATAAAAAGGCATAGATTTGTATAAAAACTTATTTTTAACCGTTAGATCTTACATGCAAGTGTTTATTTGTATATAAATAGTAAAAAGACAGAAATCTACCGGAGGAAAAGCTAGGATGATGAGTTTTGGTCGGATTTACGCTTCAAAAATCATTACAAGATTGGTCCTTTTTCGAAATAAACGACACCCCTTGCTTCTCTTGATGTTTGGAACGATTTGTATGGTTAGAAAATGGATTTTGATGGCTGAAGTTACTGGAAAATGAAGAACTCTTGAGAGGTTTTAGAGAGAAAATGGGTGTTGTGTGTGTTTTTGTTTGTAAAAATGATTTTGTAAAATGAATAAAAGGAAAAGTAATAAAATGGAAGTTGGGAACTGCAAATTGCAGTAATTATGGCCTGGAAATCGAGTGTTATTGGTTGAAAAAGTGGTGGAATCGAGACATGCAATTTATTCAAATTCATTACAATTTTCGTCCTTCAGGACGGCGCACAAGGCATGTGTGCGCCGTCCAGGACCATTTTTGTAACAGATTTTGGACTTTGGCTGTTTTTGTATAATTGTTTCGTTGGACCTTTTCGTTAACTAAAGTTTTAAAGTATGTTACATTATGAACTTAGGAAAGTTCATTAGGAGTTTTCTTGGTATTAGGACTTATATAATTTGATTCCGGTTGTGATTCCGACGCTGTCGCGGTTCCGATTAATGAAAAGTTAAGGACTAGATTGTCACACCCCCAAGTCTCGTGTTCCCGAGACTCGAGGTGTTGACCTCATGGGTCCCAGATAGCAATGATATATAGGCGAACGACCTCTATATGAGTCGTTTTTGAAAAAGAACATACATTCATTGATAATGAAAATAAGAGTTTTACATGATTAAGGAAAAGTGTTACCAGAGTTCACAAAACAAAGATTTACATTACATAACTTAAAAGAAAATAAGTAATGCAAGGGAAATCTCCCAAAAGCGTGAGTTTGAAATATGCGACTCTGTCATATCCCAAAATCCCTCCGTCGAAAGCCCTTTCGACTAAGCACCTGAGACATACATGCTAAAGTCAACATAAAGTTGGTGAATTCATAGGTTTAGTTTAGTAATAAGGTGGACCACAAGATTTCCGTTTAAGTAAAGTCTTACAGTTGCACCTAAGCTCATGACATCGAAGCGTAACAAAGTTCCTTACCCCATAAGTGTTCCTATGTTATAGCCAATAACATATATAGTTTCAAAAGTAAAGCACCCTACTCGAGTCCACGAGTTAGTTGTGGTAGACGTGGGTTACATCGTCTAACCGTTGGGTGAGGGTTGTCAAACCCTGATAGTCTATCCAATACAATCGCGCTTAAGTCCTTAACTAACGATTCATGATAGGGGAATTTCCTTTGGCTTAGTGGTAACTTAGGAAACTAGTAAAAGTTTTAAGTACTTGTGTCCATAAGTAAAAGAGCATGTAATCTCACCCCAAGTATGTTATAAAAACAAGTAAAAAGCGGGGCTATGAACTCACCTTAGCAAGCCGGCTAAAAGTAATGAGGCAGTGTGTGTAAGCCAACACGTAGGAGTCTCAAATCCGAGAATCAGGTAGGTCTAACCTTGACCTATTAAGTTTTGTACTTAAGGTTTTTATATTCTAGTCCAATGCACATGAAAATGTATGTATATGTATGAATAAGGTAGGGTTAAGGTTTGGGTTTAATAATAATAAACTAACACCGTTCGGGCCATTATATACAAGACCATTCTATAATCGCATGCGGAGCTAGGACACTTTAAATCGTAAATCCAGCAAGCTCGGCACTACGAAATATCGAGATGGAATCATTGCATACAAAGCTCCCTAGTATTGTGTTATCGCTATTATTATCGAGTTGGTTTTAAAAGTTAGTTTTTTTTATAAAAGTTTATAAAAACTCAGCAAGTATCTTTACGTTTTACTCAACTTTAAAGTAACATATCTTCCCCGTTTCTTATCCGATTTTAATGAATCTTATATAGAAACGACCGCGTTTGAAATACCTTTCAAATGGTTTAGGCCCTGAAACTAGATTGAAAGTTTACCGATATTTATAACAGAAATACTAACAGTATGTTTTAGGGTTTTCTCATAGTACATGTTAACTTGAAAATATCATAACTCCTTGGTCGTTTATCCGTTTTTAGTGTTCTTTTTATGGAAATGTAGGAATTTGAACTATCTTTCAAATGACACAGGCCTCATGTCCCAATTCAAAACCATTTTTCCCAGATTTAACAACAAGTCCACTGGTAAGCAGTTTGTGGTTCAAGAAATTAGGTCAAACTTTAAAATGGCATATCTTGCTCGATATTTATCCGTTTTTAACGAATCTTATATCGAAACGTTTGTTTTTGAGTTAAATTTAAGATGGGATAGGTCTCATTTTATAGTTCGAAATACGTTTTCTATGAGATCACTAAAAACAGTCGGGTAGGCAGTAGGTTATGTGTTTGGGTATGTTTGTAAGTTTTGCATCTTTTGAGTATCATTACCCATCCAAAAATCCCCATTTTTGAGTATGTTTGTTATGAAACATATATTTACTTTTGTTTAAGACCCTTTGTCTTTATTACACTTTTAACATATATTTAGTTCATGATTATGATAAAACATTTTTCCGGTTTCTATGTTTTTACAAGTTTCTCTTCAAGAGTAGTTTATGGTTATATGTTTTCATGATATATGTGATATGCAAATATGTGTAAATGAAAAGAGTTTAGATTACCTACTAAGTGATTATGAAAGGAGGACTTATGCAAGCTTCAAATCTCTAACTTTTAAACCCTTGATTATGCAAGTATGTGAGTTGTTGGTGTTTTCTTGCTTCCTTTGGACTTGGCCGGTTCTAGAGATTGGAGGGGGGGGGGGGGGGGGGAGAGAGATTTTTGTGTTTTGAGAAAGTGTAAATGAATGATAGGGCCTTCTATTTATAGAGGGGAGGTTGGGTTAGAAGTTAGCCCTAGTTAGCCATTGTTTCTACCATGGTTGTGATGTCATGATTGGTATGGAGTTTTTAGTTTCATAGTAACCTACTATTCAAGCAAGTGATCACAATCTAGACAACAAAGTCAAGGATCCCATGTGGGATCTTATGGTGGCCGGTTCTAGGGAGATTTGGGAGGGGGTTTGGGTAGTTTTTGCAAAGTCTAGGGTGTTTGTGCAAGTATGTAAGTCCCATGGGTGGTTTATGCAAGTTTTGGTAACCATGCAACAATCCATGCAAGGATGATGAATGTAAAGTTAGGGTTTTATACCTTTCATGTTGGACTAGAAATATAGTTGTAAAAATGAATACGTTTACGTAAGGTGAATCCCGTATACCTAATTCCGGTATCCGTATATGTTTAGATATAGTTATTAAGCATCACATATGTATAGTGTGACCTACCGGTCGTACATAATTGAAAAAAAACATATACTAGTTGTTTAAGAGGTCGAGTTGGTGTGAACCTGGATTTTTGTGGGTTGTCACAGTCTCCCCTTGTTATGGAAATTTCGTCCCGAAATTTAGTTGGTTTGTTCTGGAGGTTGGGTGTCTGAGAAGAGATGAGGGTACTTGAGTTTCATCTGGTCCTCTCGTTCCCAAGTGAATTCAGGTCCTCGACGGGAATTCCATCGAACCTGTACGATGGGTATTCGACTCTGTCGACGTTGTTTGATCTCACGATCCATGATTTCGACTGGTTGTTCGATGAAGTTTAGTTTGGTGTCAATCTGAAGTTCCTCTTGTGGGATTATTAGAGGTTCATCCGACAAGCACTTCTTCAGATTACTGACGTGGAACGTGTTATGTACTCCGTCTAGTTCTTGTGGTAAGTCGAGTCGGTAAGCTACCGGTCCAATTCTTTCCAGAATTTTGAAGGGTCCGATGTATCGGGGGTTTAGTTTTCCTCGCTTTCCGAAGCGAATGGTGCCTTTCCATGGTGAGACTTTGAGCATCACCTTTTCTCCAACTTGGAATTCTAGTGGCTTACGCCTTCGGTCTGCGTAACTCTTCTGTCGGCTGCGCGCCGTTCGGAGTCTCTCCTGAATTTTCACGATCTTTTATGTGGCGTCGTGAAGAATATCTGGACCAATAAGTTGGCTATCCCCAACTTCGATCCAAAATACGGGTGATCGGCACTTTCGTCCGTAAAGTGCCTCAAATGGTGCAGCCTTGATGCTGGTGTGATAACTGTTGTTGTAGGAGAATTCTGCTAAGGGCAAGTGTAAATAAAATCGATGACACATGCTCTTAACATATCCTCCAATGTTTGGATTGTTCTTTCACTTTGGCCGTCGGTTTGTGGGTGATATGCAGTGCTCATATCCAGACGCGTTCCTAGAGCCTTTTGCAATGATTGCCAGAATCTAGATGTGAAACGACTATCTCTATCAGATATGATCGAAACAGGAACCCCATGCCTAGAGACGACTTCCTTAAGGTATAACCGTGTTAATTTTTCCATTTTGTCAGTCTCTTTGATGGGTAGAAAATGCGCGGACTTTGTTGGTCGGTCAATTATTACCCATATAGTGTCGTAACCATGCGGGGTTTTGGGTAGCTTCGTGATGAAGTCCATTGCTATTCCTTCCCATTTCCATTGAGGTATCTCGGGTTCTATCAATAACCCAGAAGGTTTTTGGTATTCAACCTTCACTTTTGAGCACGTTAAACATTTGCTCACAAAAGTAGCGATCTCAGATTTCATATTGGGCCACCAGTATAGCATTTTAAGGTCTTGGTACATTTTGTCTGATCCAGGATGTATGGAGTACTTGGAGTTGTGCGATTCTTTCATGATCAACTCCCTTAGTCCTCCAAAGTGGGGAAACCAACTTCTGTCTTCAAAACATTTGGTTCCATTACTTTTGGTTTTAAATGATTTGTCCATACCTCGCAGGTTTTCGTCCTTTACATTTTCATATTTAAGTGCTTCGATTTGAGCATCGCGGATTTGTGTGGGTAGATTCGATTGAATCGTCATAACCAAAGCTCGAACTCGTAATGGTTTAGCTCGCTCCATTCGGCTTAGAGCGTCTGGTCTGCCACTACGTTGGCTTTTCCAGGATGGTAACGGATGTCACAATCGTAATCACTAAGTAGTTCGATCCAACGACGCTTCCTCATGTTCAATTCTTTTTGATCAAGAATGTGTTGCAGACTTTTGTGATCTGTGAACACTGTACACTTAGTGCCGTATAAATAGTGTCTCCAGATCTTGAGTGCGAACACTACAGCTCCTAACTCTAAGTCATGTGTTGTGTAGTTTTCTTCGTGAGTTTTGAGCTGTCGTGAGGCGTAGGCGATAACCTTTTCCCTTTGCATTAACACACAACCTAATCCTTTGTGTGATGCGTCGCAATATACCACGAAATCCTCTGTTCCCTCGGGCAATGATAGAATCGGTGCACAACAAAGCTTATGCTTCAATAATTGGAATGCCGACTCTTGTTCTTCACCCCAAACGAACTTCTCAGTTTTCTGCGTCAACTTCGTCAAGGCTTTAGCTATCTTGGAGAAATTTTCAATGAAGCGTCGGTAATAACCGGCAAGACCTAAGACTTGGCGTATTTCCATTGCGGTTCTAGGGACAGCCCAATCCTTAATGGATTCAATATTTGCTGGGTCTACGTGGATGCCTTGACTGTCGATAACGTGGCCAAGGAATTGAACCTTCTCGATCCAAAATTCACACTTAGAGAATTTTGCGTACAATTCCTCCTTTTTCAGTAATTCGAGGATTAATCTCAAATGTTCTTCATGTTCTTTCTTATTTTTCGAATATATCAAGATGTCGTCAATGAATACGATCACAAACTTATCTAGGTACGGTTTACACACCCGATTCATAAGATCCATGAATACCGCCGGTGCGTTGGTCAAACCGAAAGGCATAACCTGGAATTCGTAGTGACCATGGCGAGTTCTAAATGCGGTTTTCTGAACATCTTCTTCTCGTACTCTAAGTTGGTGATAACCTGACCGTAGGTCAATTTTAGAGTAGATACTTGATCCTTGAAGCTGATCGAAAAGATCGTCAATCCTTGGAAGTGGATAACGATTCTTCACGGTTAGCTTGTTCAGTTCTCTATAGTCGATACACATCCTGAAGGATCCATCCTTCTTTTTGACAAAAAGAACTGGTGCTCCCCAGGGTGAGGAACTTGGACGAATGAATCCTCGATCTAGTAACTCTTGGAGTTTGTTGGATAACTCTTCCATTTCGGATGGAGCGAGTCGATATGGTGCCCGAGCCACTGGTGCGGCTCCTGGCACTAAATCGATGTGAAATTGGACTTGTCTTGGAGGTGGAAGTCCGGGTAAGTCTTCTGGGAAGACTTCGGGAAATTCTCGAACAATCGGTACGTCGTTTAGTTGTTTCTCCTTCGTTTCCGTCTCCGTCATGTAAGCCAAATAGGCGTCACATCCCTTCTGTAAGTACTTCAGCGTTTTTAAGTTGGATATGATGCTTAACTTTGATCGGCTCCCATCTCCCTTGATCAAGAGAGTTTTCCCGTCGGTGCGGAGAATACGGACAATCTTCTCGTTACATATGATTTCGGCGTGATTTAGAGATAGCCAATCCATTCCTATTACTATGTCGAAACTTCCGAGTTGAATAGGTATTAGGTCGATATTGAATGGGTGGTCAGCTAAGGTTAAGGTACAACCTCGAATGATACTATTTGTAGTCACCAATTTCCCGTTTGCTAATTCTATTGTATACTTAGCTTCTAAGGTAGTTGGGGCATTATTAATCAAAGTTTTAAATTTTGTAGATACAAATCTCCTATCAGCACCAGTATCAAATAAAACAGTTGCGTGTTGATTATTGAGGACAAACGTACCCGTCACGACGTTCGGGCCCGGTTGTTCTTCTCCTGCTCTAATCACAAACGCCCTGCCCTGAGCTCTGCCATTGTTGTCTTGGTTTGCTAGTTGAGGGCAGTCCTTCTTGAAGTGTCCCGGTTCTCCGCATTTAAAGCAGACGTTAGGAACCTTCACATTAGCTACAGGGGCAGCTTTCCTACAATCTTTGGTTTGGTGGCCCGTCTTGTTACAGTTTTTGCAAACCACAGTACACTGGCCGGTATGATGGAGCTTGCATCGGTTGCAAAGTGGTTTGTTTCCCTGATAGTTACCAGGGGAAGCCGTGTAAGCCTTTGTTGTTTCAGGCTTCTTTGTGGGTTGTTGATTGTAGCTTTTCCCGGA
This sequence comes from Senecio squalidus, assembly GCA_910822075.1. Taxonomy (NCBI): domain Eukaryota; kingdom Viridiplantae; phylum Streptophyta; class Magnoliopsida; order Asterales; family Asteraceae; genus Senecio; species Senecio squalidus. The sequence continues at coordinate 6,719,264 of CAJVGC010000589.1, read as the reverse complement.
AGTATCCTCCCACTTCCGTTTGTTATCAGATGATTTCTTTTCAGATGAACCTCGACGAACAAACTGGTCCATCAAGCTATGCGCCATGCGGATGGCTCCCTCGCTGTTTGACGGATCGGAGGAAGTAACATTTCCCTGAATTTGGGGTGGTAATCCCCAGATGTACCTTTCAACCTTTTTGTATTCCGGGGTTACCATTCCTGGGCACAGTAGGGATAGCTCCTGGAAACGGGTGGTATAACCAGTTATGTCATCTCCCTTCACTGACAAATTCCAAAATTCGGATTCCAATTTTTGGATCTCATTTCTGGGGCAGTATTCCTCCTTCATCATTTGCTTCAGGTCCTCCCATGGCAATAAATATGCCGCATCAATCCCTACAGTTTGAGCGTAGGCATTCCACCATGTTAGAGAATTGTTTTGGAGGGTGCAAGTAGCATACTTGACCTTATTGGCTTCATTGCAGTTACAAATGCGGAATACGGATTCTAGCTTTTCAAACCATCGGAGGAGTCCGACAGCTCCCTCTGTACCATTGAAGTACTGGGGTTTGCAGTTCATGAATTCCTTGTAAGTGTAACGCCCCGACTTACAAAGCATACAAAATGATATCGAAAGGAACTTAAAAGGCAAAAGGGCGTTAACTTAATCAAAGACAAATCGAATATTCAAAAGACAATATTCCAAACGAGGGACTAAACAAGATTAAATAGTCTATGGAAAGGGTTCTATATCCTTAATCTCTCACGCTCGATTCCCATTCCCAAGAGCCACTGAGTACCTGCCGTTTAAGAAAGAAAGAAAAAGAAAACGGCTGAGCGAATGCTCAGTGAACAGATATATACAAATGACACGGAATATGTATGACATGCATAATAAGTAATTACAAACTTATTTAAAAAAATACAAAGTTACAAGACAAAAATTATTTTCAAACCAAAATTATTTTCAAGACAAAACATAAATATGTAATATATCCACAACACCGAACGTCAAATATATCAAAGTAATACAAACATATATTCACATTTTAGAAAGCCAAATTTCGTAAAATAATGCACCAAGAGTCAAACAAATAGGTAACAAATATCAAATGAAATCCTAGGGTAACACATACCACTAGTCTTTCCAAAAGGTGCAAACGTTTCGTATGACACTACGATAAACGTCCACCATCAAACACACAAAGTTACTAGGATCGATCCATACGCCTCTTATAACAAATAATACTTAGTGCACCTTACCACAATCCGGGTAAACAAAAAGAGACGCCGTAGATATAGCAAAATACACCGCTACGGTCGATGCCACATTATTGGTGTCACAATAACGCGCCCATGGGACCTCCATGGATAGGTTACTCTTAGGCATATCTTACAAAACCGTTTTAACCGACTTATATGTTACAAGATTCAAAATACTATTACAAATTTTGAAAGTGATTAATAGACTCCAAAATATGTTTAAAAGTTATTTATAATGTACGTAAAGTAGCTTAACCACAAGCATAAAATATTATATAATGTGACATTTTATTTATTTTGAAAATCACGTGTCTACCCAATCGTTCGTTCTAATATTGTCACGAGTCACCATGACAATATTATCAATCTATTTACAAAATAATAACTTAACGGGTCCTTAACGGGACATGTAAAGCCACACGAAATGACTGACACTTTATACGAATCACTGTACAAATTACCACAATCACAAGTGTTCTTTACCGAGTTGTTTCGAGACTTTTTCGGGGCTGTTTCGGGACATATTCGGGGCTGTTTAGAAACACTTTCGGGGGCTGTTTTCGGACTGATTCGGGGCTGTCTCGAGAGCTGATTCGGGGCTGTTTCGGTTGGAGTTTTCGAGACACGGTTTTGAGACATAAAATACTTTTTGTTTACTCATTTTCAAATCTACACATGATCACAAATTCTCGTTAGTACACCAAATGATCATAATAAATAATATGGTTTCAAAACAAAACTTACACAACTTTTATGCAAACATACATGTCATACCAATAATATTTCGAATCATTTAACGAGATTTTTAAAGAGACTTATACGAAATTTGTACAAACGGTCAAAAGATACACATATGATAAGAAGAAGGAATTCGTACCAATAATCAAAGGAAACATGTATTTAAAGAAATAGGAAATCAATAAGGATATGTACGAATCGAAAGAAAGATTAAGATACACATTTAAAGATCATTTTACAAACAATTGATGTTTATTAAGAGATAAAATATTCGTACAAATGATTAAAAGAAACACATATAAGAAGAATTAAGAATCCTTATATATATAAAAAAAGACGTATCGAATGAAGTATGAATCAATATAATAACTTATGAATCAAACTGAGGAAAATAAGATATCGAATGAGCACGAACGAAATGAATCCTAAAGAGAAAACTAAGAATATTCATAGTATCAAAATAATCAATATCACAAATAATCAATCGAACGAAGACAACAAATATACATATAAATGTATCGAAAATTCGTAACAATAATCACAATAATAATCAATCGAAAGATGACACCAAATATACATATAATGTATAGAATATCCGTACAATCAAAATAATCGATATAACAAATAATCAATCGAACAAGACACCAAATATACATATAATGTATAGAATATCCGTACCAACAATAATACGAATAAGATAAAAATATTTAAAAAAAGACTAAGAATATCCGTACCAACAATAATACGAACAAAAGAAACATAATTAAAAGAGACTCGGAATATCCGTACCTTATTTCCAAACAAAATACTTGCAAAAACGAAAGAACCACCGAACGAATGCGATCAACGAACCAAATCTAACATATGTAAAAGTATGAGCACAAAACACATTCAAATAGGTAGTATGTAATATCCTTTATTTCTTAGATTAATATATGATTCCAAAGTGGTTATTTATATTATTCAAAAGTTATTAGTGTGATTAAAACTCCCATCATTTACACTATATTTTGACAACAAAAAGTATGTAATATTAAACCAAGTTTAGACATGAATTTTATTTTCTTGTTTGAGGTTTTCACTTAAGAATTTTAGAGTTTATAAAATGATCATATACTTTTAAGAATGTAGAGGAAAAAGATTGAAATATTACCTTAACATTTAGACATCACAACAACCTTGTTTTTCCATCAAAGTGAATCAAAATCCTTTGCAATTTAGTAATCAAAAGATGGAATAATTTTGGGGCTAGAAATTGATGGGGAAGAGTGTGAAAACTCAAGAGTTTCTTTGAGATTGTAACAAAAAGATAATGGATGGTCTCTTAATAAAAATGGTCATTAGTTTATAAATAAATGATGAATAAATTTGTAAGTAATGGTGATAAAAATAATTTATTAGTAGGTTAAATGATGTGAAATCAAAAGGTCTTTATTAATCTAGACTTGTTTTAGTTATAATAAACCTACACATTGTATTTTGTTGTTTAGACTTTTAAGTTTATGTAACAAAAAGAATCCAATGTTTGAAAGTTGTAGATTATAAGGTAAAATTACTAAAAGACATAGTTTAAGAATTTGATAAAACATGTGACAAAATAATAGTTAACTTATGTTAACTTTATTATTTAACAACTTAAGATAAAATAAATAATATTAAACTTAGAAAATTATAAATTTAATGATATAATCACTATTAAAATACTTAACTTATAAATAAGATATATATTGACTCAAACTTATCTTATTACTTATTCTTTCAAAATATGTATTTTAATTTTTGGGATATTACAGTAAGAACATCCACGGTGGGCGTTCTCGTCTCCTCCAGCTGTATTGCTGGTTCCCGCCCCACCATTGGTGCTTGCGTGGTTAGCTACATAAGCAGCAATTGCGTCTGCTACTCGCTGAGCTATGATAGCTTCCGTGTCATCAGGGTTTGGGTTTTGTGAGTTCCTGGTGGTCCTTTTGTTTTTCTTTGGCGCCATAATTCTTCAAAACAAATAATAAAAACCAAACATAGCATCAACCACACATACACAACATATAAGCAGTAATAAATATGCAATCATACCAAACACAAGTCATACAATAGAATAAGTAGATTAAAACCCAAATTTCATTAATATAACTTGAATACATTGATTTCAAAGGAAATACAACAACATAATGGGTTTATAGAACACCCATTTTAGTTCAAGTTCAAAAGAAAATAACCAGACACAACCTGTCATGGAAGGTTTAAAATGCTACTATCCTATCTAGGTGGATGACCAGGTCTCGTGCTGGTAGATGCACCACTCAGTCCCCGAACCATCTCCTCTAACTCGGAAATGCGCCTCTCTGATGACTCAAGACGAGATGTCAGAGTGGCTAAGTCTCCACATGTATGCATGACACGTGCATGTGTAGCCTCTGCTGCCCGCTCTGCTAGGGATGCGTCCTGTCGAACCATGTCGAAGGTCTGCCTGATGTTAGCAGTGTTCCAAGAGTTATAACTCCCGAAATCCTGCTCAAGCATCCTCTGCTCTCTCTCTAAGCGCGCTAGTCTCGCTACCAGAATGGAAGAAATCGGGACTTGACCGGGGGCAGTAGATGACTCCCCTATCTCGTAGGTACTAGGTACTCTCTCCGCCTGCCTCCAAGTTTGGAGGGTAGAACGCATCCAATCCTGATATTGGTAGCCGTGGTCCTGCTGAGGTGTAGTGGTGGTGGTGGTAGCGGGTATGGGAGTGAGTATAGGTGTGGTAGTTGGAGCGGAGGAAGTGTGAGTAGTAGCAGTAGTGATGGGAGTAGTGGGGAACATGTGAACATCATGGTGGTTACCTCTAACAACAGTGGAATCGAGTGTCGGAGTCGTCCTCCGTGCAACAACGTCAGAATAGTATCTGCGTTGTGGAGTAGGATACATGGGGACCGATTTCCGTGCAGTCAGACGGGTACGGACTCCAACAAGAGGCTCTCGATAGTAACGAGGATGTAGGGCTGGGATACTAGCGGTTGGAGTAGTGTAGCCGTCCAATGAATCTGCAGTATCAAATCCGTTCTCCGAAGGGTCGTCGTCGTCCTCGTTCTCCTCCTCCTCCTCCTCCTCGGAGGGGTCGGTCTCCATCGGCTCCTCAGGGGATGGGGTGTACTCCGGATCGACTTGGTTCTCGGGAATGTAGTGCGAGGCGAGAAATGAATCCAAAGGAGATGAGGAAATATCCATGTCTACGTCGGAGTCGGAGTCGTAGATGTCGGCAGTAGGTATAGGGAGGTACTCGTCCTCAGAGTCGGACAGTATGATGTAGTGAGGGGTAGACATGCTGTGACAAGGCCCAAAAGTGTAAGCAATTCTATGTAAAGTATAAGTAAGTAGTGCGGAAGCAAAATTCTTAAAATCTCAGTTATAGACTAGGACAAATGCAACCTAGTTCGCTATAACCAGAGCTCTGATACCAATCTGTCACACCCCCAAATCTCGTGTTCCCGAGACTCGAGGTGTTGACTTCATGGGTCCCAGATAGCAATGATATATAGGCGAACGACCTCTATATGAGTCGTTTTTGAAAAAGAACATACATTCATTGATAATGAAAATCAGAGTTTTACATGATTAAGGAAAAGTGTTACCAGAGTTCACAAAACAAAGATTTACATTACATAACTTAAAAGAAAATAAGTAATGCAAGGGAAATCTCCCAAAAGCGTGAGTTTGAAATATGCGACTCTGTCATATCCCAAAATCCCTCCGTCGAAAGCCCTTTCGACTAAGCACCTGAGACATACATGCTAAAGTCAACATAAAGTTGGTGAATTCATAGGTTTAGTTTAGTAATAAGGTGGACCACAAGATTTCCGTTTAAGTAAAGTCTTACAGTTGCACCTAAGCTCATGACATCGAAGCGTAACAAAGTTCCTTACCCCATAAGTGTTCCTATGTTATAGCCAATAACATATATAGTTTCAAAAGTAAAGCACCCTACTCGAGTCCACGAGTTAGTTGTGGTAGACGTGGGTTACATCGTCTAGCCGTTGGGTGAGGGTTGTCAAACCCTGATAGATCTATCCAATACAATCGCGCTTAAGTCCTTAACTAACGATTCATGATAGGGGAATTTCCTTTGGCTTAGTGGTAACTTAGGCAACTAGTAAAAGTTTTAAGTACTTGTGTCCATAAGTAAAAGAGCATGTAATCTCACCCCAAGTATGTTATAAAAACAAGTAAAAAGCGGGGCTATGAACTCACCTTAGCAAGCCAACTAAAAGTAATGAGGCAGTGTGTGTAAGCCAACACGTAGGGGTCTCAAATCCGAGAATCAGTTAGGTCTAACCTTGTCCTATTAAGTTTTGGAATTAAGGTTTTTATATTCTAGTCCAATGCACATGAAAATGTATGTATATGTATGAATAAGGTAGGGTTAAGGTTTGGGTTTAATAATAATAAACTAACACCGTTCGGGCCATTATATATAAGACCATTCTATAATCGCATGCGGAGCTAGGACACTTTAAATCGTAAATCCAGCAAGCTCGGCACTACGAAATATCGAGATGGAATCATTGCATACAAAGCTCCCTAGTATTGTGTTATCGCTATTATTATCGAGTTGGTTTTAAAAGTTAGTTTATTTATAAAAGTTTATAAAAACTCAGCAAGTATCTTTACGTTTTACTCAACTTTAAATTAACATATCTCGCCCGTTTCTTATCCGATTTTAATGAATCTTATATAGAAACGACCGCGTTTAAAAATACCTTTCAAATGGTTTAGGCCTTGAAACTAGATTGAAAGTCTACCGATATTTATAACAGAAATACTAACAGTATGTTTTAGGGTTTTCTCATAGTACATGTTAACTTGAAAATATCATAACTCCTTGGTCGTTTATCCGTTTTTAGTGTTCTTTTTATGGAAATGTAGGCATTTGAACTATCTTTCAAATGCCACAGGCCTCATGTCCCAATTCAAAACCATTTTTCCCAGATTTAACAACAAGTCCACTGGTAAGCAGTTTGTGGTTCAAGAAATTAGGTCAAACTTTAAAATGGCATATCTTGCTCGATATTTATCCGTTTTTAACGAATCTTATATCGAAACGTTTGTTTTTGAGTTAAATTTAAGATGTGATAGGTCTCATTTTATACTTCGAAATACGTTTTCTCTGAGATCACTAAAAACAGTCGGGTAGGCAGTAGGTTATGTGTTTTGGTATGTTTGTAAGTTTTGCATCTTTTGAGTATCATTACCCATCCAAAAATCCCCATTTTTGAGTATGTTTGTTATGAAACATATATTTACTTTTGTTTAAGACCCTTTGTCTTTATTACACTTTTAACATATATTTAGTTCATGATTATGATAAAACATTTTTCCGGTTTCTATGTTTTTACAAGTTTCTCTTCAAGAGTAGTTTATGGTTATATGTTTTCATGATATATGTGATATGCAAATATGTGTATAATACATAAATGAAAAGAGTTTAGGTTACCTACTAAGTGATTATGAAAGGAGGACTTATGCAAGCTTCAAATCTCTAACTTTTAAACCCTTGATTATGCAAGTATGTGAGTTGTTGGTGTTTTCTTGCTTCCTCTGGACTTGGCCGGTTCTAGAGAGTGGAGGGGGGGGGGGGGGGGGAGGTTTTTGTGTTTTGAGAAAGTGTAAATGAATGATAGGGCCTTCTATTTATGGAGGGGAGGTTGGGTTAGAAGTTAGCCCTAGTTAGCCATTGTATCTACCATGGTTGTGATGTCATGATTGGTATGGAGTTTTTAGTTCCATAGTAACCTACTATTCAAGCAAGTGATCACAATCTAGACAACAAAGTCAAGGATCCCATGTGGGATCTTATGGTGGCCGGTTCTAGGGAGATTTGGGAGGGGGTTTGGGTAGTTTTTTCAAAGTCTAGGGTGTTTGTGCAAGTATGTAAGTCCCATGGGTGGTTTATGCAAGTTTTTGGTAACTTATACTACATGCATGCAACAATCCATGCAAGGATGATGAATGTAAAGTTAGGGTTTTATACCTTTCATGTTGGACTAGAAATATAGTTGTAAAAATGTATACGTTTACGTAAGGTGAATCCCGTATACCTAATTCCGGTATCCGTATATGTTTAGATATAGTTATTAAGCATCACATATGTATAGTGTGACCTACCGGTCGTACATAATTGAAAAAAAAAACATATACTAGTTGTTTAAGAGGTCGAGTTGGTGTGAACCTGAATTTTTGTGGGTTGTCACATAGATAGACCGAAAGAGACATAGATTATAAAATGCACCTGGAATTAGACGGTTGTCACACTACTGCAACGTTCTCTTTATCAGATTTCACTATTTTTCGTCTTCTAAGCTCATTTCTTCCACCATTTCCACTTCCCAATCATATAAACCTAGAAAATAGACAAAACAACTTTTCCACACGATTAAATGCAAAAACCTATCCTATCCATCATGTTTATTATGAAAAACAACCGAATATCGCATAGAAATAAACGTATAAATATGCGATATCAAATCCCCCCAAACTTAACCTTTTGCTTGCCCTCAAGCAAAAACTGTGTTAAAATAATTATCAAAGCCAAATTAAATTGCATAACCAAACATCTCACGAATTTTATGGGAAGTAAATCACACAAACTCTCAAACTAATCTAAAAGGTGTGTAACGTATTCTGTAGAATCGCTCAACTGCTCAGTCATGTTGAATATTCTATCATAGGCTTGATAAAGAATCAAATCTCTACCACTAGAGTCTAGGTACAACTAAACGGGGACTTTTATTCGGGTTGTAATATACAGGTAAAGGCATGTGAATAATATATAATGGAGTGTAAATGGGTTAAAATAAAAATATACAAAACTTAGATTAAATCCGAACTAATAAAATCTCTAACGAACCGAATTGCTCAATTTTTCTCGAACTTTACTTTTTTCCGAATGTACAAATATCGTTTATAATACAAGACTCAGTACACACTATTTCTTTTAATTCTAACACTAATTTTTTTTCCGCTTTTCTGTTTTTTTCTATTTTTTTTTTCACTTTTTCTTTTCTTCAGCCTAGTACATGTCTTACAATATAATATTCCTCGTGGTAAGTACACATGCTCAAAAGGCTATTTTATGTTTCTAACTTTCTCCCAAATACAAAATAAAACAAAGGCTACAATATAACTTTTATTCATGCCTCACTAACTTCCAAACTTCACTTCAAACATAATAGCAATCATAATTTAAGTTCGGATCTAATCTAAAAATGAAACGAAAATAAGGCGAGTGTACAAAATATATAGTAGTGTTAAAGAAACAAAACGGTTTAGGCGCAAAGTGGTTTAACTAGAGTTTCTAACACTGAAAATAAGTGTTACAAGGGTTAAGCGGAAAATATATAAAAGAAACGAAAAAGGCTACACAAATGGGTTAATCCTAATTGCCCCTATCATTGTACCAAATCACACTAAGTTACCCTAATGCAATGCTCATATGTGGTCTCGAAATGTATAACAATGTCAAGTTCTAAAGTCATCAACCATCGGCACACTCAAAGAAACGAAAAAGTAGCATTAAAAATGAATGCTTTCAAAGGCTAAAATATTCTCACTATTTTCTCGAGTAAGTATAAAATGCGTCTGGTTATGCTTCAAGTTTAAGGTATTTATCGACTAGACACGTTATATTTTATTTTATTTTTTAATTTTTCGATTTTTTTGTATGTTTCTATTTTCAGACTCAAAAACTGTACAAAATAACACAAACCTAACACGATGGAAACTAAGCTAAGGGTCGAAAAATATAATTTGGAATTTCCCGATGACGCGAAAAATATAATTTGGAATTTCCCGATGACCCCCCCCCCCCCCCCCCCCCCCCCCCCCCAAAAAAAAAACCTAAGGGAAATTACAAATATAATTTAACGAACCAAAACCTAAGGGAAATTACAAATATAAAAATCTAAAATGAAAGATAAGTACAAAAATAGAAAAGAGAAAAGAAGATAAAACTCGGGTTGCCTCCCGATAAGCGCTAGTTTTTCGAAAGAGTCGTTAGCTTGACTCGATATGCTCCGACTTATGACTTCATGTAAAGATCGAGATTTCTCTCGCCTTTCTTTCCCACATGTTTTCCATCATCTACGAATTGCTCACTCGACTCATATTCTTCATGGTCGCCAAAAATCAACGCTTCCTCCCTCACATCGAACATTTTCGTTCGCTTCACCCACGCATCATGCCACTCTCGAGCCTCAGAAATCAATAATACAACATTTTCAATTTTCCAAACATCGTCACTTTTGCTTTCACTGAATTTCATCTTCTTAAATTCCTCCCATGCTGTGTCATCTCCGATATCCTCAAATTCCTACAAAATATTCTCCTTTTCTCGACAAGTAAAAGAAAATAAATTAAAAGGGTCGTGAGAAATACCGTGATAGTTTTCCCCCAAACTTGAGTTTGATTTCTCCAGTGACATGTTCGTAGAATTCTCATCAAATTCCTCCAGCTCCTCATCTTCCTCCTCTTCAACAGCAACTTGTCCTCCAAGCATTTCCTGCACATCTAGGTCAAACATTTCATCAAAAACGTCAATACGAAAACAGGTTTCATCAGTGGAATATGAATGTTTTGGAGCCTTATCAACAGAAAATGAAATTCGTTCATCCCCAACCCCCAAAGAAATCTCCCTGTCCTTTACACGAATAATTGCATCGGCTGTGTTTCAGAATGGTCTTCCAAGGATTAGTGGAACAGTAACGTCTTCATCCATTTCTAGAATCACAAAGTCAACAGGGAAAGTGAATTTTCCTACGTTTACTAACATGTTTTCAGCAATTCCTAACGGATATTGAAATGATCGGTCGGCTAATCGGATACTCATTCTGGTAGGTTTTAAATCTCCCGAAGCAAGTTTAGCATATAATGAATGTGGCATTAAATTTATGCTAGCTCCTAAGTCGGCCAATGCACTGCAACTATAAGTATTACTGAAATTACACTAGATAAGAAAACTCCCTGGAACATCCAACTTTGGTGGTATCGAATTCTTCACCAAAGCCGAGCATTCTGCGTTTAAGAAGGCGACCTGCTCCTCCAACGATTTCCCTTTTTACGTGACCAGCTCCTTGATGAATTTCACGTAATTCGGCATTCCTGCAATCAAATCAACAAGAGGAACATTAATACGAACATATTTAATCATATCACAAAATTTACCGTACTGTTCCTTCATGCGTGCCTTCCTCAAACGTTGAGGATATGGGACACGTGGGTCGTAAGCCTTTAGTGGGACTTCCTTCACTGGTTCAGGTAATTTGGCCTTGGGTTGAACCTGGGGTGCCTCTTCCTCGTCATCCTCGAAATCGTCCAATACTGGTTCTGCAGAGGGGTGCGGCTCACTAGTAGCTGGGTTCGAAAAATCCTCATTTCCTCCGTTTTTGTCTTGATTAGCATATCCAGAACGTGTTGTAATTGCATTTACATGCTCTTCTCTCATGTTAGGAGGTTGATATTTCGGTCCCTGATTGTTGGAAGTATTTCCTTGATTCTGTGGTCGTGGATTCTGTTGCGTGTTGCTCGGTAACTGGCCCGGTGGCCGATTTGCGTTCCGCTTGTTCATCCTATCGAACCTTCTCTCTAAGTCTTGCATTGTTGCCCGCTGATTTCTCTGCCCTTGCTCGATGTGATCATTTAAAACTTTTAGCTGATTTGTTTGTGACTGAAATAATAAAAATTAATAAGTAACTCAAATAAAATTATAACTAAAAGTAGAAAATGAAAAAAATGGAGTAACTTACAATAACATCAGTTGAAAAGAAAATTCTTGAAAAAGTATATGCTTCCTTGTTTTTCTCTTCAAAATTAATAACTTCTACCCATGCGTTAATTACTTCAGCTCAACAGGAAAAGATGGTGTCAAACTTTCCATCTTCAGTCGTGGTGTTGTAAGCACGTTCTTCATTTCAAAAACAGTTTCCCTATAAAAAAAAATAAAAATATATATAATGTAATCAAATTTATAATTAAACACATATTATAAAAAAGAAAATGTAACCTTAATTTCAAATAACTTAAAAACTTACATTTTTTCAACTTGCATTGCAAAAAGACTGTCTGCAATAATATGTTCTGCAGGTGTAGTTTTTGTTTCAACTACAGTCTTCTTGTTCACGTAAGGTGAAGAAAGATATAATGAAGGCTTTTTTTTAACGTTTACCAGCTTTCGGTTGGGGTTGAGCAGTTTTTGGGCTTTCTTGATCAACATGGCAATCTGCAATCACTTCAACATAATCAGTATATTCAATTTCATTTAGGTAAAAATCACTAAATATGTTTGCAGGACACGTACCACCATCAGATAACTCAAGAGAGAACGATGGAGCATCTAAGTTGTTAAAAGAAGAAATGTTAACGGGTTGAGTATGGGGAGAAAATGCTAAAATTGTTAATTGCAAAGATTCAACCACTTGATCTATATTTCTAATTGCCCAGTCTGTATTAGACTCGTCAATGTTACCTGATTGACCAAACTTCAGACTAACATTAAGCTCCCTTTCATTTGTCTGAGGGTCTTCGTGGTGGGGATGATCGTGTGTTGTTTCTTTGCCATCCATTGTCCCGATTCTCACCCCGGTTGTAGTTACCTCCGTAGTGTGGCCGATTTGCTCCCCGATTAGGATAGCCATAATTCGCATAATTGGCTTCCTCTATTCGACAATCACTCGCATAATGCGGTCCCCCACAATTCTCACACCCATGCTTGATCACAGGTACCTCTTTCTCTAGATAAGTCATTCTTCTATCAAGCTTGTCTGCCAATGTCTTGATCACTTTCAGAATAATAGACGCATCACTGTTTCCTTCCACTTGAGCTACTTGTCCTCTTGCTCGTTGACCTCTACCATCGTCTCGATACTCCCTTGATAAGATTATGACTAACTTATCCTCCATCAAGTTGTATGCTTCATTTGTGGTCTTGTACATAAAATCGCCTCCTCCGGCTAAATCTAACGCATTCTGTGAATCCTTGGTCAAACCGTAAAAGAAAATCTCAATTATGTTGTCCTTGCCCAATCCATGACCATAGCAACTCCTCAACATCTCCTTTAACCTAGCCCACTCCTCAGTAGACGTCTCTCCATCTTCCTGTCGAAATCCCCTAGTGTCTCGTAGTAATTTCCTACCCAAGGCAGGTGGGAAAAATCTTTTGATGAAGGTTTCGCGCATTTGTGTCCATGTTGTGATTGTGTTTTCTTCGAGTTCTTCAAACCAAACCTTCGACTCTCCGGTGAGAGACGAAGGGAACAACCTCAGCTTGACACTGTTGCTTTTTCCTTCTCCATACTTGAATATCTCGCATAGCTCGTTGAATTTTGCTACATGCTTATGTGGATCGGCGTGGTATCGTCCATCGAAAGTGTTGTCTTGGATCAATTTGAGATGATGACCCTTGACAACGAAGTCCTCACCCAAGTCCGGGGTGGTAATAGCTGACCCTCTGGTAGCTGGTACTGCAACGGCTGCAGCCCGTCGGTGCATCGACATGTCCAATGGATCCATAGCCGGTTGTGGTTCCAGTTTGTCTTCACAAACTAACTCTTCGACTTCGGATTCTGTAGCGCTTCCTCCTCTTTCTGAAGATGTGTTATCTTCAAACTTCACTGGTGAGAACGGTCCAAAACCTGGTGGTGTCTGAATCAATATGTTTCCTTTCTTCTTGCCTCGCTCCTTTGATACTCCTGGATTGGATTTTGGACTCGCGAGTGGTAATCTCGAAGCCCTCGTGTTCATCCACTACCTGAATACCTACAAAGACAGAAACAAGAAAACCGTAAAACGCACCGGTGTAATAACAATTAAAAGTAACTTCCAAGTAAATAAACACTCAAAAGGATCGTATCACAAATTCGAAACATCTAGTTTAATAAACTCGACCTACTTGTAGACTTAATTACACACGTATAGGCAGTGACCTATTCGTATATAATATAGCTTTAAGTAAGTAAAGGTTCGATCACAAGGACTAATTTAGATTTTAAATCTCGAATTAATAATACTTGTTTGTTTTGGGGTTTTTTGTTATTACTAATGAAAACTAAGAATGATTATAAAAATCGATTTAGAAAAAATAATTGTTTGTTATCAAATAATGGAGAAAAACACTCGTTTGATACTTCACTTGAAATCTAGTTAAGTTTACGTAATTGAATGTATATTTAACTTCTAATGTATAGTAAAATTCCTCTCGAATACCTTACTAACTTTAACTATTTCAAACTATAATGTTCCTCTCGAATACAGTTATAGTTATCAACAATTCAGCATTAATTAACAAGCCGGTGTTCTATGGTTTAATCTTATAAAGTTTCCTCTCGAATAACTTTTCTAATTACTAAGTCCTCTCGAATCTTATTAATTAGACTTACTCGTTCACGTTTAATTACCTAAGTTGTTATTACTAGGTCCTCTCGAATCCTAACAATTTTAAACCAATTAAAGACCGATTGATTATTTCATACAATTTAGTTAACCTATCTAGATTCCTCTCGAATAACTAGAATGTTGATTAATTAATTTGTATATAAACAACTTTATGATAATATATTAAAACTTAAACAAGTAAGGATCTACGATTAAACATAAACACCTAAACATTCAAAAACGAAACAAAACCGTCAATCAAGATCCATTATTCAAACGAGCATTCAAAAGTGTTTAGCTACTCATATTAAAGTTCAAAACATCAAATAAAAGTAGAGAAAACATACTAAAAATCTGGAATAAAAGAGTAAGAAACAAACTAGGAAAGTTGCAAAACGTGCCGTGATCGAATTGTAATCGAACACCAACTCTAACTCTTTTCCTTGCTCTCCAAGCTTCCAAACCGATATCTCCAGCTCCAAATATGTGGTGGAATGATTGATGATGAAACCTGGTCGTTTGGGTTGGTATTTATAGAGATAAATCAAGAGGAAATCGAGTTCGAGTCAAATTACAAAAGCTGAAAATCCCGTTAGTGCGTCGTCCTACTTGACCAGGACGGCGCAGTGGGTGCCAAATTTCCCAATATTCAAAATTTACAAAATGTAGCACTTTCTTTCTTCTTTATTCTTCAATTTGAATCACCTAAATCGGATATCGTATGAAGAAGTTATGATCAAAACAGTGGAGGTGCTACTGCAACGTTCTCTTCGTCAGATTTCACTATTTTTCGTCTTTTAAGCTCATTTCTTCCACCTTTTCCACTTCCCAATCATATAAACATAGAAAATAGACAAAACAACTTTTCCACACGATTAAATGAAAAAACCTATCATATCCATCATGTTTATTATGAAAACAACCGAATATCGCATAGAAATAAACGTATAAATATGCGATATCAGTATATCATATATGATATACCTATTTTCAAATAATAGGTATATCATATATGATATACCTATTACATGAAAATAGGTATATCATATATGATATACCTGTTTTTAAGTAATAGGTATATCATATATGATATACCTGTTTTCAAGTGATAGGTATATCATATATGATATACCTGTTTTCAAGTAATAGGTATATCATATATGATATACTTATGATATCTGATATAACTATCAGATATCATAAGCATATCATATATGATATACCCTATATTTTTTTTTAATGTGGATAATTTTAATACAAATTTCAGGGTTGTTTTCAAAAAATTGAATCACTGTTCTCGGTTATCTGTGACGTTAAGTCGGTTCTTGAAACAACACTTGATGAAGCGTTTAACCAATATCCTGAAGACGATAAGACAACTGAATTTTTAAAGAAATTTCATCAGATGTTCAAAAATAAAGATGGTGGTGAAGGAAAAGATGGTGGATCTTGGAATAATTGTGGTGGTGGATCTGGGAATGAAGATGGTGGTGATGAAGGAAATGATAGTGGTGAAGGGAATGATGGTGGTGAAGGAAATGATGATGGTAGATCTGTGAATTATGGTGGTGCTGTTGGTGCTGAAGGTCCAAGCGTGAGTGGTGGGAAAGGTGGTGAAGCGACAACTTCAAAAGACGAGGAACAAACTAACGACGCAGCAGACGATAATATAGATCCTCAAACAAATGAAAGGGAGCTTAATGTTAGTCTGAAGTTTGGTCAATCAGGTAAAACTGACGAATCTTATACAGACTGGACAGTTAGGAATATAGATCAAGTGGTTGAATCTCTGCAATTAACAATTTTAGCTTTTTCTCCCCATACAAAACCCGTTAACATTTCTTCTTTTGACAAATTAGATTCTCCATCGTTCTCTCTTGGGTTATCTGATGGTGGTACGTGTCCTGCAAACATATTTAGTGATTTTGTAGCTAAATTATATTGAATTTACTGATATGTTGAATTGATTTGTAGATTACCATGTTGATCAAGAAAGCCCAAAAACTGTTGAACCCCAACCGAAAGCGAAAGCTGATAAATGTCAAAAAAAAAAAGCCTTCATTATATCTTTCTTCACCATACTCGAACAAGAGGACTGTAGTTGAAACAAAAACTACACTTGCAGAACATATTATCACAAATAGTCTTTTTGCAATGCAAGGTGAAAAAATGTAAGTTTTTAAGTTATTTGAAATTATGGTTATATTTTCTTTTTTATAATATGTGTTTAATTATAAATTTGATTACATTATATACATTTTTTTTAGGGAAACTGTTTTTGAAATGAAGGAAGGGCTGAACACCACGAGTGAAGATGGAAAATTTGACACCATCTTTGCATGTTGAAGCTGAAGTAATTAACGCATGGGTCGAAGTTATTAATTTTGAAGAGAAAAACAAGGAAGCAAATACTTTTTCAAGATTTTTCTTTTCAACTGATGTTATTGTAAGTTACTTCATTTTTTTCGATTTCTACTTTTACTTGTAATTATTATTTGAGTTATTAATTTTTATTATTTTCAGTCACCAACAATGCATTATAGAGATTACGATGTTAAAAAAGAATTTACATCATTTTTGCCAAATGATATTCGTGAACTTGATAATGATCCATCAAAGTTGTCGATGAAGAATTTTGATCCGGTAAGGTTTTCTTTTTCTTATTAACACGTTTCTCTTTTTAGTTCTTTTATATCACGTGTGATATAAATTAATATCACATGTGATATACAATATAAACAAATCAGATTTTTTATATTTTTATTAACGTTATTTTTTTTAATAGGTTTTCTTCGCGGTTGATAGTGGATTGCAATTTTACACTTTAGTTTTTAAATTAAAGAAGGTTGCATTCCATGTTATTGACAATAACTGTTTAAATGTGGAATACAATGACAAATACCAGAACGTTTGTGATTTAGTGGTAAGCAACTGTCGCGGCTTTTTGATATATATCTTTTCTTATTTCATATTTTCATATATTTTTTGTACTTATATTTGTGTTTCAATATCTTATGCAGAAAATTTTGTTTTCAAACTACTTGGACAGTGTAAATCATCCAAAAGCTGCAGCAGTCGCAAAAGCAAAACCGAGTATGATGAAACTTAAATGGGGAACGAAAAAGAATGAAGTAGACTCTAGAGTTTTATGTATGTTGCACATGGAAAGTTATATGGGACAAGCAGTTTCAAGTTGGAAATGCGGTTTAAGTCCGGAATCAGACGCACAAGTAATTGAAATTCAAAACTTGAGAGCTAAGTTTGTCACCAAGTTGCTGAGTCATGACATGAACCTTCACAAAAACAAGATGCTCGATTTGGCATTGGAGTTTGATAAGAAGTACACCGCAGAGGAAAGGAAAGTTATTGTTGAAAATGCGATCAGGGATAGGAAAAACCGTTGGAATCAATAGGTGTGATATGTATGGTTTTAAGAATTAGATTGTTTGGATGAATGGAAGATGTAGTCATGGAGGATTGATGATATTTTTCTAGTTACATTGATGTTCAAATTGTAGTTTAATTTTTACTATCATATATGATGTAGTCATGGAGGATTGATGATATGTTGGGTTTTTGTAAAGTTGGAATAGATTTTAATGATTGTCAGTGAATTTTGGTTTCTAATAGTAGTTTAATTTTTACTATCATATATGATATGCCTGTAACATGTATGATGATTATTTTTTTTAAATGCAACAATATTATATACCTATTACATGTTACATGCATATCATATATGATATGCCTATGATATGATATAACTATCATATATGATATGACTATCACATATAATATGCCTATCGTATTTCATATGCCTATCATATATGATGGATTATTTTTTTTGAATGACAACAATATTATACGCCTATTACATGTTACAGGAAAATCATATATGATATGCCTATTATATATGATATTCCTATCATATATGATATGCCTATCATATATCATATGTCTATCACATATGATATTCCTATCATTATGATATGCCTATCATATATGATATCCGTATCACATATATGGTGTACTTATCATATATGATATACCCACTATTATTAATGCAAAATGTGCCTATCACATATGATATTCCTATCATATATTTTATGCCTATCATATATGATATCCGTATCACATATATGGTGTACTTATCATATATTTCTGAATACAAAATGAAATAAAACAAAATAAACTTCAAAGTTTACTAAACAAAACATATTGTTTAACAAGTAGATTTGAAAACAAAGTACTAAATAAAAAGAATATTCAAGTATCAAATTCTTAATTACAAACATGTATAGGCAATAAAATTGAATTCTACTATTGAATCATGTTGTTATCGGCAGATTGTTTTTTCTTTGCAGATTCTCTTTTCTCGGGACATTCTCTTTTCTTGGCAGATTCTATTTTCTCGGCAGCTAGCTTGTCCACAACAGCTTGCTTTTCCTCAACATATTTCTTACACGTCCTTATGTTATGAGCTGTTTCACCGCATTTCCCACATTTCTTTTTCACCTTCATGTTGTTCTCAATTGAAATTTTTCGAGAACTCTTGAAACGATTATCTTTTCCCCTACCTTTGTATCGTAACAACTGTGGATTTTTCACATTAATTTGGTCAGGCTTTGCAACCCCAATTAACTTCTCGATTAAATTATCTTTTTCCATTGCGGTGGGATTTGGTAATTCGGTCTCAATTTCTTTTTTAAGTGCCTTAACCTTTTCAACATAAGAAGCTAGCTTTCCTTCATCATTGCTCAATCGTCAACCGTAGAATATGCCTCATTTGCCAAATTTTGAACAACTTCATTAATTTCACCATATATGTTTTTCCTTGTCCTCAATTCAGCATTAATTAAATCTTTTGTCCAACGCCTCAAGATGTATTTCTCTCGAATTTCATCAGCTTGAATGTTCTTCAACATGAAAAATATATGTCGGCATAAGATACCATATCGAGGAAAATGTCGGCATGTACAAACCCAAGTCCCTTCTTCCTTGTATGTAGAACCTTAGTACACATCAGAAGAGTAAAAATCATCAAATCATAATAATCACATTTAATATTACAATATACGAATAAGTTTATCGGTTTAATTTAGCTGTACAGTCGAATGTTGGTTCCATTAATAATCACATTTAATATTACAATATACGAATAAGTTTATATCATATGTGATTGTATAAGTAAATTTACCTTGTATTTTGCTTCAAAAATTGGAGTCTGGTTGTCCTGTTGTTCAGTCACTGAATTTGTAGCATTCAAGATCGGGGTTTTATCTTTAACAACATAACTCTCACAACCTTCTTTTGTATTCATCTCTGTCAGAAAACAAGACCAATAAGCTGCTTGTATTTCCTTTTGAACCATCAAAAATATAGCACGTGTGTAAACTTTTGTTGCATGCTTTTCAATTTTCAACGGTGTCATCGACTTTGGAGCGGTGTGCATAGACTTAAAATCTAACGACTCTTGCTTATATCTCTGCTTTTCCATTGCTGACTCAAAACAAATCATGAAATTCACCGGCGTTGAACCATGATTCGTGAAATGTGAAAAAACGAGTTTTCACTCTCTGATCTTGATGTAGTCCTCATTAATCCAAACAAAGGAGAGTTAACGAAATAAGCTGGTATCCAAGTTGATCCTATGTTATACATTTTGGACAAACACTTGTGATCTTTCAACCCATAATCTTCAATCGCCCACTTCTCCTCAAATTCAATTGGTTCGGTGAACATGTTCCATACAATTTTGTTGAGTCTGTTTTTAAATTCATAATCAAGAATTTCTGGTAGAATCTGCAATTATATTAGAAATACACTTTTGTTAAGTTATGTTTTTTTATGCTATCATATATGATATACATATTTCATGTAATAGGTATATCATATATTAGTATGATATGCATATCATATATGATATACCTATCATATTTAATATATTATATGCTTTATCCCATGGTTTATACCTGTCATATAATAGACAAATCATATATGATATGGCTATCATATATGATAGGCATATCATATTTCATATAAATACGACATGGGATATACCTCATATGATAGGCAAATCATATATGATATACATAGGTTGTATGATACCCCTATTACATACCTTTGCTGGTAATTTCTATGGAATGTGCCACATGCAAAGATGGTGTGTAGAGTTTGGGAAAACAGCAGCAATTGCTTTCTTCATTGACGAATCTTGGTCCGTTACCACCATAATTGGCTCTTTTCCAAATGCCTTCATAAATGATTTAAGTAGCCAAATGTAAGATTCCGAGTTTTCATTTTTAAGCATACCCACAGCAATTGTCACACGCTTTCTGTGATTATCAATCCCAGTGAATGGGACAAACATCATGTTATACCTATAAGATGATTGAAATAAAATTCAAGAAGTGATTAAAATATCATACATGATATGTATATCATGTATGAAATACATACTTATAAATTCCAGATAAGAACTATCTGTTTACCACTACAATAAAGCCAAATATCATATATGATATATAAAACAGTTAGTGTTAATAAAAAAAAGACTTTTTGTCAATTTGAATCTATAATAATACAACCAAATCATATGTGATATATTTTACTAAAGGAAAAAGAATACTAACTTGTTTGTTCGATAAGTCGCATCAAAAGAAATTATGTCTCAAAACTCTTGATAGTTACATTTTGCAACTTCATCTGCCCAAAACATTGATGAAAACTGTCACACCCCGCTAAAGTGGAAACACGGGATGTGAAGAGCGTCGATATCATAACACGAGATATAATAAAATATAAACGATTTTCAAGTCATTTTAATTGAATAGTCAAACGTTTACAAGGTTGAAAATAACCAAGAGTTTAGCATTTCAGTACAACAAAATACATAAGTAAATATTTCAAAAGAAGTTCCCAAAATAATAGACAAGGTCTTCTTCCGATTCATGGTTCACGTGACTTGCCTAACCCGTCTGATAGCTATGCACTTCAAGTCCTTACATTTCGTTTCCTGAAAACATGAGAAAAAGTGTCAACTACAAAAAAGTAGTTGAGTGAGTTACAGTTTTAGTAGTCCTTGACTAAAATGGTTTCGGAAAAGTATGGCAATACTTTAAAAGATGCTTTTCGGGTCCACATATATATACTCTCGGATAAAAGTGATTTCGGAAAAGTTTAGCGATACTTTGTAAAGATGTTTTCGGGTCCGTATATATATGAGCTCGGATAAAAGTGAGTTCGCCAAGGTATATAAATACCTTGTAAAAATGTTTACGGACAAGTATAGCAATATTTGTAAAGGATGTTCACTGTGACAACCGTCAAATTTCAGGTGATCTTTGCGTGCCATGTCTCTCGTTTTATCTATAGTGCCTTTAAATTAAACATTATCGGAAACGCACTCGTGTCGGAATCACAACCGGAACCAACTTATATAAGTCCTAAGGCCAAGAAAACACCTAATGAACTTTCCTAAGTTCATAATGTAACATACTTTAAAACATTAGTTAACGAAAAGGTCTAACGAAACAATTATGCAAAAACAGCCAAAACGCAAAAACTGTTACAAAAATGGTCCTGGACGACGCACACATGCCTTGTGCGCTGTCCTGTAGGACTGTTTTTGTAATAAATTTGAAATTTTGCATGTCTCGAAATCCTACAATTTTTGACCAATTAAACTCGATTTTGGCACATTATTTACTGCATTTCCCTGTCCCAAGACCCCCCCCCCCCCCCCCCCCCCCCCCCCCCCCCCCCTTTAATGATTTCTCTATTTTCTTTTCATTTGTTCATTTCATAAACCAAAAACATAAAAACACACAAACTTTTCTCTCCAAAACACTCTCTAAACACCCTTGTTCTAGAGATTTCCAGCAACCAAAATCCAATTTCTATCCATAAAAATCGTTCAAATCATCCAAAGAAGCAAAAGGAACCAAGAAATTTCGGTAAAGGACCATTTTTGAAAAGATTTTCGGAGCTCAAACATCACCAAATCATCATCCAAGCTAATCTCTTCGGTAGAAACCTTTCTCTTTTCATTTTATACTGATTTTATTTATTGCATGGATGATTTATGGACTCAAAATAAGTTTTTACAAAGATTTATAACGTTTTATGTACAAAAACGATTTTTAACCGAAATGTTACTTAGATCTATGTTTTTATGGATAAAAACGTTTTAGAAACTGTTAAAATGACATTTTATTAAGTTTAGACCAAATCCGTGGCCAAAATAAACGTTTTGAACGAAAAATCCCGAAAACGCGATGTGTGCGCCGTCCTCTCGACCAGAACGACGCAGCGAGCAGAAATTTGGCTTCTGTGCGCCGTCTTGAAGGTCACAACGGCGCACAGGCCTGGACTTTTTCCCGATTTGCTTTATTTCGACGTTTTAGACATGTTTGACTTGCTGACTTTTCGGGAAACATCATTTTGGGACTGAGTTGGAAAGTAAAAATATATTGGCATCTTGTAATGAACTTTTGGAACTTAAATAGACTTGTTTGGATATAATATAGTGTTGTATGTATTTTTGTGAGCGGAATTGGTAGGTACATTTTTTGGCATGAAATTTGGGCGCGGAAGCGCTGCCCAAATTTCATTAGAAAAATGTAGACCACTTCAGCGAACAAAAAACACTTATGACCTAACAATAATAAACGTTAGAATTGGACTTTTGGACAAAAACGTAACTCTCACCGTTTTGAGACTATTTTGATTAAACTTAACCGTGACACTTAAAGTTTAATTAAAAACTTGATTATATTATCTTAAGAACAATAACATAATAAGTTAATAATTAATGGACTATCTTGGTATTATTAGGCGACCCGTGATTCCCGACTCCCGCTCCGACCGATTTCCGAGTACTTATCTTCGCAATCCGTGAGTTACACCCCTCCTTACTTTTACACTTTAAGTACTCTTTTTGGGGGAAATATGAGATCAAATTCTTTTGTGAACGATATCTTTATGTGAAATATTTTACGTGCTTGAATCTATGAACAACGTGTTGTGATCTATTTTTGGAAACTTTTGAACTAATTGAACTACCTTTCTATTTTTGGAAACTTTTGAACTAATTGAGCTACCTTTCTATTTTTGGAAACTTTTGAACTAATTGAGCTACCTTTCTATTTTTGGAAACTTTTGAACTAATTGAGCTACCTTCCTATTTTTGGAAACTTTTGAACTAATTGAGCTACCTTTCTATTTTTGGAAACTTTTGAACTAATTGAGCTACCTTTCTATTTTTGGAAACTTTTGAACTAATTGAGCTACCTTTCTATTTTTGGAAACTTTTCGAACTTGCAACTCTCTGAACTCTTTGAACTTTGCGAACTTTTGAACTATTTTAGGACTTGCAACTAATATGCGTAGACAATATCTTTATTCGGATTGGCTTACTTTAGACTCCCTAGGTTTGCCTCTTTGGATATTTGATTAGACAATGATAGCTTGGTTGTATTTTGGAGCAAAACCCTAGGTGAGGATATAAGCGCCGTAAGTACAAACAAACAATTTTAGAACGGAACGAACTAAATGCCCCATAACTTTTCTTGGAACAGGACTCCACATACTATTAACAATAGCCGTGAGCAAACTATGGGTATCGATACTTAGGAGCGGTCACTCCTTACTTTAGGGTAGCAACCTGGGTACATATTGCTAAGTTCTCGCGAACTCGAACTCTAGACTGGAACTAGGGGCTGGAACTTGACCAGAATCGGATTAGTGTGCAAAAACTAAATCTTACGATATATTAAGCTTAGTGGTTGGTACAACTCGAGGATCATAGGTCTTTATTATTTACGCATATACTTGCTTACTTTTTGTCTTACACATGTGGATTAAACCACCGCTGAGGTAATGACTACTCTCTTTACCGCTTGCTACGCAACTTGAACTTATTTGAACTGTTATTGAGTTTTAAGCACTTGAACTTATTTGAACTATTCTTGAATTTTAAGCACTTAAACTTATTTGAACTATTCTTGAATTTTAAGCACTTGAACTTATTTGAACTATTCTTGAATTTTAAGCACTTGAACTTATTTTGAACTTCTCTTACTTTGAACGAACCTAGAACTTTTATTTGAAACCTTTTGTCAACTTATAAACAGTAACTCACTCACTACGTTTTCGTAGTTGACACTTTATCTCATGTTTCAGGAACTAAGCGTAAGTTATGAAATGCATTGCTCAGGCGGGTCAAGTCTTTTATGTGAAGTGTACCTCCGGAAGAAGACCTTATTTTGGGAACTTTATTTAAAAACATTTATTTATGTATTATGGTCTTAACTTTGAATCTTGGTTGTAACTTTCACTTTTGTACTTTTAAACTTAAATCTTAAAGACTTGAACCGTTGATTTTAGTGTAACCCGTGAAATGATTCTTTGCTCTTCACATTCCGTGTTTCCGCTTTAGCGGGGTGTGACAGACTTGGTATCAGAGCACGGGTTATAGTGAAAACGGTTTTAAAAATTTTTCAAAAAAAAAAAAAAAAAAAAAAAGTTTTCGAAACCAAAACTATAACTAAGGCTTTTCAGAAAATTCATTTCGGGTTCAAACTTTAGAACATTACTTTTCGCAATTGCATGGTTATCTTTTTCAACTATACGTGACTTGATCAACCATGCATAGTTCAAAATGAATTGTGCAAGAACGGAAAGTCAATGGCTATCGTTAACAGTTTTGAGTCGAAAAAATCCCGGTCTTGTCAATTCCCGACACTCACATAACTGACCCGTGCATGCATTTTATTTACGTTTTTCCTATTTCTAGTTTCCCCCGTACTTATGTAACTCTCTATTCACAGATACGCCATGTCTCAGTCGTCACGCTCCCGATCCTAGACTCGATCACTCCCACGAGCCGCCTCCCCCTCGCACGAACCCTCTGAGGGCCAGACGGCTTCAGAAAGTCAGCGTCACCAGACGACTGACCCAACGGAAGACACGTACCGGACCATCAGCAGCAGTAATGGGTCCAGCCCAAGGACGGTACTCCCACCTCCTAGGCTGGTGCCCGTTGCAGCACCACAGCCCCGAGGACCCAACGCTGGAGCACCTATGCATCAGCAGTCAGGCCCGTTCCGACCTGCACCTCCCCAGTCTTTCTTGGATCCCTACGATCCCGATCTGCGTACTCCAATCTCGAAACGCTACGCTTGGGATCGTCAGTTTATAGAAGAGAGACGACGTGCCCAGGAGGCCGGACCCTCCCGACCCATGATGCCACCTACCCACCGGCCTCTTCCACCTGATGCGTTCCTCAACCTGCACCGTCAGGTCCGGGGACTCGCGGAAGAAGCCCAGGAGCATGGTCTTCTTCTCTTTGAAGTCTCCGATGCTGCGAATGAATTGGCACAACAGTCCCGCCGGATCATCGCAACGGCTCAGGCCACCGCCCGGACAGTGCAGTGCCTCACCAGAGCCTGCTTGGTCATGGGAGCACTTATCGTAGCCATTGCCGCCATGATGTTCTTTGAAGAGCGTTATTAGGCATACTTTCTTTTATTTGTACTGTACCGGCTTTGTCGTAATTTTTCCATTGTACACGACTTAAGCAATTATCTATTATTCCGCTATGTATTGTACTTGTATTTCTTTCAGTATTTTGTTCTATGTACTAAAACCTCCTATTATTAATGAAAATTTCTATCTTCTACTTAATTACACTTGTCTTATCGCGTGAATCTTTTACTATTGTCAACATTATTACAAATTCTTGAATCATCATCGTGCGTATACTGTTACCTTTCTTGTACTCTCTTTTATTACCATCGTTATCATACTTGTACTAATTGTCCACTCTCATTATCCCTGTATACTCGATAATTATTAACTCTTGAGTTGAACTCCTGTAGTAAATTCCAATTTGCGCGTTCTAAACTATTTTCCTCTTTCCCTTGTAGAACCATGCCTCCCAAGAGAAGCCGCGAGGATCGCATAGCCGAACAGATCATTGTGCAATTCCAAGCGGTACTCCCAAGCGTGATCGCTCAGATCGTCGCAGGAATCAACCAAGGGATCTTCGGAATCAACGAGCCCCTTCTCCCTCTTGTACCAACTGGGCAGGACGAGGACGAGGATTTTGGAACCAACCTCCTACCTCCCCCTCCAACCCTCTTCCAACGAAGGGAGAGCAAGAGAACGAAGATTCACCACCAAACCTCATGGACTAGCATCAACCAGGAATCCACCACCGTAACCCGAACCTACTCTGGACCGCACCCCCTGTGCAACAGGTGCCACTTCCATCATGCTCGAAGATGCCCGGTATGCAGACTTTGCAACGCAGTAGGGCATTACCCCTGGTGTTGTCCGGAAAATGCAAACAGAAAACTGCTATGCCTCGAATGTGGAAGCGACCAGCACCTCCGTGGGGATTGTCTCCTAGAGCACACCACAGAAACTCTCAGTGCTCTCGCAATCACGGCCAAGGAGACCCATCAGGACACCAATGCCGTTACCGGTACGTTCTCTTTCAAACGATAATTTCCTTTCGTACTACTTAATCCAAGAACTAAAAGGAACTTTGCCTCATTAGAAATTAGACCCTCATCAGCCTAGGACCTAAAGCCTTGCGGATAGCTTTCCATCGATTATGCCAATGTCCAATAGTCGAAGCTACGAATGCAAACTTGAGATTTCCGATACTTCATTTGCCTAAAACCTTTTCCCATCAACATAATCCCTATCGAACCATCAAGCTTTGACGCTATCATTGGGATGGACCGGTCACCCCATTTTTGAGCCAAGATCGTCCTTTCCGACAAACTCACCAGTATCCTTACCCATACAGTGAAACTTCCGTCGTTCAGGAGGACAAACCTGAATGACAACTTCGCAGCGTGTATCCCTCGATGATGCACCAGTATCTCGAGAAGGACTACGACGCACCCTCCGTTCACAACGTCGAACGTAAATCTAAGGAAAGCCGAGTCCAAGACATTCCCGTAGTCAAGGACCATCCAAAGCCTTCCTGAGAATTTGCCCTGACTACCGCCGAACCGACAAGTGAAAATTTCGAATAAACCTCGTTCCTGACACGGCACCAATAGCCGGGGCTTCCTGCCATCTAGCACCACCCGAGATGCTAAGGCGGCCAAAGCTGCTGTAGGAACTCCTAGCCCTACCACTCAAATCCAATTCCATGGGAAGCCCAATTTCCCTAACAAAAGACAGACGGACCCTTCCATTTGTACACTGATCGTCGTAAACGTATCAAGCCAACCGTCAAGAACTGATGACCATTCCCGAGGATCGACAACCTATCCGAATAGTTGCAGGATGCAGCTTACCTTTCAAAAGTCGACCCCCGCTCGGTTTATCACCAGGTTCGCGACATTATGACCAACGTTACCGAAAACCGCATTCCCCAAACTCGATGCAAGCCTCCCCTCTGTCTGTAGGCCTAACCCATACACTGCCGATAATCATGGACTTAATAAACAAAGTGTGTAGGTCGTACTTAGACAATTAATTACCACACTCATTGCCAACACTCTCACCTACTCAAGGAAGATCCTGCGAAACATCCCAAGCTCACTCCAGAACTCTCCCGGGATCAGGCATTGTACACCCAGTTCCCAAAGTGCGAATTCTGACCCTGAGCAGAACATTTCCCCGACCCTATAGTCAACCTAGAAGGAATTCGTAGACTCATTTCCGTCAAGAGCCACAGATTCCGACTAGTTGTACAAGAATTCTCGAGGGTACTTTTTCTGGTCGGACATGTATAAGGACATTACCTTGTATCCAGCCGAGTGCCTCACTTACTCCGAGGTCAAGGCGGGACACCGAAACCCATCCCTCTATTAGTTGATCTGCGTCCCACTCTCTTCGGAATGCCCTCCAGAGAATCTCTAGGAACGCGACTAGACCTCATCACCCCTCACAATTCACCTTCCTCTGACCGAGTTTACCTATGTGAACGGCTTCCATGCCAGCACTAAGTGCGCACCCTCCAATCTCTATATGGACGCAAGTATCGAACACCG
The DNA here is from genome assembly GCA_910822075.1 of Senecio squalidus. Lineage (NCBI taxonomy): Eukaryota > Viridiplantae > Streptophyta > Magnoliopsida > Asterales > Asteraceae > Senecio > Senecio squalidus. The sequence continues at coordinate 6,690,865 of CAJVGC010000589.1, read as the reverse complement.
CCCTATCGGCTAGAAGCTGACAGTTGACAACTTGCAAGGTCTGACGTCCACCTCTACCCATGGAAGACTGGAAGCATTCCGTACCCGGCCAAGGAGCTGCGTAACCACCTAGAAGAAGAGACCTCAATCCCTAAGATGACAATAGAGTACTTCCCAAGATATCGCCACGGAAGGGGATAGCCTACTTTTGGAAACGCGGCAAGCTGAGCCCGAGGTACACCGGTTCAATCTAAACCTGGGAACATGTCGGTCCGACTACTTATCACCCTAACTTCCCCGGTTCTCTCTAAACGTTCATATACGTTCAATTCTCACATTCGAAAGTGGTCATCGGATGAGACTCTCGTCATCCCTCTAGACAAGGTCAAAGCTGGTGCCAAACCCAACTTCCTTGATGAACCGCTTAAGGTGTTGACCCCCAGGTCAAACAACCTAGACGGAACCTTGTTCCCATCTCTAAGTTCGGAGGAACCTCCGACGTAGCCCCAACCGCGTGAAGACGCAGGGACCGAAATTCGTCAGGAGAATCCACCATGATCCGACGGCACTTCTTCCCCATGAGACGAACTAAATTTCGGGACGAAATTCCTTTCAACCCGGGGAGAATGTGACAACCGTCAAATTTCAGGTGATCTTTGTGTGCCATGTCTCTCGTTTTATCTATAGTGCCTTTAAATTAAACATTATCGGAAACGCACTCGTGTCGGAATCACAACCGGAACCAACTTATATAAGTCCTAAGGCCAAGAAAACACCTAATGAACTTTCCTAAGTTCATAATGTAACATACTTTAAAACATTAGTTAACGAAAAGGTCCAACGAAACAATTATGCAAAAACAGCCAAAACGCAAAAACTGTTACAAAAATGGTCCTGGACGACGCACACATGCCTTGTGCGCCGTCCTGTAGGACTGTTTTTGTAATAAATTTGAAATTTTGCATGTCTCGAAATCCTACAATTTTTGACCAATTAAACTCGATTTTGGCACATTATTTACTGCATTTCCCTGTCCCAAGACCCCCCCCCCCCCCCTTTAATGATTTCTCTATTTTCTTTTCATTTGTTCATTTCATAAACCAAAAACATAAAAACACACAAACTTTTCTCTCAAAAACACTCTCTAAACACCCTTGTTCTAGAGATTTCCAGCAACCAAAATCCAATTTCTATCCATAAAAATCGTTCAAATCATCCAAAGAAGCAAAAGGAACCAAGAAATTTCGGTAAAGGACCATTTTTGTAAAGATTTTCGGAGCTCAAACATCACCAAATCATCATCCAAGCTAATCTCTTCGGTAGAAACGTTTCTCTTTTCATTTTATACTGATTTTATTACTTGCATGGATGATCTATGGACTCAAAATAAGTTTTTACAAAGATTTATAACGTTTTATGTACAAAAACGATTTTTAACCGAAATGTTACTTAGATCTATGTTTTTATGGATAAAAACGTTTTAGAAACTGTTAAAATGACATTTTATTAAGTTTAGACCAAATGCATGTTAAAATCCGTGGCCAAAATAAACGTTTTGAACGAAAAATCCCGAAAACGCGATGTGTGCGCCGTCCTCTCGACCAGAACGATGCAGCGAGCAGAAATTTGGCTTCTGTGCGCCGTCTTGAAGGTCACAACGGCGCACAGGCCTGGACTTTTTCCCGATTTGCTTTATTTCGACGTTTTAGACATGTTTGACTTGCTGACTTTTCGGGAAACATCATTTTGGGACTGAGTTGGAAAGTAAAAATATATTGGCATCTTGTAATGAACTTTTGGAACTTAAATGGACTTGTTTGGATATAATATAGTGTTGTATGTATTTTTGTGAGCGGAATTAGTAGGTACATTTTTGGGCATGAAATTTGGGCGCGGAAGCGCTGCCCAAATTTCATTAGAAAAATGTAGACCACTTCAGCGAGCAAAAAACACTTATGACCTAACAATAATAAACGTTAAAATTGGACTTTTGGACAAAAACGTAACTCTCACCGTTTTGAGACTATTTTGATTAAACTTAACCTTGACACTTAAAGTTTAATTAAAAACTTGATTATATTATCTTAAGAACAATAACATAATAAGTTAATAATTAATGGACTATCTTGGTATTATTAGGCGACCCGTGATTCCCGACTCCCGCTCCGACCGATTTCCGAGTACTTATCTTCGCAATCCGTGAGTTACACCCCTCCTTACTTTTACACTTTAAGTACTCTTTTTGGGGGAAATATGAGATCAAATTCTTTTGTGAACGATATCTTTATGTGAAACTATTTTACGTGCTTGAATCTATGAACAACGTGTTGTGATCTATTTTTGGAAAGTTTTGAACTAATTGAACTACCTTTCTATTTTTGGAAACTTTTGAACTAATTGAGCTACCTTTCTATTTTTGGAAACTTTTGAACTAATTGAGCTACATTTCTATTTTTGGAAACTTTTGAACTAATTGAGCTACCTTTCTATTTTTGGAAACTTTTGAACTAGTTGAGCTACCTTTCTATTTTTGGAAACTTTTCGAACTTGCAACTCTCTGAACTCTTGGAACTTTGCGAACTTTTGAACTATTTTAGGACTTGCAACTAATATGCGTAGACAATATCTTTATTCGGATTGGCTTACTTTAGACTCCCTAGGTTTGCCTCTTTGGATATTTGATTAGACAATGATAGCTTGGTTGTATTTTGGAGCAAAACCCTAGGTGAGGATATAAGCTCCGTAAGTACAAACAAACAATTTTAGAACGGAACGAACTAAATGCCCCACAACTTTTCTTGGAACGGGACTCTACACACTATTAACAATAGCCGTTAGCAAACTATGGGTATCGATACTTAGGAGCGGTCAATCCTTACTTTAGGGTAGCAACCTGGGTACATATTGCTAAGTTCTCGCGAACTCGAACTCTAGACTGGAACTAGGGGCTGGAACTTGACCAGAATCGGATTAGTGTGCAAAAACTAAATCTTACGATATATTAAGCTTAGTGGTTGGTACAACTCGAGGATCACAGGTCTTTATTATTTACGCATATACTTGCTTACTTTTGGTCTTACACATGTGGATTAAACCAACGCTGAGGTAATGACTACTCTCTTTACCGCTTGCTACGCAACTTGAACTTATTTGAACTGTTATTGAGTTTTAAGCACTTGAACTTATTTGAACTATTCTTGAATTTTAAGCACTTAAACTTATTTGAACTATTCTTGAATTTTAAGCACTTGAACTTATTTGAACTATTCTTGAATTTTAAGCACTTGAACTTATTTTGAACTTCTCTTACTTTGAACGAACCTAGAACTTTTATTTGAAACCTTTTGTCAACTTATAAACAGTAACTCACTCACTACGTTTTCGTAGTTGACACTTTATCTCATGTTTCAGGAACTAAGCGTAAGTTATGAAATGCATTGCTCAGGCGGGTCAAGTCTTTTATGTGAAGTGTACCTCCGGAAGAAGACCTTATTTTGGGAACTTTATTTAAAAACATTTATTTATGTATTATGGTCTTAACTTTGAATCTTGGTTGTAACTTTCACTTTTGTACTTTTAAACTTAAATCTTAAAGACTTGAACCGTTGATTTTAGTGTAACCCGTGAAATGATTCTTTGCTCTTCACATTCCGTGTTTCCGCTTTAGCGGGGTGTGACAGACTTGGTATCAGAGCACGGGTTATAGTGAAAACGGTTTTAAAAATTTTTCAAAAAAAAAAAAAAAAAAAAAAAATTTTCGAAACCAAAACTATAACTAAGGCTTTTCAGAAAATTCATTTCGGGTTCAAACTTTAGAACATTACTTTTCGCAATTGCATGGTTATCTTTTTCAACTATACGTGACTTGATCAACCATGCATAGTTCAAAATGAATTGTGCAAGAACGGAAAGTCAATGGCTATCGTTAACAGTTTTGAGTCGAAAAAATCCCGGTCTTGTCAATTCCCGACACTCACATAACTGACCCGTGCATGCATTTTATTTACGTTTTTCCTATTTCTAGTTTCCCCCGTACTTATGTAACTCTCTATTCACAGATACGCCATGTCTCAGTCGTCACGCTCCCGATCCTAGACTCGATCACTCCCACGAGCCGCCTCCCCCTCGCACGAACCCTCTGAGCGCCAGACGGCTTCAGAAAGTCAGCGTCACCAGACGACTGACCCAACGGAAGACACGTACCGGACCATCAGCAGCAGTAATGGGTCCAGCCCAAGGACGGTACTCCCACCTCCTAGGCTGGTGCCCGTTGCAGCACCACAGCCCCGAGGACCCAACGCTGGAGCACCTATGCATCAGCAGTCAGGCCCGTTCCGACCTGCACCTCCCCAGTCTTTCTTGGATCCCTACGATCCCGATCTGCGTACTCCAATCTCGAAACGCTACGCTTGGGATCGTCAGTTTATAGAAGAGAGACGACGTGCCCAGGAGGCCGGACCCTCCCGACCCATGATGCCACCTACCCACCGGCCTCTTCCACCTGATGCGTTCCTCAACCTGCACCGTCAGGTCCGGGGACTCGCGGAAGAAGCCCAGGAGCATGGTCTTCTTCTCTTTGAAGTCTCCGATGCTGCGAATGAATTGGCACAACAGTCCCGCCGGATCATCGCAACGGCTCAGGCCACCGCCCGGACAGTGCAGTGCCTCACCAGAGCCTGCTTGGTCATGGGAGCACTTATCGTAGCCATTGCCGCCATGATGTTCTTTGAAGAGCGTTATTAGGCATACTTTCTTTTATTTGTACTGTACCGGCTTTGTCGTAATTTTTCCATTGTACACGACTTAAGCAATTATCTATTATTCCGCTATGTATTGTACTTGTATTTCTTTCAGTATTTTGTTCTATGTACTAAAACCTCCTATTATTAATGAAAATTTCTATCTTCTACTTAATTACACTTGTCTTATCGCGTGAATCTTTTACTATTGTCAACATTATTACAAATTCTTGAATCATCATCGTGCGTATACTGTTACCTTTCTTGTACTCTCTTTTATTACCATCGTTATCATACTTGTACTAATTGTCCACTCTCATTATCCCTGTATACTCGATAATTATTAACTCTTGAGTTGAACTCCTGTAGTAAATTCCAATTTGCGCGTTCTAAACTATTTTCCTCTTTCCCTTGTAGAACCATGCCTCCCAAGAGAAGCCGCGAGGATCGCATAGCCGAACAGATCATTGTGCAATTCCAAGCGGTACTCCCAAGCGTGATCGCTCAGATCGTCGCAGGAATCAACCAAGGGATCTTCGGAATCAACGAGCCCCTTCTCCCTCTTGTACCAACTGGGCAGGACGAGGACGAGGATTTTGGAACCAACCTCCTACCTCCCCCTCCAACCCTCTTCCAACGAAGGGAGAGCAAGAGAACGAAGATTCACCACCAAACCTCATGGACTAGCATCAACCAGGAATCCACCACCGTAACCCGAACCTACTCTGGACCGCACCCCCTGTGCAACAGGTGCCACTTCCATCATGCTCGAAGATGCCCGGTATGCAGACTTTGCAACGCAGTAGGGCATTACCCCTGGTGTTGTCCGGAAAATGCAAACAGAAAACTGCTATGCCTCGAATGTGGAAGCGACCAGCACCTCCGTGGGGATTGTCTCCTAGAGCACACCACAGAAACTCTCAGTGCTCTCGCAATCACGGCCAAGGAGACCCATCAGGACACCAATGCCGTTACCGGTACGTTCTCTTTCAAACGATAATTTCCTTTCGTACTACTTAATCCAAGAACTAAAAGGAACTTTGCCTCATTAGAAATTAGACCCTCATCAGCCTAGGACCTAAAGCCTTGCGGATAGCTTTCCATCGATTATGCCAATGTCCAATAGTCGAAGCTACGAATGCAAACTTGAGATTTCCGATACTTCATTTGCCTAAAACCTTTTCCCATCAACATAATCCCTATCGAACCATCAAGCTTTGACGCTATCATTGGGATGGACCGGTCACCCCATTTTTGAGCCAAGATCGTCCTTTCCGACAAACTCACCAGTATCCTTACCCATACAGTGAAACTTCCGTCGTTCAGGAGGACAAACCTGAATGACAACTTCGCAGCGTGTATCCCTCGATGATGCACCAGTATCTCGAGAAGGACTACGACGCACCCTCCGTTCACAACGTCGAACGTAAATCTAAGGAAAGCCGAGTCCAAGACATTCCCGTAGTCAAGGACCATCCAAAGCCTTCCTGAGAATTTGCCCTGACTACCGCCGAACCGACAAGTGAAAATTTCGAATAAACCTCGTTCCTGACACGGCACCAATAGCCGGGGCTTCCTGCCATCTAGCACCACCCGAGATGCTAAGGCGGCCAAAGCTGCTGTAGGAACTCCTAGCCCTACCACTCAAATCCAATTCCATGGGAAGCCCAATTTCCCTAACAAAAGACAGACGGACCCTTCCATTTGTACACTGATCGTCGTAAACGTATCAAGCCAACCGTCAAGAACTGATGACCATTCCCGAGGATCGACAACCTATCCGAATAGTTGCAGGATGCAGCTTACCTTTCAAAAGTCGACCCCCGCTCGGTTTATCACCAGGTTCGCGACATTATGACCAACGTTACCGAAAACCGCATTCCCCAAACTCGATGCAAGCCTCCCCTCTGTCTGTAGGCCTAACCCATACACTGCCGATAATCATGGACTTAATAAACAAAGTGTGTAGGTCGTACTTAGACAATTAATTACCACACTCATTGCCAACACTCTCACCTACTCAAGGAAGATCCTGCGAAACATCCCAAGCTCACTCCAGAACTCTCCCGGGATCAGGCATTGTACACCCAGTTCCCAAAGTGCGAATTCTGACCCTGAGCAGAACATTTCCCCGACCCTATAGTCAACCTAGAAGGAATTCGTAGACTCATTTCCGTCAAGAGCCACAGATTCCGACTAGTTGTACAAGAATTCTCGAGGGTACTTTTTCTGGTCGGACATGTATAAGGACATTACCTTGTATCCAGCCGAGTGCCTCACTTACTCCGAGGTCAAGGCGGGACACCGAAACCCATCCCTCTATTAGTTGATCTGCGTCCCACTCTCTTCGGAATGCCCTCCAGAGAATCTCTAGGAACGCGACTAGACCTCATCACCCCTCACAATTCACCTTCCTCTGACCGAGTTTACCTATGTGAACGGCTTCCATGCCAGCACTAAGTGCGCACCCTCCAATCTCTATATGGACGCAAGTATCGAACACCGCCCTATCGGCTAGAAGCTGACAGTTGACAACTTGCAAGGTCTGACGTCCACCTCTACCCATGGAAGACTGGAAGCATTCCGTACCCGGCCAAGGAGCTGCGTAACCACCTAGAAGAAGAGACCTCAATCCCTAAGATGACAATAGAGTACTTCCCAAGATATCGCCACGGAAGGGGATAGCCTACTTTTGGAAACGCGGCAAGCTGAGCCCGAGGTACACCGGTTCAATCTAAACCTGGGAACATGTCGGTCCGACTACTTATCACCCTAACTTCCCCGGTTCTCTCTAAACGTTCATATACGTTCAATTCTCACATTCGAAAGTGGTCATCGGATGAGACTCTCGTCATCCCTCTAGACAAGGTCAAAGCTGGTGCCAAACCCAACTTCCTTGATGAACCGCTTAAGGTGTTGACCCCCAGGTCAAACAACCTAGACGGAACCTTGTTCCCATCTCTAAGTTCGGAGGAACCTCCGACGTAGCCCCAACCGCGTGAAGACGCAGGGACCGAAATTCGTCAGGAGAATCCACCATGATCCGACGGCACTTCTTCCCCATGAGACGAACTAAATTTCGGGACGAAATTCCTTTCAACCCGGGGAGAATGTGACAACCGTCAAATTTCAGGTGATCTTTGTGTGCCATGTCTCTCGTTTTATCTATAGTGCCTTTAAATTAAACATTATCGGAAACGCACTCGTGTCGGAATCACAACCGGAACCAACTTATATAAGTCCTAAGGCCAAGAAAACACCTAATGAACTTTCCTAAGTTCATAATGTAACATACTTTAAAACATTAGTTAACGAAAAGGTCCAACGAAACAATTATGCAAAAACAGCCAAAACGCAAAAACTGTTACAAAAATGGTCCTGGACGACGCACACATGCCTTGTGCGCCGTCCTGTAGGACTGTTTTTGTAATAAATTTGAAATTTTGCATGTCTCGAAATCCTACAATTTTTGACCAATTAAACTCGATTTTGGCACATTATTTACTGCATTTCCCTGTCCCAAGACCCCCCCCCCCCCCCCTTTAATGATTTCTCTATTTTCTTTTCATTTGTTCATTTCATAAACCAAAAACATAAAAACACACAAACTTTTCTCTCAAAAACACTCTCTAAACACCCTTGTTCTAGAGATTTCCAGCAACCAAAATCCAATTTCTATCCATAAAAATCGTTCAAATCATCCAAAGAAGCAAAAGGAACCAAGAAATTTCGGTAAAGGACCATTTTTGTAAAGATTTTCGGAGCTCAAACATCACCAAATCATCATCCAAGCTAATCTCTTCGGTAGAAACGTTTCTCTTTTCATTTTATACTGATTTTATTACTTGCATGGATGATCTATGGACTCAAAATAAGTTTTTACAAAGATTTATAACGTTTTATGTACAAAAACGATTTTTAACCGAAATGTTACTTAGATCTATGTTTTTATGGATAAAAACGTTTTAGAAACTGTTAAAATGACATTTTATTAAGTTTAGACCAAATGCATGTTAAAATCCGTGGCCAAAATAAACGTTTTGAACGAAAAATCCCGAAAACGCGATGTGTGCGCCGTCCTCTCGACCAGAACGATGCAGCGAGCAGAAATTTGGCTTCTGTGCGCCGTCTTGAAGGTCACAACGGCGCACAGGCCTGGACTTTTTCCCGATTTGCTTTATTTCGACGTTTTAGACATGTTTGACTTGCTGACTTTTCGGGAAACATCATTTTGGGACTGAGTTGGAAAGTAAAAATATATTGGCATCTTGTAATGAACTTTTGGAACTTAAATGGACTTGTTTGGATATAATATAGTGTTGTATGTATTTTTGTGAGCGGAATTAGTAGGTACATTTTTGGGCATGAAATTTGGGCGCGGAAGCGCTGCCCAAATTTCATTAGAAAAATGTAGACCACTTCAGCGAGCAAAAAACACTTATGACCTAACAATAATAAACGTTAAAATTGGACTTTTGGACAAAAACGTAACTCTCACCGTTTTGAGACTATTTTGATTAAACTTAACCTTGACACTTAAAGTTTAATTAAAAACTTGATTATATTATCTTAAGAACAATAACATAATAAGTTAATAATTAATGGACTATCTTGGTATTATTAGGCGACCCGTGATTCCCGACTCCCGCTCCGACCGATTTCCGAGTACTTATCTTCGCAATCCGTGAGTTACACCCCTCCTTACTTTTACACTTTAAGTACTCTTTTTGGGGGAAATATGAGATCAAATTCTTTTGTGAACGATATCTTTATGTGAAACTATTTTACGTGCTTGAATCTATGAACAACGTGTTGTGATCTATTTTTGGAAAGTTTTGAACTAATTGAACTACCTTTCTATTTTTGGAAACTTTTGAACTAATTGAGCTACCTTTCTATTTTTGGAAACTTTTGAACTAATTGAGCTACATTTCTATTTTTGGAAACTTTTGAACTAATTGAGCTACCTTTCTATTTTTGGAAACTTTTGAACTAGTTGAGCTACCTTTCTATTTTTGGAAACTTTTCGAACTTGCAACTCTCTGAACTCTTGGAACTTTGCGAACTTTTGAACTATTTTAGGACTTGCAACTAATATGCGTAGACAATATCTTTATTCGGATTGGCTTACTTTAGACTCCCTAGGTTTGCCTCTTTGGATATTTGATTAGACAATGATAGCTTGGTTGTATTTTGGAGCAAAACCCTAGGTGAGGATATAAGCTCCGTAAGTACAAACAAACAATTTTAGAACGGAACGAACTAAATGCCCCACAACTTTTCTTGGAACGGGACTCTACACACTATTAACAATAGCCGTTAGCAAACTATGGGTATCGATACTTAGGAGCGGTCAATCCTTACTTTAGGGTAGCAACCTGGGTACATATTGCTAAGTTCTCGCGAACTCGAACTCTAGACTGGAACTAGGGGCTGGAACTTGACCAGAATCGGATTAGTGTGCAAAAACTAAATCTTACGATATATTAAGCTTAGTGGTTGGTACAACTCGAGGATCACAGGTCTTTATTATTTACGCATATACTTGCTTACTTTTGGTCTTACACATGTGGATTAAACCAACGCTGAGGTAATGACTACTCTCTTTACCGCTTGCTACGCAACTTGAACTTATTTGAACTGTTATTGAGTTTTAAGCACTTGAACTTATTTGAACTATTCTTGAATTTTAAGCACTTGAACTTATTTGAACTATTCTTGAATTTTAAGCACTTGAACTTATTTTGAACTTCTCTGACTTTGAACGAACCTAGAACTTTTATTTGAAACCTTTTGTCAACTTATAAACGGTAACTCACTCACTACGTTTTCGTAGTTGACACTTTATCTCATGTTTCAGGAACTAAGCGTAAGTTATGAAGTGCATTGCTCAGGCGGGTCAAGTCTTTTATGTGAAGTGTACCTCGGGAAGAAGACCTTATTTTGGGAACTTTGTTTAAAAACATTCATTTATGTATTGTGGTCTTAACTTTGAATCTTGGTTGTAACTTTGACTTTTGTACTTTTAAACTTAAATCTTAATGACTTGAACCGTTGATTTTAGTGTAACCCGTGAAATGATTCTTTGCTCTTCACATTCCGTGTTTCCGCTTTAGCGGGGTGTGACATTCACGTTCCGGCAAGGTATAGCAATACCTTATAGAAATGTTTACGGACAAGTATAGCAATACTTGAATAGTTTGCGACAAGTATGACGATACTTGAATAGTTTGCGACAAGTATAACGATACTTAAATAGTTTGCGACAAGTATAACAATACTTAAAAGATAGTTGCGGAAAATCGTATATCTCTAAACATATACGCGCAAGATAAGTAAACTATTGATTGAAATGGTGTATAACGACTACTTGGCATAATATAACTTAAGTGTTCACACTAAACCGATTAACCAACCGCGAAGCCCCTTAACCCGCACTATCTACGAGGAGTCATGTTAATCAATATGTACTTAGACTGCCGCCATAAGTAAGGAACAGTTATTTCGTACGTATCGATACCCATAATTACTAGACGGCTTAACAAAGCTAATAGTGTGTTACGAAAAATGGGCACTTTTGTTATTTCAAAACTGATAGTAGTCACTTATGGTTAGTTATATTCTCTTCAAGAGTCACGTTTTCATACAATCAATCAAAGTTCATACGAGTGCCGAGTGTGGCAATAAAATATGTTTGCATATATGTAAGTAAAAGTTTGGTTCTCATGCTTCCCCCAAAAGAATTATTTAAAAACAGTAAACAAAAGTGGGGATGTAACTCACAGTTTGCTAGGGACGAGACGTGTGCGAAAAGCGGAAAGAATGCTTCGGAATCACGGAAATCCTATGGTTATACCAAGTTATCGAGTGAGTATAATTGTTTATAAGTTATAACATCGTTAGTCAACGAAAATGCTTATAATATTGGTGTTAAGTTTAAGTCCAACAAAAATCGGGCAGCGCTTCCGCGCTATAATTTTTAAATCCAAATTTCAACACTTTCCCGCTTAACAATTTTCATATCAATAATTTATTTAATTACACCAACGCATTTGTACGTTAACATGATTAGTCACTTTATACCCAAGTTTAAGCTTTTACAGGTTCTTTAATACGGTTTGAAGAAATAAGCTCAATATTACGATTTATAGCCGAAACGACTCGTTTTCCGGAATCTGGTCCAGAGATGCGTCGCGCCTAGGAGGTGGTGCGATGCATCTGGTGCCAGATTCTTGGGAAAAATCGATTTTATGCTCGAAAATGTTATTTTGGTGATGGATTTCGACATGCAAAGATAGATACATCAAAATACTTGATAGTTTACAGTTTATCTTGGATTTTTAACCACAATATCAAAGATCTATCATCCATTTTATGAAAACCCGTTTTTGTATAAAAATAGTCACAAATCTTCATAAAAACTTGTTTTTAGTTGTTGATCATACATGCAATGAGTTAATCTTTCAAAAACAGAAGATTTAAAAGAGTTATACCGAATGGATGATGATTTGATGAAGATTGAAGAGTTCCCTTGGTGATTTTAGCCCCAAAATGCTAGAAAACCGATGGGTTGATGTATGTAGCTAATGGATGATGAAGGTTCCTTGGTATAGTGAAGAAGGTGACGATTTTGTGGTGATGTTTTCATGATTTTCTTCTTTAATATGGCTGTAAATGGGGAGGTTTTGAGAGAGATTTAAGTGTGTGTGTGTGTTTGTTGCAAGGAGGGAGAGTGAGATGTGATTGTGTGTGTGTTGAGTGTGCTTGGTGTGTTTGATGTTATGGTGACTTAAAAGTCTTGTAGTGATGTTTTAAGTTAGCTTACTGGACCCAATAAGGCTTTTGACAATGGTTAAAACCGAAGTTTTTGGTTTGGGTCCGTTTTAGATAAGTTATAAAAAGAGTAAATTACATAAATCGTCCCTATGGTTTATCCAAAATTATGGATTTTGTCCCTAAGTTTAAAAAGTTGCATAAATCATCCAAGTTTAGAAATTAATTACGCTTTTCGTCCCTAATTTCTAATTTGCACCCGTAATTGGGGCAAACCTTAGGGACCAAATCCGTAATTGAGGGCAAACCTTAGTGACGAAATACGTAACTGGGCAAATCTTAGGGACGAAAAAGGTAATTAGTTTCTAAAAGTGGATGATTTATGCAACTTTTTAAACTTAGGGACAAAATCTGTAATTTGAGATAAACCTTAGGGACGATTTATATAATTAACTCTTATAAAAATTTGAGAAAGTGCTGATCTGCACCCTAGATGCGGCGCATCTAGCACTAGGTGCGGCGCATATAGCAGATTTTGCAAGTTTTTCGTTTTTCGTTTGTTTCATCGTTAAGCATTTTCGTTAGCTGAAAGTTTACGATTAGTTTTGAAATGAACTTAGGCAAGTTCATTAAGTGTTTTCTTGGTATTAGGATTCATTTAATGATTCCGATTTCGATTCCGACTCACACACGTTTACGTTAAAAGTATAGTTAAAGACAATAACAGATATCTCAAAGATATAGAATGCAGATTTCACCTGAAATTTAGACGGTTGTCACAAAAACTCTGCATCTTCAACAACATATTTAAAGGAGAATTTTGGTACGTATTTTTTCCTATTTTCCATTTTGTTTATGAGCATCTGAGCATCACTTTCCCATATGAAACAGTTGATATCTCTGTTAAAGTTCTTGAAGTCTAGAGCTGTTCCATGTACATTTTTTATAGGACCTTTCAAATTACTATAATAGTGATGAGCTTTTGTTCCACCAATGTTTGCAAAAGAGGATTTCAGGATCCAAAGTTGTTCAAAATATTTTAACTGCCTTTGTTTCTTTGTTAGATGCCTATATTCACTAGGAATCAACATATGATTATGTTCATCGACAAAATCACTAACTCTATATTTTGTTGAGCCCGGAACTGAACTAAACCTAATATGTGCTTTGCATCCAGTAATTTGTAGGTTTGTATTCCTAACTATTTTGCCACTATTTTCAGGATCCAAAGTGTCTATGTTAATGTTCGAGGGAACTCCAACTTTACTACACACAACGTATTTCTCTCTAATAAATCCACCTTTTAACTTTCTTTGAGTTGATTTTCTTATATCAAACCCTCCTTTATCAGCATAAGCAGCTTACACTTGTATTCCTTTTTGTAGTGACTCATATAATTTTCCCTTTTTTGGTATAAGATCATCATCTACGAGTGGTTTCCAATACCTTGTACCACCTAGTGTTTCATTTTCATTTATTGCAATCGCTAAACGTGTCAATTTTGGAAGCAAATCTGTGAATGACATTTACAAGATATTAGAACTATCACATATGATAAGCAGTTTACTTGAAATAGCTATATCATATATGATATACCTATTGCTTGGAATATGTATATCATATATGATATACCTATTGCTTTGGAATATGTATATCATGATATGTTTATGATATGTGATAGTTTTATCACATGTCAAAAGCATATCATATATGATATACCTATTACTTGGAATAAGTATATCATATATGATATACCTATAGCTTTTTTCAACTTCAAAAAATTAAAATACCAGACCCGTTATCATATATGATATACGAGACCCATTTTCTATTTTATAATCAACTTTAAAAAATTAAAATACCAGACCCATTATCATATATGATATTTGACATATTTTTTACTTTATAATCAAATTCAAAAAATTAAAATACCAGACCCATTATCATATAAGATATTTGACATATTTTTTACTTTATAATCAACTTTAAAAAGTTAAAATACCAGACCCATTATCATATATGATATACCAGACCCATTATCATATATGATATTTGACATATTTTTTATTTTATGATCAACTTCAAAAAATTAAAATACCAGACTTATTATCATATATGATATACCCGACCCATTATCATATATGATATTTGACATATTTTTTACTTTATAATCAACTTCAAAAAATTAAAATACCTGACCCATTATCATATATGATATACCAGACCCATTATCATATATGATATACCAGAGCCATTATCATATATGATATTTGACATATTTTTTACTTTATAATCAACTTCAAAAAATTAAAATACATGCAACCGAAGCTTCGTTATCGTATGAATCAAATGTTTGTGATGATGAACTAGACCTTTGAGATAAAGAATCGTTGTTATTTTGATTGAAATTGGTATCCATTGCTTCTGGATTCATGACGGAATCGCCGTTATTTTGATTGAAATCGGTATCAATTGCTTTTTGTTTTGAGAATCGATTGTTTAGAGGAGAATCACGAGCAGAGAATCGCCGCGTCGAAGGGTTTATCATCGCGTCGAAGGGTTTTAGTTTTGGTTTTTGTTAAATGACAAAATTGTGCTTTCAATACAAAAATATCATTAAATCTTAGCCATTAGATCATTTTATTTGGATGGCTTTAAATTTTATAAAGTCTTAGAACCCACACCTACTTTTCTAATTTCTTTTTTATTTAATGTTTTTCTTCTTTGTTCGGTAGGTCTTTTATTTATGCTATAATTTTTGTTTTAATTTTCTTTTGAGTAATTATTTTTTACTTTTAAGTTATGATATTATATAAGGTATCACTTGTATTTTTCTTTATACAATTAATTGTATCAGATTAATGAACCATACTTTTCTCTAAACAAAAATATTATCAAATGATATTTTGTTGAAATGATTGGAACACAAGCAAGGTCAATATGTGGTAGAGACTTACGTTCAACTTCCTCTATTCATATTTTTTTTTCTCTTTTAAAAGAAAAAAATAAGTATAACACAATTTTTAGCAAAGTTAGTACTAAATAGCAGATCGCTCGAGTGGTTAAAGTGCATCACATTTTTCTATGAGACTTGCTTTCGACTCTATTCCCTACTATTTCTTATAATTGTTAAAACTTTTATTTTTATTTTGATTTTTCTTAATATACGCTTCTAATATCCGCAACAACACACGGATGAAAATTTCTAGTTTTAACTATTTTTGATTCCTTCTCTCCTCATTCATCTTTCTATACTTCTTTTAAACACACCATTTTAACATGTTATGATTATTTTTATCAGATATTTTTATTCACTAAACTTTTTATCAATTATGCTAATTTAATCATTTTATTATCATAAACATTATTCACAAATATTAATTGAAAAAAACAATATGTCTATCTCTAAGATGTATGTTCAAACGTTAACATGTCGGTGTTTATACTTTTTTGAAGTTAAAAAGGTAAATTACAATATAATTGAATCCATTCAATACCATGAGAAAACTAATCATCTCGATCAAAACTCACCATGAAACCCACTTCGTCAGCAAATGTCTTTGTTGTGCCATGAATGATTTAAAATTTGGAAGAAATTGATGAAGAGAGCACATCAATATTAGACAATAGGCCCAAACCCGAGATGTGGGTTTGGATCCATTAGGATTTATGTAATCCTCATATATATATATATATATATATATATATATATATATATATATATATATATATATAGATGTAGGATCATATAAAAAGTGTAAATATTGTAAAAAGTTGGGGAACCAATCATACAATGCCATGTGTCTTTTCCTTTTCTTTTTATTTCTTTTTAACATAAGGGTATTTTCGTCATTACACTATATTTAATTCAATTAACTCTCTTCTTTCTCTTTCCCCTGTTCAAAACCTCCAAGTTTCCTCTCTCCGACACATCCGTCATTTTCAACCTATTATCAGATTCCCTCACCACCGTCTTATACGACGGCGGACTCGGTGGAAAGAAAGCAAACTTCGCCGCCATGGACGATGTTACGCCACCCATCTCCGATCAGATCAAATCAAATCACAGTTAAAGTTGAAAATGGGTTGGTTTGATTTATTAAGAAATGGGTTCAATTTTTGGTGATTTGGGAACACACAGTGAAGGTGTTGTGTGTGAGAGAGAAACAGAAAGAGGCGATGAAGATTAAAGGAATCACGTGCTTGAGTAAAGAAGAATGTGATTATGAGGTTTTGTGCATCATTTTTAACAATATACGTCATTTTTGTGCATCATTTTTGTGCATCATAACAATATACATCATTGTTGTGCATCATTGTTGTGCATCATAACAATATACATCATTGTTGTGCATCATTGTTGTGCATCATAACAAAATGAAATCGAAAACGTTATGATGATGATGATGTATAACAATGGCGGATTTCATTAGAAAACGTGAAAATATTAACCGAAATGATTACAAATATAGATTTTTGTAAAACTTACGAGTTAAAATTGCATATGTTTCCTTCATTTTTGCTTTCATCGAACAAAATACAGAGAGTGATGAGTGATGATGATGTACAACAATGGCGGATTTGAACGAAAAAATTTGAGCGAAGAACCCTAATTTCGTGAATTGGGGGTTTTTGGTGAATTGGGGGTTTTTGTTGAATTGGGGGTTTTTGTTGAATTGTGTTTTTTGTTTGTTTGTGTTTGATACCTTTAACTTTTACAAACATAAATCAGTCTATCTAGAACTATAAATTGACAGAACTACCCCTCTAGTATTGTTGATTATAAAAACCCATTTAACTATTAATCATATTTAATGATTGGCTAATATTGCTTCTCACACTTTTTACAATATTTAGACTTTTTACATGATCTCATACCTATATATATATATATATATATATATATATATATATATATATATATAGGGGAGGGTTCAAATGGGATCTCTTTTTTTCTAGAGATCCAGGGATCACCTTTTAAGCCACACAAAATCATTAATAGATCAAAACCATGGAGGGGCATTTTAGTCATATTCAGAAAATATTAAAAATTACACGCGCTTAAGAAAAAAGAAACAAAAAGTATATTCACGCTCAAAACTCGATCAATTTTTAAAACCCTAAAACAAAAATCTCTCCATTGTAATCCGTCATTGAATCTCGATTGAAATTGATTCAACAAATTTTCATTGTAATCCGTCATTGAATCTCCATTGTAATCTGTCGTTCGATTACAATCACCAAATTTAAGACTCTAAAAATTTAAGATGGCTTCAAATCCAGAAAGCATTGATGAAACTAATCAGCAAATTGTTCATAAGCTCACAAGAACAAATGGTATGCAGAGTGGTGAAAGTAATCATCGGTGATTTTATAGTCAACAAATTATAAAGGAAAATCACCTGTGATTTAGTGCCTTAATACCTTAATTTGTGAATTAGTGCCTTAGTAAATTTGGTGCCTTAGTATGTGTCACCAAATGTTTAGTAATCACCGGTGATTTTATTAATAATGTGCCTTAGAATGTTGATGTAAAATGCCACCAAATGTTTAGTAATCACCGGTGATTTTATTAATAATGTGCCTTAGAATGGTGATTTTATTAATAATCACCGGTGATTCTATACTTTTTACATTTTGTAGTCAACAAAGTATAAAGGAAAATCACCTGTGATTTAGTGCCTTAATACCTTAATTTGTGAATTAGTGCCTTAATACATTTGGTGCCTTAGTATGTAGATGTAAAATGTCACCAAATGTTTAGTAATCACCGGTGATTTTATTAATAATGTGCCTTAGAATGTTGATGTAAAATGTCACCAAATGTTTAGTAATCGCCGGTGATTTTATTAATAATGTGCCTTAGAATGGTGATTTTATTAATAATCACCGGTGATTCTATACTTTTTACATTTTGTAGTCAACAAAGTATAAAGGAAAATCACCGGTGATTTAGTGCCTTAATACCTTAATTTGTGAATTAGTGCCTTAGTACATTTGGTGCCTTAGTATGTGTCACCAAATGTTTAGTAATCACCGGTGATTTTATTAATAATGTGCCTTAGAATGTTGATGTAAAATGCCACCACATGTTTAGTAATCATCGGTGATTTTATTAATAATGTGCCTTAGAATGGTGATTTTATTAATAATCACCGGTGATTCTATAGTTTTTACATTTTGTAGTCAACAAAGTATAAAGGAAAATCACCTGTGATTTAGTGCCTTAATACCTTAATTTCTGAATTAGTGCCTTAGTACATTTGGTGCCTTAGTATGTAGATGTAAAATGTCACCAAATGTTTTGTAATCACCGGTGATTTTATTAATAATGTGCCTTAGTATGTAGATGTAAAATGTCACCAAATGTTTAGTAATCACCGGTGATTTTATTAATAATGTGCCTTAGAATGTTGATGTAAAATGCCACCAAATGTTTATCAATAACAACAGGAGTACTGGGTGTGTTTTTAAATTTACTCAACCCAATTTGTTTTAATATCCGTTCACTTCTACGAGTACGACCTACAAAAGAACAAAAAAAAATAAAAAAAACAAACAAAATCACATGTAACTAAATAAACCACAAAAAAAAATATATTTATAAAATAGTTGATAAAGAAATCAAAAAAATACCTATAGATGACATGTTTCAACGGAAGAATTTGATGATATGAAGAGCTTTATCTCGTTTTTCAATTGACGAATTAGAGTTTAATTCGATTTTCAATCGAAAAAATTAGGTTAAAAATTGACTAGGTGATCTTGTGTTTAAAATTAGAAATCCGTTAGAGAGGAGAAGCGCGTGGAGTAATAAAAGAGAAAAAGGTAAAAAGACTAAACTGCCCCTCCGTGTCTTTTCCTTTTAATTCATTTAAAGCCAACTTTTAATCTCAGCCACAAAATTTAGGTGATCTTGTGGCTGAAAAGGTGATCCCTGGATCTCTAGAAAAAAAGAGATCTCATTTGAACCCTAATATATATATATATATATATATATATATATATATATATATATATATATATATATATATATATATATATATATATATATTATCAATAATAACTAGATTATTGCCATACGATAGCGCGGATAAATATAGACAAAAATTGAATCGTAAACTTATGTTTATGGACCTGTTCTTTTAAATTATTAAGAAAATACAATACTACACATATAATAACATATATACATTTATGTTTATACACATGTTGTTTAAGGTTATAATAACATATATACATTTACGTTTATACACATATTTGAGTATTTTGTATTAAGAGATTTTAGAATAATAATAATAAGGTAAATCATAGTCCAATAAAAGAAAAATGTTTTTTTATTGTAATGGTAAAATTAAAGAAAAAATACAATTATGTATTGTAAGAGGGTGTAAAATGAAAAAAAATACTTGTACATCATCGAATCTCATCTAACGGTTGAAATAAAAGTATTTAACTCATCCAAAGAAAATTAATTTGCCATGTGGCATTTAAGGCCACTCTTTTATTATATATTAAAGATTAAAGATAAAGATTAAAGATAATGATGAAGGGGTTTTTATCATTCTTCATGATATCAGAGCGGGTCTGATCCCGTCTCTATTTTCTTCAAACCCTAATCGGCGTAGGGATGAGCCGCCTAGCTTGACTAGGTTCCAAACCCTAAAAAAAAAAAACCCTCAAAAATTCGGATATATACACCACCGGTCACTGTTTCGGTCATAACTCCTAAACCGCTTGGAGTTAGATGATGAGGTCGGCGCCAGTGGCTTCGTAATCAAGTTCCGAAGAAAAGCATACCGGAATCGCAAAAGAAGACCACTAGATGCGCCCGCACGCTCCGAAACAATCACCGGGTTCAGATCTGGAAAAAAAAAGTTTGGTGTTTTGCTATTAACTCTCAAACAGTTTGGATTTAGCTGACGCCGTCAGCGGCCGTGAATTAGTAATTAAATTCCGAAGAAAAAACATCCGGAAAAAGCAACGTCCACATCATTAATGTGCCGTCACGCTTCGCCCCAAGCAACGAGTTTTATCAGCAACTATCTATGTTTATATATCTTTTTATTTTTCATATTTATGTTTTCTTTTTCGGTCCAAGCTTTAGCGATCTCAAACTGCCGGAGAGTATTAGATAAGAGGCCCAAACCCGAGATATGGGTTTGGATCCATTAGGTTTATGTAATCCTCCGTTATCAATAAAAATAATAATAATGATGAAGGGGTTTTTATCATTCTTCAATCAAAACTGTTTAGACAGTTCACATAACATATTTAGTCATTAGCTCACAAGTTACCGAAATAAGGAATTTTGACAGATATTGTACATCATACGAAATACCATTTTTGTATTCCATATCCTTGCATCATATCACTATCACTGTCACTGATTCAAGAATTATAACACTTTCTTCCTAAAGTTATTGATATTTTCTTTTTGAGACGGTGGCACAAACGAGCACATGTTCTGTACAAGTAATCATGTATACAATCCCCCTTTAACCTATGACATGTCCATCTCATCTTGCAAAAGGATCTCATAGACATCTGTCCTCACATTGAGCTCTTTATCACGCATAACTTCCAAAAGATCTGAAAGCTCATTTGCAGTTAACACCGAGCTTAGTTTAGTAAAACCATCAAGCCATAGTTTTTTTGACCTGGAAAACGTAATGCAATCATCAGACTAAGGGTGCTTTAATCGAAAAAGGGTCAAATACAAAAATATAGCTAAAAAGGTAACAAGTCAAATGGTCAAATTGTTTACCAGTCATCTGAAGTCTATTATGAATTTATGATTCATAAATATCCTAAATCATTTTAGTGTAGGATTCAGATTACAATCATATAATTATTGTTTTTATAATCATAATCAACGTGTTAATTACTGATAAAAAAAATAAAAAAAAAATTTCACAAAGAAAATAAGATTAGTTCGTTGCAATAAAAATGTTTAGGTCATAAATGATGAGATTGAGGATCTTACCATGGACATGTGTGGATAGCACGGAAGTAAATTCGTCTGGCTGCAGGAAGGTCACATGCTACATGGATCTCATAAGACATGTACAAACGCCATAGGAGTACAGAATTTCGTAGCATGTTGTCTGCCAATCCCCTCTCA
Source organism: Senecio squalidus (assembly GCA_910822075.1). Lineage (NCBI taxonomy): Eukaryota > Viridiplantae > Streptophyta > Magnoliopsida > Asterales > Asteraceae > Senecio > Senecio squalidus. The sequence goes on along the minus strand of CAJVGC010000589.1, from coordinate 6,669,250 downwards.
AAAATTCTATGTACTCTATGATGGGAACTTCCTCTACTAATTTCATACGACAATGCATAGAGACAAAGTGTCACCGATGGCTTCCTAAAAGAACATGATTTAGTAGTATTAGAATATCAGAGATGGCTGCGGGTTGTGTAATGGGTAAAAACAAATAATTATTGGTATCAGAGATGGAAACACTCTTCGCCCAAAAAAACTAAATTGCTTACAATTTATATGTATATATTATTTAAATGAGTCAAAGAGGTTTAATGCATAGAAATACCCCTTTACTTTTTAGCTGGTCTTTTTTATTTTACCCATTTGGCCCGTTAGAGATAAAGCATAACCCGAATCCACCCATTGATAAGAAAATCGGCCGAACCAATATTGCAAAAAAAAGAGTACTATCGAAAATTGCAATTAGAGCGCAAAAGTTATTCGTAAAAGTTAAAACACAATTAGATCTATAATAATGAAGCATGAAAATATATATTTTTTGGCCAAATATATAGTTAAATAAAGAGGCAGTGGGCCGTAACTTACTTGTGCAAATAATCATCAATAATCCATCTCAGTTTACTAGGTGAAGTATGAAGATATCCAATTTGAAAGATTGCGTTGTAGAGTTTAGAGCTGAATGGATATATCTGCAACCCTTGAACAACAAATTTCCAAATATTTGCCAATTCTGATTGAGAACGATGTTTCCAGAGCAAGCACACGTAAAAGTTGAACAATAACTCAAGTTGATGAGTTTGGCTTCTTCTTTCTGCATTATCAGAAAATATGTTAGCCTTGACAAAAACAATCCATCGAATATGTGCATTATGCTACATGGTTCCTCAAGAAGATCATTTGGGCTGTTCTTTAGGTCATATGTTTGTACGGTGCATCAGTTCATTTAGACTAAACTTCAGATTAAGCTATTTGTTTCTAACTGTCAATTAATCAATAAAAACCTCACATAAGTCAAATTAATGTACTCACAGCTCACATGATTAAGCACATACTAATTGCACAATTTCAAAATTCAACAAAATTGAGTTCAGTTTGATCCACACCAACAGTCTAAAGTGGATCCTTTTCAGTCTCTAAAGTGATTATCAACTATCCATATCACCATTGATAATAGCCGTAGCTCTACTGATTAGCCACTTCCATATTATAAGTAACTAATTAGTTAGCTTCATTCTGATAGTTTGGATTCCAGTTTTCTTTGTTGGTTTTAAACATTTGCAAGTTGGCCCAGCTAGTTATTTGCTGATACTCACTTTGATTAGTGATTTTCAAGTCTCGTTATTTTGTATTCCACATCATACTTAAAAGGAGTTCAGTTATCATAGTAATTAGTTTTAAGAAGAAAGAGAAATAGTTGTTTTGCAAATACCACATGACTGCTTATTTAGACAAATATATTGCATCAGTGGAACAATGCAAGCAGCTAATTAAACATTAAAGGTGACCATTTTGACCCATTATTTCTGAACAGGTCAACGTGAGCTATGTTGTATATCCAACAGGTCAGATTAAGTGGTTGAAAGTTCCGGATAAGACCCAGAGTCCCAGGTTATGGTATTATAAGAATTTTATTAAGAGAAATCTTAAAGTGATATTATCTAGTAGATATATTTAAACTGGATAAAGATTAGACATTAGAGTTAGTTTGGATAGAGATTATCTTCCATTTGAAATTAGGGTCGTAGCTTTGATTATGATCAATGTGATTAGCGAGTTTAACAACATTAGGAGAGCGACTTATCTATCGAAACTAAGCCATTTGGAGAAACACTGACCTCTAGAAAGTCGATAAGCCTATCTAATTCCTTTTGTTAATCAAAAAACAGAATCCGGTTTGTACCAGTCACCCAAAGTCAAACTTTTAATGCATACACCTTACTAAATTATTTGTTCATGAGAATAAATTGACTATCATAGAAAAAATTGTAATAATTTTCTTGATCATATTTAACACAATAATTTATAACTTGTGCCCAAAAATCACCGTTTGACCTGGTTTGACCCCCCATTTTATCACCTATTTAAGCATGTAAAAGGTTGTTGGATCACCTGGAAGCACCGTGGAAAGAGCTTGATTTAAAACTTCTATAGCAGCTTCCAATCCAGTAGTCAACTCTTCAAATAAAGCAGCAGAACAAATGAAAGCAATAGAGTTATCATTTATATCCCCACGTATCCAAGATGATTCTATTGTCCTAACTTGCTCCTTATATCCTTGGCGAGCTCTCAGCAGTTGCAAACTTGTTGGTTGGCTTTGAAATGGACTATACTTTATCCCACATCCCAAACAAGAAAGAATGTGCAATGCACGTGGTAATGAATCCGAATTCCTAGAAGAGCTAATGCTAAGCTCAACTTCCGTATACCAAAGAAATAAAAGTGAGGCATTCGATTTAACATCCTGCTTTGATAAAAACACAAAATTAAACAAATAACCACGTTACAACACACCCAAATAATTTTAACAATGAAAAGGTACTTAAGACACTTGACTCGTATTCCCTATGATTCAAAAGTTCGATTAATATGCCAACAGCCAGGGTCTATTAGTGTTGTAAAGACGGTCTCTTACCCATGGAAGCCCTTCAATAGATAGCAATGCCATGTCGAATGCCTTTCTTGCATATTCTATGTTTCCAAATGCAGCCTCCCTTCTAGCATAAACACCGCATAGATGTGCATCCTGTACCAACAAACTTTAGTACTGACTAAATTTACAGAAAGGTTTCAGCTTTTTAAGGGGGTGTTTGTTTTAGCTTATATGATGGGCTTATAAGCTTATTGAAAATAGGAATATCAATAAGCTCACTTTTAATGGTTATGGGCTTATGAACTTGGGCTTATGAATAAGTCATAAGCTCAAGTAGATAAGCTTGTAAGCCAATAAAAATGAGCTTAAGAGTTTTTAAAAATCTAATAAGCTCAAAAGCCCGACAAATAAGCTAAAATATACACCCCATTAGAATATGTATGTTATGTCCTGCATATATAGAATTATCCATCTTGCTGACTAGGCCTTGTGCTCTACGCCTCTACTACAGGTGGCTATTGCAACAAATTTTCTTAGGAATAGGTCGATCTGGCTTATTGTATACCTAACGGGCAAATGGGCCAAAAGGTAAGAGTTTCAATGTAATCATATTTATCACACTCATAAATACCCATTGTGTTCTACCATCTTTTATTCTTCTAATCGAGATTTCTTTTTTACTCGGATTAAAATGCAGAATGAAATGACACTAACTTCCCACGAAAACTAATTAAACAAAAGTGATTACTTTGTTCATCCTACATAAAACTTTAATTATACTAATTTTAGGATTGCCAGTTCCAAAAGAAGGGCCAAGTGCATGATAGACAATTAAAGAAAAATGCTCTAAACAAAAATGTTGGTATTTCTTGAGTAATCCTTTTGATACAGAGAATAAATACTGCATACCTGACGATTGCTTTTTATAAGGCTCTTTGCTAAGGGTCGACATGGAGTGATAGCCACGTTACAGGAATTCATCCTTGTTTTTGATAGCTCCTCAGCAACAAGCGCGACTTCTTTTAGATTGTGGTCATGTGGAAATGCATTTAAACATTGTAAAGTAACATTACGAACAAATTTCATCATCTCACTCTTCATATTTATGTCATCAAAGCTGCTCAGAACATGTTCTAAATTGTAACCACTCTCACAGTTATCTGGTTTTCTCAACATCTCTTGAACCTTTTTCAAATCATCCAACATAGAATCTGGCAGTGTCTCCATCATTAAGGTTCTCTCGGCCCAGCTCGAACTGTTACTTGAAGACCTGCAAAGAATGAACAGCTAATTAAACGTGACAGTTTCGACTCATTTACTATGAATAGGCAGAACTGGGTTAAATTCTATCTATTATAAGTTAAACAGATAAATTGGAAAAACTATCTTACGGAAACTATTGAAACGGGCCGATGGGTGATTGAAAGTCACCCAATGTGTAATTTTAATGCATAAAACTCCTCAATCATTGTATTCGAAAGAAATAGATAATTACTGAAAGAAAAATAAGAATTTGTAATAAAATTTGACTCATAAACTACCAGTAGAAAGGCTTGGAAATTTTGGAAGAAGCGTGTTACAAGTCAAACCAACCTATTTCGACCTCTACTAAAATTTACGACTTTCAACTTAAGCTCATTTTGACCCGGTACCCACCCCACCTTTAGTTATTATCTTTAGTTAGCAACACGTATTTATGCAGTCTTGGTGCAAGATAATCTGAGATGAATAAGAGCAATAAAAATAGATAAACAGAAACAGATAGCTGGTGTAAAAAAAAAAAAAAAAACTAACCACTGAGGAATTCTTCCTCCAAAGAAATCAATAAACTGGTACACTAGTGACAAACGGATTTCCTCTGTAGTTATGGAGAACAAGTACTCATTGACATCCTCGAATAATACTGCTCTCAGTAGCTGTTCATCACCTTTATCTGTGACCGCATCCATCACTGCTTTTCACAGTCGCAACTAATTAATTATTGAACTGATAATGAAAAAGAACTTTAAACATAATAGGTAAACAGCTGCATGGTATAAATTAAGCAGTCACTAAGTAAATCATTAACTTCAAAGTCCTATATAACCCCAATAAAAGACGTACTCGTCAAAGATACTTATGTACATGTTACCTGGGTTCTTTTGTCTGACAGGGATAAATTAAAAAATTTACATAAAAAGGGGACAAGTCAAAACGGGATGAAGCTTTCCCATAGTTTATTCCAATGCATATAATTCTTTTAACACATTTTCTTCAGAGATTTATCTATTATTGTACTACAATGTTTTTGGCCCTAACTAGAAATGACCTGAACCAACATGAGCCCATTTTGACCATTACGCAAACCGCCCAACACGCCACCACTAACACGAAATAGCATCAAAATGTAAAGTTAAGAGAAAAGAAAAAACTTAAAGCACCAGATTCTGTACGAACAGGCATCCATTGATCCGAGTCTCTTATTAATTCTTCTTCTGACCATCTAACCCAAGTTGTAACATCTTGAACCTCGACATTAGCTTCAGTTTCACCATTAATACCAAGCATCTTCATCAAGGCTTCGGTATCATCTTTCTCTTCCATATCCGCATCATCATCATCATCATCATCATCATCATGAGCTCCCTCCATACCCACATCATCAACTGCTACGTTACCTTCAGTTTTAGATTCACGCCAACCTGTCCAGCCCCCTTCATCAGCACTAGTAGTGGAAGACTCCTTCATCATTGCCTTTTGCCTTTCTTCTTCCTCTTTTTCAAGCCAGTTTAACCAGCCGAGAGCACCATCTTCCCCAATTCTTGCACCACTACTATTCCAGAAGTACTCAAATAGTCGTTGTTTACCCTGCTCAGAGAGTAGTAAAGATGGGCAGAACAAACTGTATTCTATTTCCGCCTGAAATAAAGCTGTAGCCAATTCTTGATATCCCGCATGCCATTCAAACCGACATAAACTCACAAATATATTAACCAGCCCAAGTTCTTGTTGAACAAGAAGAGGGTCAGCAGACGGTTTATCGTTCTGGCGAGCCTGCATCAAACATATCTTCAATTAAGAAAAACTGCTCCATTTTTTGCATCACCTAAATACTTTCAATTGAAAGAAAATAACAATTTATAGCATGAACATCTAAAATTGTGCACCTGCCTATGCTGCTTGCTGCATGCAGCTGACAAAGCCTGTATCGCGTTGGCAAACATCTTCCTCACTTCAGAAACCTTAAATCTTGAAAAATCCCCCTGAATAAATCGCAGAAATTCTTTCCATAGCTTGTAACTCCCGGAATGGCGTGAAAGTAACTTCTCCCATCTACCAATCACAACGTCATTATTATCTCTTCTTTGATACGAATTCATAAGTGCAAGAAGCAGTTCCTCATTATCAGGATTAAGCTCGGATGCCTTCTCCAATATACTTATCTTCTTCTCTAATGTCTGTAAACGAGCACCCCTTTGTCGCTGCCTGCTTTCAACTTTATCTTGAAAATTAGCAAATTCTAACCAAAATTTTTCATTGTAAGGCTGCTCTCTAGTCATTCTATTGAAATCTTTGGTCTTCCGTAACACCTCATCTTCCCATGATTCCTCAACCAATAGGGAATCTTTCTGTTCATCATCAATAGAAGTTGTCTCGTCTGAAAGTGGTATGAAATCAGAAAAAGTTTCGGGGGCGGATTCTTTAGGACCAATAATTCTAAATCGTTTAAAGTTCTTATGGTGTTCCAATGCAGCATACTTAGCAGACCAGTAACGAGCTTCTGTTCTAAGTTTACTGTCTAAAGAATTTACATCGTTATCTCCACCAAACTCCCAACTTTTGATATTCAAAGAGCGAAATGCATTGTAGTTAGCCCCGGCATATTTGGTTCCATTAGATAACTTATATCGGGCAACATCCATTCTGCATTATAGTTAAAAATTTGGTAGACTGAAATCGGAATAAAATTTGGCAGTAATGAGATTGGAATAAGTAAGGGTTAGGAAAACAATGAAAGTTAAATTAAAAGAGAGAAGTAATAGACCTGTAAAGAGAACCGAAAGCCAAATTATCAAGATCACCTCGGGAATCAAAGTAATATTCTTTATTCGCATTCGAAGACGAAACAGTAGTCGTGTTCTGTTTCCTAAAAGAAGAAGAATAAGAAGAAAGTCCATATTCATAATCACTCTTTTTCTTCTTCTTATTCTTTTTTCTCCGTTTGTGTTTCTCTTCATCAGATTCCGAAATTTGTTGTTGTTGTTGTTGTTCGAATTCTGGTTCAGTAACGGGTACGTCTGGTTCAGTAACCGGTACGTTGATGGTTGAAATGTCGGCGGTGAAGCTTGTGTTGCATAACCAATTGGATTTGGGGACGTCGCTGGGATTGGGTTTTTGGTTAAATACCGGAAATAATGTCGTGCTCGGTTCTTCTCTTGCTACTGCTTCATCCGCCATTGTTGCTACCCAAGGGTTTTCCTAATTCTAATTCTAAGTTTTTCACCAAAACTTTTCAATTTTCCGGAAATGCCCTTTTTATTCCTAAAATGCAACTCGGTTTGGCTATAACTTTTATTTTTAACTAATCGGCTCCTTCCAATGTATCTAGATTCATATTTTATATACTTTTATATTTATTTAATACTTGTAGTTAAGGGTTTGTTTGCTACCTATTAAAATTAATAGGGTAATTTTGATAACATTGTAAATAGGTTTGTTATAAACATTGTGATGACAGTTAGCGGACATTTTAAGATTTTGAATCCTCTAAGTTGAAGGTCCTCAATGGACTTTCTAGTTAAACCTTGTAATTTATTGTTTATGAATGCCATGTTTATGATGATATCGTAGTAGATTGCTCCTAATGTATTGTTATTCCGCTTCCATTGTAACCTAATTCGATTCAATTTGATAGATTTCATGTATTTCAATTCTTTAGTTGTTTTCTTTTCTAATTCATTAGTATAAATTTGATTCACGAATCAAGCTACAATTAATGGTATGTTACTAATGAAATGTAAACATTCATCACGGAGATATTACAAATAATTTCATACTTGTTACGCAAAATCTGTTGTGAAAATCAGCAATTTAACTCAACTAATAAATCTGCTAGTTAAGTCTTAGTCTGATTGGTTTTGAGTCTGACTAAGTGGTCAGACTCGGAAAGTGTCTTGAACCGAAAGTTAAGGTAGTTAGTTACGCATATCTTCTTGTTAGGTCTCAATAAGATTCCAAATACTAGCTAATCAATTACAAATTATTATTTAAACGTTAATTATCACGAATCGATTAACACTCAGTTTCTTGTTTGATTATAGCGGAATTATAATAACAAGGTAACGAGAATAACACACAGTTATTTCTTAAAAAAAAAGGTTCAACGATTATAAGGTTCAAGCTCACTATTTATACACAATAATAGTGAGCTTGATAAGTACGAATCTTAGTAAATCTTCTAAAGGGATAGAAGATTTTATCTAACAAACCTACCTAAAATAAAGCCTTACGTTTCATTATGGAGCTGAGTAGTCAGCTCCACAATGCCTTAGTTTATTTTAGTCACTCAGACTCAAAATGTCACTCAGACTCAATACTAAGACTTTAATAAACAAATTTATAAACTTGGGTTAAATCGTTGATTTTTCCAACAATCTCCCCCTATCTGTTTAGATTAAAGTCTTTTACAATGACACACATCAAAGACAAACACAAACTTAAAACATAATAATTTGAAACAGTTTGTGAATAAAAGGAATTTACTTTCTCCTTTTGAATGCTTTCTTGGGCTTCAAGGGTAAGTCCCATGGAGTTGGCTTCAAAGCTTCTTTAGCCCATTCTACTCTTTCAGCTTTCCACCCCATCAACTTTCTCCATCTCAGCATCTGACTTGTCGGACAGTAGTTGATATTCTTTCTTGATCAGCTCCACTTTGTCCACCAATGTCCCAATTTCTTCAATTCTTCTTAGATTATTGAATAACCAGCTTATCAGCTTCTAACGAAATGGTAGACACTGATCGGATTGACATTTATTCAGCAAGGCAATGCAATGGAAAATGGAAGTCTTGCTCAGATTGTCCTTGGCTTGAAAGCATTCTTCTCCCCCACAGTCAACATAAAACAATCCCTCATATTGGTCAGTTTGAATATATGTTCTTTCTTGAAAGATCAAACCTGAAGGAATTGGATGAAGGTTGCTTGATTCCAATCCGATTGATTTAGCCCCAGCTCTCACTCTGTTAACTGTGCAGAATTCTCTATAATCTTCGTCTGAGATCAGCTTCAACATATGAGCAGCATTTACATTTGAAATTGCTTCCCTTTTCCCCACAAGTTGATGTTCAATATTATTTATTCTTGAGCTCAGACTGGCAATTCTCTTCCATTCTTCCAAGCCCAAAGTATGCATCCTATTCACCCCAACTCTGAATGAATTCCCTTTGGGATAGCACGTCAGCATCAGCTCAGCTCCACCAGTATCAGTACAATCCAAATCATTAATTCTCTTCCCATACCTTCTGATGGTGAAGTTTGTTTCAATGTAATCTACTCTGGCTTCTTCCCTCATAACTTGCTTTGCCATCTGCCTATCAGCTTCAACCCTCTTATGTTCTTCATCAAATGCCAGTTCTTCTTCCTCTTTCAATTCAGCTTCAAGAGCCTCAGCTGCTTTATCACTTTTGTCTTGTGCTTCAATGGATTTATTCTCAAAATTTTCAAAGTACAGACCTTTGATGTAATCCTTGTATCTTTCAACTGACATACCAGCCTTGTATGCATATCTTTGTAGCTTTGACAGTTTTTCAGCTTCAGTCAGATCTTCAATTGATTCTTTTGTTGATCCCTCAGGTTAAACAGTTGGATTCTCCATTTCAGTATCTGTCTCAGCCTTTTCTTCCTCCTCCTTTTCGCTCCCTTGACTCTCTTCCTCAGACTCACTTCAAATATCACTGCAGTCAGTCTCATAGTGATCCTCAGTAAGCCCAGTTTTAAGATTAAAGATCATCTTTTTTATGTATCTTTTCTCCCCCTCAACAGATGACTTGCTTCTCTTTCTTTTCAAACTTTTCTTGGGGGGTTCAGAGTCACTTGATGCTTTGACATTTTTCTCCCCCTGAGTCTGATCACCCCTTTGCAACTCCTCAACTACCTGTTTCCCCTTCCTCATCAAACTGATCTCAGAGGTCAGCTTCAGCACCGTCTCCTTCAATCCCTCCAACTACACAACATTTTGATTTTTCAGAGCACTCATGTCAGCCTGCATTGCATTCAGCTTGACATCAAACTGAGTTGACATGTCCTTAATTGCTTGTAACAGCAAAAGAACAGCCACAACAAACTCAGACTGAGATGTATTAGTAACAGTAGAGATGGGTACAGTTGGTACAACCTCACATCCCCCCTGTTGACTAGGAGAGCGATCCTTGGCCATAGAAGTAGAAGTCTGTACCTCACTCAGTTTGAGGAGTGAGGCATTGACGACTTGTGCAAAAGAGTGAGAGAAGTTTGGCGGTTCAGTAGAGTGAACTAGCACAAAGCTAGTGAAAATAGCCTTAGGAATAGGCTTTGAAACTGAGGGGGGTGTTCCCATACTAAGTACAGGGATATTCAGGAGTGGAATATCTTCTTCAATGCTTACCACATGTGTCAGTGTGGCAGCAACAATGTGTGTCTCCAAGCTGACTACTCTAGATGGGCTTTTGGTAGTCTCAGTAGTCAGTTCCACCTCCTGCTCGAGCAGAGGGAGGGTGGACTGATCTACAGCACTAGAGGGGAGTTTAGAACTCTCAGCCTCATGGAAAAGTGAGTCCATTAGTGCTTGATTTTGAGTGGGGCTAGTTGTGAGAGCTTTCTCTAAAGAACTTGGTGAGTTCAATAGGTTGGTTGCTTGATTTGCAAGAACATCAAGTTGTGAGGTGGACTGTACCTCAGACTGAGAGGGGATACTCTCAGACTGAGGGGGAGAAGAAATTATATTCATACCTGAGTCAGCCTCATCTTGCCCAGCCCCACCAATCCCAACCTCAACATTTGCCATGGGAATATTAGCCTCCTCATTGCCGTCAATTCCATCACCTTGACCAACTGAGTCTGAGTGATCAGACTCTGTGGTTTCAGGATCAATAAACGGATTATCAATCCACTGAAGCATGACTGGTGTTAAACTTGCCTCAGCTTCAGTGATTGTGATGTATGTAAAAATTTTGGAGGTCAGTCTGGGAAGAGGACACACATAAAAAATTTGTTCAAGCTGAGCATAAGCTGTCTTTCCCAAAACTTCCTCAAAACAGAGTGAGAGTACTCAAATAAATGGGACATCATTCGTTCTCTTTGGTTTTACCACTAGGGAGAGAATCTCATCAAAATAAAGTTTGGAGTAAGAGATTTTTCTACCAGTGACTATAGAGTGAAATAGATGTGTTTCAAATTCATTCATTTGATTTAAGCTTCCCGATTTACCCCCAGACATCGTATGATACTCGAAAAGAGAAATTTTCATTTACCAACAAGAGGGAATGCCTCATTCAGTTTAAAAAAATTTAAAAAAAACTAAATTACCAAAGAAAATACCAAAACTAAAAAAAAAACTAATATTTACTAAGAGTACATTCAGTCTGAGCACAAGGTCAGACTGAAAAGTCTCAATTTGACCAAAAGGTCAGACTGAATTTTGATTCTTTGTTAAATTTCAAGGATTTAACATTCCTAGTTCTCCTAACAAATAGAAAAACCTGTCCACACTCAGAGGTTTCGTGAAGATGTCTGCCAGTTGATCGTGTGTTGCCACAAACTCCAGTCTGACCTTTCCTTTCTCAACACAGTCTCGAATAAAATGGTGTCTTATTTCAATGTGTTTTGTCCTGGAGTGAAATACTGGATTCTCAGTGATTTGTATGGTACTTTTGTTGTCACACAGGATTGGTGTGTTTTGAATCTTGATGTCAAGATCAGCCAATTGATGTTGCATCCATAGAAACTGAGCACAACAGCTCCCTACAGCCACATACTCAGCTTCAGCTGTTTAGGTTGCTACTGAATTTTGCTTTTTGCTTGACCAACTGACTAGCTTTCCTCCCAGAAGCTGACAACCTCCTGAAGTACTTTTTCTGTCCAATCTACAACCTGTATAATCTGCATCTGTGTATCCAATTAATTCAAAACCAGAATCTTTAGGGTACCATAGGCCAAGATTTGGAGTACCCTTAAGATATCTGAAAATCCGTTTTACAGCTTTGAGATGAGATTCTTTTGGGTCAGCTTGATAGCGTGCACATAAGCAAGTAGAAAACATGATGTCAGGTCTACTAGCAGTTAAGTAAAGTAGAGATCTAATCATACCTCTGTAAGTGGCTTGACAGACAGACTTGCCAGTTTTGTCCTTATGCAACTTATCAGATGTACTCATGGGGGTTTTCATTTTAGAACATGATTCAAAACCAAATTTCTTTATTAAATCATGTACATATTTGATTTGATTTATAAAAATCACATCTTTCTTCTGTTCTACTTGTAAACCAAGAAAAAATGTAAGTTCCCCCATCATACTCATTCTGTATTCACTACACATGAGATTTGAAAACCAAGTACACAAATTTTCATTGGTGGATCCAAATATAATGTCATCAACATATATTTGTACCAAAACCACATGCCCTTTTTCCTTTTTGATAAAAAGTGTTTTGTCAATTGATCCTCTTTGAAACTGATTTTTAAGAAGAAAGTCAGATAGAGTATCATACCAAGCTCTATGAGCTTGTTTGAGACCATATAAGGCTTTGTTTAATTTATAAACATGATCAGGAAAGTTAGGATCAACAAAACCTGGAGGCTGCTTGACATAGACTTCTTCCTGTAGGTCACCATTCAAAAAGGCACTTTTCACATCCATTTGATATACCAGAAAGTCTTTGAGGGCTGCATAAGCTAAGAACAGACGGATTGCTTCAATTCTGGCCACTGGAGCAAAAGTTTCATCATAATCAATGCCCTCTTCTTGCTTGTAGCCCTGAGCTACCAATCTTACTTTATTCCTGATCACCACCCCATCTTTGTCATATTTATTTCTAAATATCCATTTGAGTCCAATGATTGTCTTGAACAGGGGATGAGGAACCTTAGTCCACACATTGTTTCTTATGAACTCTCCTAATTCTTCTTGCATTCCATCAACCCAGTCTTCATCTAAGAGAGCTTCTTCAACTTTCTTTGGTTCCATCAGACTCAAGAAATTTGTGTAGAAACATAAATTAGCTGTGGCATTCTTGTGTCTGGTTTTAACTCCTTCATTTAAGGAACCAATGACAGATGATAGTGGATGAGCCCTGAGAGTCTTGATGTTTCCTGACTCACTTTGTTGATCTGCATCAGCTTGAGACTGAGTATCATCAGTCTGAGTTTCATCAATCTGAGTGATGTGGGTCTGAGTGGGGTCAGACTGAGAGAGGTCAGTCTGAGTTTCATCAGTTTCATTAGAACCATTTATTTCAATTTCAGAGACACTCTTTGAACTAGGTTCATCAGTCTCACTCTCAGACTCTTGGTTATGATGTATTACTTCTTCATTTTGATCTGCAACAGGGGAGGAGTCAGCTTCAAACGTTGTTACTAGAAGTTCATCACATAACTGGTTGATTGTCGCTATATCAGACTGTGAGGTCAGTTCATCTCTGTCAGACTGAGTGGTATCATCAAATGTGACATTAATACTCTCTTCCACAACCTTCCTTCGTTCATTATAAACTCTAAATGCTTCAGAGATGCTAGAGTAGCCAACAAACAATCCTTCATCAGCCTTAGGAGCCATTTTGCACAACAAATCCCTTTGGTTAAGAATATAACAGCGACTTCCAAAGATGTGAAAATAGTGAATTGATGGAACTTTCTTGTGGTACATTTCATATGCAGTTTTCCCATGTCTCTTCACAATGTTAGATCTGTTTTGAGTGAAGCATGCAATGTTCACAGCCTCAGCCCAAAATTTGATCTTCATGTTTCCATAGCACATCATGGTTCTTGCAGCTTCAATTAAAGTTCTGTTTCTTCTCTCTGCAACTCCATTTTGTTGAGGTGTTCGAACTGATGCAAAGTTTTGAACTATTCCCAGTTGATCACATAAATTAATTAAGACTGCATTCTTGAACTCAGTTCCATGGTCACTTCTCATCTGTCTGACAAGAGTATTCTTCCGTCTCTGTTCTCTCTTGATCAGACTGATAATTTCCTCAGCTGCATCACTTTTAGCTCTTAGAAATATAACCCAAGTGAATCTAGTAAATCCATCAACAATCACAAGAGTGTATTTCTTTCCACCTTGGCTCTCAATTCCAATTGGACCAAACAGATCCATGTGTAACATAAATAGGGGTTCATCAATTGAATGTAACATCTTGGAAGGGAATTGAGTCTTGGTTTGCTTTCCAAGAACACAGGTTGAGCAAACTTTGTCTTTGGAGTAGGTCAGCTCAGGAAGTCCTCTAACCAATTTACTCTTTGACAGGGCATTTATGTTCCTGAAGTTTAGATGTGATAATCTTCTATGCCATAGCCAATTGAGTTCCTCTTTTGTTTCTGTAAACAAACATGTCTCAGCTTCATCATTAGCTGTACTCAGGTCTAAGCAGAACATGTCTCTTTCTCTCTTGGCAAGCAACAATGGTTTACCCTTGGCATTGTAGATTATCCCTGCTTGCTTTCTGAATCTGACCTCATGATCTTCAACAGTGATTTGACTTACACTAAGTAAGCTATGTTGTAAACCTTCTACATAAGCAACTCTTTTGAATGTGACATCCCCAACATGTATCTTTCCATATCCTCTTGTCATTGACACACCATTGTCACCATATCTCACTTGAGGACCAACTTCTTCTTTATAGTCTTGCAAGAAATACTTCATTCATGTCATGTGCCTTGATGCTCCACTGTCTAGATACCATTTTGTAGAGTCCTTATATAACTTTGATTTGTTCCAGTCTGAGTTGTAGCTCAGTCTCTCAGCTTCCTTCAGATCCTTTTCAAACTGAGATGCAGACTCATCAGCTTCAGTTACTTCTTCTGCAAAGGCCATCAAACACTTATCAACCACTTCCTCATCCTCATCAGATAACAATTCCTCATCCAACCACTCTTCTGCAAAGAATGCCTTCTGCTCAGTTTGAGGCTTTTGAGTCTTGGAGCTATTGCCATTTTTGTATTTAAGATACTTCTTTCTGTATCTTTGAGCCCTTTCAGCAACCTCATCCATGTGCTCAGTCTGAGCATTCTTTACCTTACAATCAGCAGCCATGTGTCCATACTCATTACATTTGAAGCATTTGACCTTTTTTAGATCAAAAGGTTTCTTTCCTTTGTAACCAGTCTTCTGCTCCAACATCATAGTCAATAAAGCGAGCTGATTCTTTAGCTTCTTGACTTCAGTTTCATCACCTGACTCTGAATCTGAGTTTGACTCAGACTCAGATGAGTCAGCCTTAGAATAAATTTCTTTATTCCTTTTGCTAGGTGCAACCAATGCAGCTTCAGGATCCCTTGCAGTTCTTCTATTGTTTATCTTCTTCCTCTCTTGAGATTCTTCAAAATTTAGTAACAATCCAAATAGGCCAGGCAGCTTGTAGGTGGACAATTTCTCACTGACTACAAGAGATGTGATAACTGATTCAAATCTGTTTGGTAAGATATCAACAAATTCCTTGCACACTTCATCATCCTCCTTCATTACACCCAGAGCTGATAGATCATTCAACAAGATTTGAAACCTTGTATGCAAATCAGCCAAGGTTTCCTTTTCTTTCACGTAAAAGTTTTCATAGTTTATGATCAGGCTATTCAATCTTTGCTCTCTTACTATTGGTACACCTTCATATGATACAATTAGGGTATCCCATATATCTTTAGCAGATCTGCATCCAGCAATCTTCGAGAATATTTGCTCAGACACGACATTTCCTAGAATGCTTCTTGCTCGTGGATCTAGATTGAACAGTTGTTTGTCAAGATCAGTCCATTGAGATTTTGGAGTTTGGACCCATCTTGCACGTTGAACGACCTTGTCTCCTTCCTTAACATCTTCGATTTTTTTTCCTGGAATGATTGGTCCTTCAGTGACAGTTCTCATCATTTCCTCATGAATTCCAGATAAGTGCTATTCAGCCTTAAGTTTCCAATGGGCAAAGTTATGTCCATTGAAGATGGGAATACCTTTTCCGGCCATAGCAGGTGTATTAGATGAAGATGATGACATTGTATTTGAGTTTTATGTATTGATCGTTTAAGATTTGTAAATTTATTAAAATTTAAATCTTATTTGCTCTGATACCAGTTGTTAGGTCTCAATAAGATCCCAAATACTAGCTAATCAATTACAAATTAGTATTTAAACGTTAATTATCACGAATCGATTAACGCTCAGTTTCTTGTTTGATTATAGCGGAATTATAATAACAAGGTAACGAGAATAACACAGTTATTTCTATTAAAAAAAAGGTTCAACGATTATAAGGTTCAAGCTCACTATTTATACACAATAATAGTGAGCTTGATAAGTACGAATCTTAGTAAATATTCTAAAGGGATATAAGCTCAACAAAGGAATTTTGAATCTGAGCTTCTGATCAAGAGATATTAATTTTTGAAATCTGCTGCAGAAAGTTGAGTTATTGTGTGTAAGTATATTAAAACGATCATTGTTTCTTCGTTGCACATTAGTTCTTAGTGGTTTTTGGTATAAGCTTCAAGGCATACATATCTACGTTGTGTGTAAGTTTTGGTGTCATCGGATGTTTCGACAAGGAGATATACAATTTTAAAGATGAATGTTGAATGTTTGTTGATTGTTTTACGCATCTTTGGTAAAACGGCTACTGTGTGTTCGTTAACCGTTGGATTTTCTTGATTTTTGGATATGTGTTTCATGAGACATAGATCTACCTTGTGCTAATATATGAGCTTGATCGGAAGTGTAATCTAGGAGATATTTCATTTTTAACCTGCTGTAAATTTTCAGTCTGACCTAGTTAGTCTCAGACTAAGACGTGAGTCAGTCGCACCAAATGTCAGTCTGAGCGGGTCAGCCCCAAAAGTCAAACTGAGTAGGTTATCCCCAGAGCTCAGATTGAGCAACTCAGCCCCACGCAAATCAGTTTCACATGAACTCCGTCTCACACGAATCTAGAAATCAGAATAATGGCTAGCTCAAGCGTATTTAACATCTATGAAGCTAAGAATGAAGAAAACATTTATGTGTTTTAAGATATGGTCAAACTTTCTTTATTGAAGAAGGTTGATAACAAAACGGGGGAGAAAAGTTTAAAAGATTAACAAGAAAAAGTGTTGTGATGTTAAGTGGGAGATTCAAGCTACAAAGTAAACAACTTAAACAACATATTTCTTTTAATCAATTTATTTGTTTTGTCATCATCAAATAGGAGGAGCTGAAAGAAAGATTGAAAGAATTCTTCTAGA
Organism: Senecio squalidus; assembly: GCA_910822075.1. Taxonomy (NCBI): domain Eukaryota; kingdom Viridiplantae; phylum Streptophyta; class Magnoliopsida; order Asterales; family Asteraceae; genus Senecio; species Senecio squalidus. The sequence goes on along the minus strand of CAJVGC010000589.1, from coordinate 6,652,276 downwards.
GTATCAACAACTGTTTAAGCAGTCTGATAAAGAAATAAAAAGATTAATTCCATAAAAGGACATACTAGAATTGATGAAGAAAAAAAGAATAGGTTTTTGTTCTAGACTTACATTTTGTAATTATTTACTTTTATAGTCTGACTCAGTTTGCATACTTAGTGCATGTTTGTAAAAATATTTTGACATCATCATATAGGAGGAGATTGTTGGGAAAAACTAATGATTAAAACCAAACTTATAAATTTGATGAGTCCTAATCTGAGTCTAGAAATCTTAGTGTAAAATGACTAAGTATTCATGAGTCTAGGTGACTTTTGAGTCTAGGTGACTTCTGAGACTAACTCACTTTTAAGACGAAGTAAAAAATTGAGTCTTAGAGACTTAAGTCTTACTAAGACTCAAAGATCGGACTTAGTAACTTGGAGCTTAATATTAGGTAAGTTGTTATGCATATCTCCTATTTGTTAGAGAGAATTGCACTTATCTTGTTTTTCAACTTTATCAAGAACTCTATAAATAGAGTTATTAGGGTTTATTAACACCGATGAATTCTGTGTGAATTCCTCTGATTTTCTAAGTGAATTCCGTTCTTTCTCGATGAATAAAACATTTTTGTTCATTGACCTCCTTTAATCTTTATTATATTAATAGTTATATCTTTTGTTTGGATAGACCAGTTAGGGAGTCAACTGTTACAACTGACAAATATTGTAAATCAATGGTCAGAAATAAATCTCCAAATCAAGTTAGACCAAGGACCCCTCCAAAAAGAACTTGCTACAACTTTGGTGAAAAAGACATGAAGCTGTGTTTTGGAAAAGAACACACTCAAACTAGACCTAGATACAAATCTCCACAAAAGATAAAAACAACTCCACACAACAAGTCAGTTTCAACTCCACAAAACAAGTCAGTTTCAACTTCACAAAACAATTCAACTTCAACTTCTTAAAAGGTTAAAACAAACCTTAAAAATGAACCTTGTAAATACTGTGGAGTCATAGGTCATTATTCTATGAATTGCATGAAAGAAATCAACAATTGGAACTATGAAAATCCTAAATATGAGTGGAAAAGAGTGTCTTATTCTAAACTTGAAAAAAAAGATAAATCTTCTAGAGAACCCACTCAAAAGTGGGTTCCTAAAAGGAATTAATTGATCTTGTTTATCTGTGCAGGACTCCACAAAATGGTTCTTAGATAGTGGAGCATCAATGCACATGACTTGGACTAAATCATACCTATCAGGATACAAGGAAGAAGTTGGTCCTCAAGTTAAATATGGTGACAATGGAGTCTGACAAGAGGGAATGGGAAGATTCATGTTGGCTCTATGACTTTCAAGAGAGTAGCATATGTTGAAGGTCTTCAACGCAACTTACTAAGTGTGAGTCAAATCACTGATGAAGGCAATGAAGTCAGATTCAGAAAACAGGCAGGAATAATCTACAACTCAAAAAGAAAACCTCTTTTATTGGCCAAAAGAGAAAGTGATGTGTTCTCTTTGGATCTGAGTATAGCAAATGATGAAGCTGGGACTTGTTTGTTCACTGAGACCAAGGAAGAGCTAAATTTTCTATGGCACAGAAGGATCTCACACTTGAACTTTAAGAATATCAACCTTCTGTCAAAGAATAAGCTGGTCAGGTGACTTCCAGAACTGACCTATTCAAAGGACAAAGTGTGCTCAACTTGTGTTATTCGAAAGAAAAAAAGGTACATTTTCCCTCCAGTATGTTTCACTCAATTGATGAACCTCTTTATATGCTACACATGGATTTATTTGGGCCAATTACGATTGAAATTCAAGGAGGCAAGAAATACACTCTAGTAATTGTTGATGAGTTCACAAGGTTCACTTGGGTAGTTTTTTAAAAGCTAAAAGTGATGTTGTAGAAGAGATCATCAGTCTGATCAAAAGAGAGCAAAGATAGAAAAACACACTAGTCAAACAAATTAGAAGTGATCATGGAACTGAGTTCAAAAATTCCACCTTAATCAATTACTGTGATAAAAGGGGCATTGTTCAAAATTTTACAGCTGTAAGAACTCCACAACATAATGGAGTTGCTGAAAGAAGAAATAGAACATTGATTGAGGCAGCTAGAACAATGTTGTGTTATGGAAAAATGAAGATCAGCTTATGGGCAGAAGCTGTAAACACTGTTTGCTTCACTCAAAATAGATCCATCATTGTAAAGAAACATGGAAATACTGAACATGAGATGTATCACAACAAGGTTCCTTCAATACATTATTTTCGCATCTTTGGAAGCAGATGCTACATACTGAATCAAAGAGATCAACTCTGCAAGATGGCTCTAAAAGCAGATGAAGGGCTATTTGTTGGCTATTCAAGTATTTCCAAGTCATTCAGAGTGTATAATGAAAGAATAAAAGTGGTAGAAGAAACAATCAATGTTACCTTTGATGATACCACTCAATCTGATAATGACGAATTGACTATTCTGACTGACCTTGACTCCATTAATCATCTTTGTGATGAATTACTAACAACATCTTATGAGTCTGATCCAACTCAAACTGAGGATCTAGAAGATCATATTCATCAACATCAAGATTCTGAGAGTGAAGAAGATGAAATACCAAGCAAAACATCTTCAGAGATCAACAATGATGAGTCTGATGAGCCTCAAATTGATGGGATTCAAAATGATGGGTTTCAGACTGATGAGACTCAGACTGATGGTGTTTAAACTGATGAAACTCAGACTGAAGATATTTCTCAGACTTGTCCAAGCAATATAATGAATGTCAAAGATCATCCATTGACTAACATCATTGGAGCACTAACTGATGGTGTTAAAACTAGACACAAGCTCGCAACTGCAAATTTCTATTTCCACACCAACTTTATGAGTCTGATGGAACCTAAGAAAGTTGAAGAAGCTTTACTGGATGAAGATTAGGTAGACGGGATGCAAGAAGAACTGGCTGAATTGATCAGAAACAATGTTTGGAAGAAATTATATCAGGTGTGATCAATCTTCAAAGCAACAATTCGATGTTTAGAATCACTAACTGGTGGCGGAATCACGAGTTAATGAATTGAGTTAACGAACTAAGAACGATGAATCAAACAGAAATGAGTAAAAGGAACTTTCATTCATAAGCCATAAATGGCGGGAAAAGTGGTTACAAATGGTACTCTCACTCACACATAAGCTCTTACCAACTGTCACACTCTCCACACTATTTATAGGCTATATACACTATCTCCATACATTACATCAACCCTTATGTTCATTTAAGAACACTTCGGGTGAACAAATAAACAAAACATTCATTTAACTTTTAGCTCGGGTGAACTTGAACTTAACTCTGGTGAAGAGTTAGTTCACCCGACTTAAAGTCTTCATGAAATGTCCTAACTAAGATTTAGCTCGGGTGATGAACATTGTTCACCCGAACTAAATATTTATTACAAAACATTGATGAAAAGTCTTTGGAAGCTTCAGACATCACTCTTTTTATGCTCCAACAATCTCCCCCTTGGATGATGCTTCCAAAATCTTCATCTTGCTAAGATCAGCTCCATTCCCATCTTTAAACACAAACATCTTCTTGTACTTATCATCTTCCATTTCAGTCTCCCCTACTGATCTTGTCTACCTCCCAAGCAGCTACCTCTAAACCCACTCTTCTTTCACTGTCATCTTGTTGTAGCTTCTCAAGAGGTAAGTTAAAAATGGTAAGTAAATCTTCATTTATAAGCTCTCTGAGGTCTGCATTCTCGTACATTCTTTCATCTTCCCCATCGGATCTATCTAAAACTATCTCATCACATCCATAATCAACCCACCATCTGAGAATCTTTGGTTTTTGATCCACAACCTTGATTCTCTTCATTGGAGTTGTATACATTGACATCCTCTTCCTTTTGGTTTTAAACTTCTTTCCAAAGTTGATAAAATCAGTTTTTGCACACTCATGGATAAAACTCTCATAATCTTCTCCATGACGATATTCACCATGGTTTATCGTCTTCAACTTGCACAACTGTCTAGCATCTTCCACTGTAATTTGCATCAGCTTTATGTTGTATCAAAGGATTGGGTAATTGTTCCAGTTCTGTTCTTTCTTTAGATCACTATAGCACCTCTAGTGATCAAATCTGGAACCCACAATAAATGGAAGAATGCCTCTTTTCATTCTCAGAAAGCTCCTCTCTTTCTGCTTTTAATTCTTCTTGAGTACCTCACTTATTCTTGACCCAAAAGCGTCTCCCTTTTCTTGGCACTTGTATCTGCAGGATCAATTGGGAATCCATATTGATCAAGATCACCACCATATGAAGTTGTATCATCTATCCAATCAGACAATTATTCAATCAATGCAGTGGCAACTGGATCATCAAGATAGTAGTTATCAGGAAGTGTTGATTTGGATTGAACTTGTGATAGATCTTATGTTTAAGTCTTTTTAAACCATGGCTCATTCTCCATATACTCTATAAATGGGTCATCTTCCTACTTCACCTTCATCTTTAACTGAACTTCTTGACTCTGTTTTTCAACTAAAGACTTCAAAGTCACAGTGTCAGGTCTGATCAATATTTAAAGCAAACACTCCATGTCTAGATTCACTAACAGGTGGCGGAATCACAAGTTAATGTATGAGTTATCGTAATAAGAACAATGAAACACAACGAATTCAGTAATGGAAGTTTTCTTTCAAAAGCCTTAAATGGCGGGAAAGTTTGTTACAAATTTTTTTCTCACTCAAGCACTCACATCTGAACTCCTCTCACCACTATTCATAGGCTAAACTATCTATCTATTACATTACACCAACCCTTATGTTTATTTAAAAACACTTCGGGTGAACTAATAAATAAAACATCATTTAACTTTAGTTCAGGTGAACTTGAACTTAACTCTGGTGAAGAGTTAGTTCACCCGACCTAAAGTCTTCATGATATTCCTAACTAAGATTTAATGAACAATGTTCACCAGAACTAAATATATAACACTATACACTTGATAAAAGTCCTTGGAAGCTTCAGTCATCAATCCTTTATGCTCCAACAATCTCCCCCTTGGATGATGCTTCCAAAATCTTCATCTTGCTAGGTTTAGCTCCATTCCCATCTTCAAAATACACATTATTCACTATCTTCTATCTCTTGTAACCCTTCTAATCTTATCAGCTTCCCAAGCTACTGTAACACTAGGAATTTTTTTTTTTTTTTTTTATAAAGAAAACATTCTACAACATTTACATAACTTACCCAAAATAAAAGTTATTGTTTTACTACTTCTAAATTATCATTCACAACATGTTTTTGAGCGGAAGCTCATTACAAAAGATTTGATATTCTATTTAGGTCCCTATCTTTTCTTCATACGCTTGCCTTGCAAAGTTAGTGATCCTTTTTACCTACACACATAACAATTAACAATATACATTAGCACAAAGCTAGTGAGTATACTTAATAAAGTATTGATACATCTCCAAGACTATATGAAGTCTCACTATATACCCTCGCGGTATATAAGTATAGTGAACTCTACCCTTTTACGACTAATGAAAGTCGATTCTACTTCTCTTAAACACATAAATGCCTTCTCCATTCTTCTCTATCATAACAATAAGTTAATGTATCATTTCCCTACTTAAACTACCTTAAAATACACTAAAAACTGGTCTAGGGGTCGAATGCGACGCATTCGGACCCCTAAGCGACGCATTCAACACGACAAAAATCAACATCAGCCACTGAGTGCCGAATGCGGCGCATTCAAGAAGAATGCGGCGCATTCTTGGCATTTTCTGGCTGAATTCCGTTTTTCCAACATTTCCTGCACTTACTCTTTAGTTATGATGTTCTTAACCCCCATTTCCGCTAACAACTTAGAGATATAAACAAATAACAAACTTATGAACTTCAAAGAGTTGATATACATACTTAAACATATTACATTATGAAAAAATGGCTTCGTATACTCACCTTGACGTCGAATTACTTTCACTACTCTTTCGTTGCTTTCCCTTTGCCTTTGTCTTTTAAATCTGAGTTTACAAGACCAAAAATACTAAAACTTTCAATACTCATAACAACATAACTAACCACTTTATTACATATTCTTTTCTAAAATCTTAACATTACTTGTTTATCCACTTTCTACCCAACGTGCCACTATTAGGGTCTTTTGACCCGTTAGGCTTTAGACTTACATAGAAACATTTCAAATTACCATCTATCTTATACACACATCAACAATGCATAAATTCTTTCTTTCCTTAACAACTTTCTACACATTGCCACTCCTTGGGTCATTTGACCCATTTGGCAACATCCAAGGAAGAAATCTTAATACTATGTTCTTTCTCATTCAATATTTAAACATACAATTCTCACATCAATTTAACATACAATCAAAGCTCAAATTAACAATTTTCTTCAATTATTATGATTATCCCCAAATTATCAAAATACCTAATTTTTACCAATTAAGCATTTCTACTCTTCAATTAAACATCTAAATATGGTTATAACACATAGTATAAACTCAAATTCATCAAATAATAACAAGGATATAACCTTACCTTCTTTTCTCCAAATAACTCTTAAGCTAGGTTTTCTTTATCTCCTACTCTTGCCCTTTAGAAATTTCACTACAATCACTTCAATATAAGAAATTTACACTTCTCCTTGCTTACTCTCAAGATCACACACACACAAAAACACCTACAATTTTTCTTAGAAAAATTCTACAATTGACACCTAATGGTCTTACTCATCACATTTTCAAATTTTACATCTTTAGTCCCTCATCTTCTCAAATTTCACTAATTTACAAAATTCACTACTATAGTTAACCATATAAGTCCTTTCTAACTAAATTAACTATCTTTATTACAATTCTAGTCCTTCACTTATAAAAATTCTCAAATAACATAAATAAATAAAAAAATTTATTTTATAAACAAATAAATACTTACGAAATATTCTAATTTCTGAGAACCGGGACGTTACAAATCTTCCCTCCTTCTAAAGATTTCGTCCCCGAAATCTATTCTTCAAATAATTTGGGATAAAATTTCTTCATTTCATTCTCCGGCTCCCATGAAAATTCCGACCCCTTTCTATGCTTCCATTGAACCTTAACCATACCAATTTGCTTATTTCTAAGTTGTTTTATTTTCCGATCGAGAATTGCTATTGGTTCTTCTACATAATTCAACTTCTCATCGATTTCTATATCATCTAGTGGAACAAATGTTGTTTCATCCGCAAGACACTTTCTTAAATTTGACACATGGAACGTAGGATGTATCTTATTTAAAATTTCGGGCAATTCTAGTCGGTAAGCAACTTTTCCGATTCTCTCCAAAATCTTAAATGGCCCAATAAACCTTGGGCTTAACTTTCCTCTCTTTCTAAACCGAATTACTCCTTTCCAAGGGGAAACTTTTAACATCACAAAATCACCAACTCCAAATTCTATCGGTCTTCGTCTTTTATCGGCATAACTATTTTGTCGATCTTGAGCCATCTTAAGTCTTTCTCTAATTTGATCTATCTTCTCCGTTGTAATTTGTACAATTTCTTTTTCCCCCAATTCTCGTTGTCCAATTTCACCCCAACATATTGGCGTTCTACACTTTCTTCCATACAACATCGTGTAAGGTGCACAATCTATACGTGCTTGATAGCTATTGTTGTAAGAAAATTCTACTTACGGTAAATGATCGTCCCAATTACCCCTAAAATCTATTACACACGCGCGGAGTAAATCAACCAATGTTTGAATGGTTTTTTCACTTTGCCCATCGGTTTGAGGATGATAAGTCGTGCTAATATTAAGTTTCACCCCTAATTCTTCTTGGAAACCTCTCCAAAAGTGAGAAGTAAAACGCGTATCTCTATCCGACACTATTGAAATCAGGACTCCGTGTCTTACCACAATTTCTTTCAAAAACATCTCCGTCATTTTCTCCGATGAAATAGCTTCCTTAATTGGTAAGAAATGAGCACTCTTAGTTAATCTATCCACGATCACCCAAATAGCATCATTCTTTCTTCTAGACTTTGGTAATTTCGTCACCAAATCCATAGTAATATTCTCCCATTTCCAAACCGGTATTTCTAATGGTTGCATTTTTCCATAAGGCTTTTGGTGTTCCGCTTTAACTTGTAGACATGTCAAACATTTTTCTACATATTTCACTATATCTCTTTTCATACCCGGCCACCAATAGTCTTCTTTAAGATCTCTATACATTTTCGTACTACCGGGATGAATAGAATATTTTGACTTATGAGCTCCGTCTAGCAAAATTCTCTTACAATCCGATGTATTAGGAATCCAAATTCTTCGAAATCTAGTCTTTAAACCTCGGCTATCTTCCATTAAATTTTGCACTTGACCCACAATTCTTTCTCTTTTCCAATTCTCCTCTTTAATTGCTTCCAATTGAGCTTCTTTAACCGAATCAAAGAAATTAGCATTAATAATCAAAGCTAAGGAGTAAAGTTTCATTTCCGGTTGTGAACTCTTCCTACTTAACGCATCCGCAACGACATTTGCTTTTCCGGGGTGGTATCGTATATCACAATCATAATCTTTCACCAAATCTAACCATCTACGTTGTCTCATACTAAGATCATTTTGGATAAAGAAATATTGCAAACTTTTATGATCTGTATAAATTGTACACCTTTCTCCATAGAGGTAATGCCTCCATATTTTTAACGCAAACACAACCGCCGCTAATTCCAAATCTCGTACCGGGTATTTCTTTTCGTTTTCTTTCAACTGTCTCGAGGCATAAGCAATGACCCTTCCATGTTGCATCAAAACACATCCTAAACCTGTATATGAAGCATCACTATAAACAACTAAATCTTTTGTTCCCTCCGGCAAAACTAACACCGGTGCTTCACTTAATTTCTTCTTTAAAATCTGGAAGGCTTCTTCTTGTTTTTCTTTCCATTCAAACTTCTTGTTCTTTCTGGTTAACTCGGTTAAGCTTGAGGCTATTTTAGAAAAGTCTTGAATAAATCTTCGGTAATACCCCACAAGACCAAGAAAACTACGGATTTCTTTCATATTTTTCGGAGAATTCCAATTAACAATTGCTTCAATTTTCGCCGGATCTACTTTTATACCTTCTGCATTTACTACATGACCCAAAAACTGAACTTCTTCCAACCAAAATTCACATTTAGAAAATTTTGCATATAACCTTTCTCGTCTAAGAATCTCCAACAATTGTCGTAGATGATCCGCATGTTCTTCTTTACTCTTTGAATATATCAAAATATCATCAATAAAGACTATAACCGATTTATCTAACATCGTTCTACAAACTCTATTCATCAAATCCATAAAAGTTGCGGGGGCATTTGTTAGACCAAAAGGCATAAGCAAAAATTCATAATGGCCATACCTTGTGCGAAAAGCTGTTTTTGGTACATCTTCCTCCTTTACTCTCAATTGGTGATAACCCAATCTCAAATCTATCTTTGAAAAGAATTTCGCCCCTTGCAATTGATCAAATAAATCATCTATTCTCGGTAACGGGTATTTATTCTTGACAGTTAACTTATTAAGTTCTCGATAATCTATACACATACGCATACTACCATCTTTCTTTTTCACAAATAAAATCGGTGCACCCCACGGAGAAGAACTGGGACGGATAAAACCCTTATCTAACAACTCTTGTAACTGACTCATTAATTCTTTCATTTCGGCTGGAGCTAATCTATATGGGGCTTTTGCTACAGGTGCAGCACCGGGAATCAATTCTATTCTAAACTCTACTTCTCTTTCTGGTGGCAAACCCGGAAGATCTTCAGGAAATACATCTACATATTCATTTACTACATATACTTCTTTTAATTCTTTCTTATCTTTCTTTTTATCTATCACATACGCAAGGTATGCTTGACAACCTCGGGACATATATCTTCTTGCTTTCATTAAGGAACAAACCGAAACTTCACCACTCTTTTTCTCCCCGTAAATGACAACTTCTTTTCCTTCTAAATCAGTAACTTTAATAATTTTAATCTTACATAAGATGATGGCATTATTCTTTTCTAACCAATCCATACCAACTATAACATCAAATTCTCCCATGACCATTGGAATCAAGTCTATCGTAAATTTTGTTGATTCTATCTCTAATTGATTATCACGATAAACACCGGACACAAGAACAATTCTATTATCTGCCACTTCTACTTCTAAAGGATATTCTAACTTACTAAGGGGCTTAGAGAACTTCTCACAAAATCTACTTGATACAAAAGATCTATTTGCTCCCGAATCAAACAACACATAAGCAGGTTGAGAGTTTACAATAAAAATACCTGAAACGACATCAGTCGATTCTTTGGCTTCTACGGTGGTGATTTGAAAGGCACGACCACGGCCTTTATTATCTTCGATCTTCCTTCCACTACTTCCTCCTTCAAGAAGTAAAGGAGCTTTCGGTCCCACCAATAGCTTCTGATTCTGAGGTAACTTTGGGCATTCATTTTTAAGATGCCCCGGGTCCTTGCAGTAGTAGCAAATCCTTATTGGATTAGGACATTCGCTACTAATATGACCCGACTTTCCACATGTGTAGCAACCCATTTGACCAAATTTGCATTCTCCCGGGTGATTCTTACCACACTTTCTACAACTATAATCTCTTCTTGATGACTCTTTCTTTTCAAATCTTCTTCCCGAACTTCTACCCTTTTGTTCAAATCTTTGCTTTTTATACGGTTCTTGCACATACTCCACCTTACGTTTCTTCTTCTCTTCTTCAGTTCTATTTGCAAGTTCTAACTCTCTCCTTCTTGCTGCTTCAACCATATCCTCAAAAGTCTGAGGATTATAAGTGGAAACATGCTCTCTGATGTCGGGACTCAAAAAACACATGTAACGATCCATCTTCATTCTTTCGCTTACAACATATTCTGGGCAAAACCCTGCTCTATCTAGAAATTCATTAGTGATCTCATTCACGGTCTTACTTCCTTGTTGTAATGACAAAAACTCTCGGGTAATCTTGTTCACTGCCGAAGGTGGACAATAATACTCCATGAATCTCTTCTTGAAATCTCCCCACGTCATCTTCACAATCCCTTGAGCCGGGAATAACCTCACTATAGACTCCCACCAACTTTTTGCTTGATTTCGGAGTAGATTTGATGCATAAATAACCTTATCTCTATCCGCACACTTGCAAGTCAAGAATGCACCTTCTACCTCCATAACCCACCGCATGCTAACAATAGGATCTATCTCTCCAAGAAAAATGGGTGGATTACAGCTTGCAAAATCTTTATACGTACATCCTTTCTTATAACCCTCCGTGGGTTCTTCTTGATGATCGGAGTGATTATCTTCACTTCCTGAATCTTCCTTCTCTTTTTGTTTCAATTCTTTCTCCGCGAGCACGCGGTCTATCTTTTCATCAATAATCTCCACAACATCATCTCTAACCCGTTTAATAATAAACGGTATTGCTTTCTCAAAGGCTTGGCTAATCTCCTTAGCCACAATCGTTTGCATATCTACTTCCTTGTGACCATCATCATGATGACTACCTTCTTCTTCCATTTCTACAAACTGAAATTAAATTCAGTTAATAACGACATATAAAACTATAATCTATACACAATTATAGTGTATACGTCATATATATACTTTCTAACTTTCTTTGTCCCTTGTCGTCAACATACTTCAATCATATTGGATACACATAATATGTCCAAAATTAGCGTTGGCCAGACGTTAATTTTAAACATGTTAACTCTTGTACATCCAATACCATCAATGCATAATTAAGGCTAAGGCATTCTATTCTTTCTCAACAATTAATCTTTCTTACTCTTATCTCTTCCGCAAGGCAAGCTTCTCCCCCTTACAAAGCCTCAGCTTGGGTTTAAGTATCAACCGAGATACCCAACTCACACAAGCCAAGGCTCCGATACCAACTTGTAACACTAGGAATTATTTTATTTTATTTTTTTATAAATAAAACATTCTACAACATTTACATAACTTACCCAAAATAAAAGTTATTGTTTTACTACTTCTAAATTATCATTCACAACATGTTTTGAGAGGAAGCTCATTACAAAAGATTTGATATTCTATTTAGGTCCCTATCTTTTCTTCATACGCTTGCCTTGCAAAGTTAGTGATCCTTTTTACCTACACACATAACAATTAACAATATACATTAGCACAAAGCTAGTGAGTATACTTAATAAAGTATTGATACATCTCCAAGACTATATGAAGTCTCACTATATACCCTCGCGGTATATAAGTATAGTGAACTCTACCCTTTTACGACTAATGAAAGTCGATTCTACTTCTCTTTAACACATAAATGCCTTCTCCATTCTTCTCTATCATAATAATAAGTTAATGTATCATTTCCCTACTTAAACTACCTTAAAATACACTAAAAACTGGTCTAGGGGTCGAATACGACGCATTCGGACCCCTAAGCGACGCATTCAACAAGACAAAAGTCAACATCAGCCACTGAGTGCCGAATGCGGCGCATTCTTGGCATTTTCTGGCTGAATTCCGTTTTTCCAACATTTCCTGCACTTACTCTTTAGTTATGATGTTCTTAACCCCCATTTCCTCTAACAACTTAGAGGTATAAACAAATAACAAACTTATGAACTTCAAAGAGTTGATATACATACTTAAACATATTACCTTATGAAAAAATGGCTTCGTATACTCACCTTGACGTCGAATTACTTTCACTACTCTTTCGTTGCTTTCCCTTTGCCTTTGTCTTTTAAATCTGAGTTTACAAGACCAAAAATACTAAAACTTTCAATACTCATAACAACATAACTAACCACTTTATTACATATTATCTAAAATCTTAACATTACTTGTTTATCCACTTTCTACCCAACGTGCCACTATTAGGGTCTTTTCACCCGTTAGGCTTTAGACTTACATAGAAACATTTCAAATTACCATCTATCTTATACACACATCAACAATGCATAAATTCTGTCTTTCCTTAACAACTTTCTACCCATTGCCACTCCTTGGGTCATTTGACCCATTTGGCAACATCCAAGGAAGAAATCTTAATACTATGTTCTTTCTCATTGAATATTTAAACATACAATTTTCACATCAATTTAACATACAATCAAAGCTCAAATTAACAATTTTCTTCAATTATTATGATTATCCCCAAATTATCAAAATACCTAATTTTACCAATTAAGCATTTCTACTCTTCAATTAAACATCTAAATATGGTTATAACACATAGTACAAACTCAAATTCATCAAATAATAACAAGGATATAAACTTACCTTCTTTTCTCCAAATAACTCTTAAGCTAGGTTTTCTTTATCTCCTACTCTTGCCCTTTAGAAATTTCACTACAATCACTTCAATATAAGAAATTTACACTTCTCCTTGCTTACTCTCAAGATCACACACACACACACACAAAAACACCTACAATTTTTCTTAGAAAAATTCTGCAATTGACACCTAATGGTCTTACTCATAACATTTTCAAATTTTATATCTTTAGTCCCTCATCTTCTCAAATTTCACAAATTTACAAAATTCACTACTATAGTTAACCATATAAGTCCTTTCTAACTAAATTAACTATCTTTCTTACAATTCTACTCCTTCATTTATAAAAATTCTCAAATAACATAAATAAAAAAAACATTTATTTTATAAACAAATAAATACTTACGAAATATTCTAATTTCTGAGAACCGGGACGTTACAGCTACAACCTCAAGAGCCATCCTTCTTTCATTATCATCAGGTTGCAGTTTTTCAAGTGGAAGATGAAAGATAGTAAGAATGTCTTCATTTGAGAGCTCTCTCAGCATTTTCATAGAGCCTCTTATCTTCACCATCTTCTATACTCATAACTATCTCATTATTCTCATTATCTACCCACCATCTCAGAATCTTAGGCTTTTGATGCACAACTTTGACTTTTTTCATATGAGCAATGTACATTGTTACCTTTTTCTCTTAGTTTTAAATTTCTTCCCAAAGTTGGCAAAGTCTGTTATAGCACATTCAGGGATGAACTTTTCATAGTCATATCCATGAGCATATTGACCATGGTTCACCATTTTTAATTGACAGAGTCTTCTGGCATCTTCCACAGAAATTTGCATTACCTTCTATGTTGTGTCAAAGGATTGAGTCATTGTACAAGTTATGCTCTTTCTTTTTATCACAATAGCTCCAGTATAATGATCAAACCTCCAACCAACGATAGGTGGCAGAATGCCTCTCTTAATCTTCATAAGCTCTTTATCTTTCAGCCCTCAATTCTTCTTGAGACACCTTCTTTATTCTTGATCTAGAAGCACTGTCATCTCCTTGAATTGATGCATCAATAGTGTCAATGGGAAATCCATATTGATCCAGATCACCACCATCTGATGCAGTTTCATCAATCCAGCTTGACTGCTCTTCAATCATTGAAGTGACAGCTGGATCATCAGCATAGTAATCTTCAGGAAGTTTTGACTTAGTATAAGCAGGAACTTGATCTTCTTGTTGAGTCTTTTTGAACCAAGACTCCTTATCCATGTATTCTGCAAAGGTATCACCTCTTTGCTTTAGTTTTGTCTTCAAATGCACTTCTTGACTCCTTTTCTCAACTAGAGACTTCAAAGTAACATTCTGACCCTGATCAACATATTTTGCAGAAGACCCAACACCAGCTTGCACAGAGGTAGAAATTGGAGCTTCTGTTCTTTAACTCTCCAAGTGTAGGTGCATTTGTTAGTTACTAGATTCATATGTAATTAACGTTTATTCTAATATCAGTTTTTGTATTGTTTGGATATTAATATTGAGTGTTTGATTAATTATATGCTTGAACGTTTACGTTATTATGAATTAATCAAATATATGTTTTGTGATGTTTAAATAATATTCAGATTCCATTCGCACGGATGAGGATGCATCCGTGCGCATGAAGGTTCCATTCGCACAAATGAGTTAATTAAACAAAGTGTTTATTAAAATGTTACATCCGTACGGACGATATCATATCCGTACCGATAAGAAGTAATGGCATGTTCATTCGTACGAATGAGATCACATCCGTACGGATGAATATCTGGGCCTATATATACCCCAACAGTTTCTGCATTACGTGGTAAGTTTTGCTATGGTTTTCTTGTGCGTTGAATTGCTGCTGCCGGATTTCTTATTGTTCCAAATCATTAATCAAGTATAATCAATCATCCGAATAATCTTCCTTAGGTCCGATCTTATCAATAATCATTGGTTTGATTCCGTTTCCGAAGGTTAAGTATTCGCTAGATAATCGATAGCTTATTTCCGCTAGGTTATTGATATAACGTTGAGTTCTTAAGATCACACACCCCCAACAAAGTGGTATCAGAGCGTCGGTTGTAGAAATCAACGTTCTTCTAGCGTTTTCTTTAAGATTTTTCGTTTTGGTTGAAATCTAAGTTTGGAATTTTACGTTCAAAAAGTTGTTTTTGTTGTTTGAAAAAGTTTCTGGGTTACTTTCTTTAAGATCTGGGCAGATAGGAAGCGTTTTGGTTTAGAAAATCGAGTTGTAGATCGAGTTTTAGCAAAACCCTAAAGTTTCAGCGGCGCATACGGATCAAGTTCTTGAAAATTTCTCATCCGCACGAATAGGCATTCATCCGTGCGGATCTAGGATTCATTCGTGCGAATCTAAGTTTTTACTTCAAAAGTTTAACGTTTAGTTCATCCGTACGAATAGGTTTTCCTCCGTACGTGTCACACCCCGCTAAAAGCGGAAACACGGGATGTTCCAGTTATAATATCATGAGTCAAATGTTACAACAATACAACCAATAAACCAACATCAAAATAACATTAATCATGCCAAGTGTTTACAAAATACAATACAAATTCAAAAGCGATAAATCGCCGAGTACGAATGTATTACAAAACATAACAAAGCGGAACATCAAGGACATTACAACAAGTATCACAAGTTCCGAAATACACAAGACAACTATCCCAAAAGCACAAATGGCATGATCAACAGGAATCCTTAGTTTCCTGCAAAGCGTTAAAACGACATCAACAACATGTTGGTGAATTATTCGCAAATTTAAAGTAAAAGTGACCCATCGACAAGTTTTTCATCAAAGACAACGTTAATTCCAAATGATATATCTTGTTTTCAACAACCAATAGTGAGAGGTACTTTGCCTAGACTATCATACACTGAACCTGACCGTACAACCCCAAATCCTGAGGTCGCCAACCAAAGGTAACAAATTAATTAACCGGCCATAACTTCCACTCCTAGAAACATTCTACCGAGCAGAGAGGGTTAGGTCTATAACCCATATAGATCTATATATATGTAAAACCGTTGGGCTCAAAGCTTAACAAGTGTATCAGGGGGCCCCAACAAGGGCTAATGGCTTAATCTAAGGCAGACCTAATCCACTAGGCAAACAAGATAATCAACAACATTCCGCATACAAGCAGACATTTTAAAATACGCTTTACAGCCCAAAATATTTAAAACAAGGGCTACGAATAACTCACTGATAAAGCTTCAGCAAACAAATATCGGGTACACCAACACAGAGTCACAACTCCACCGCCTAAGTGCCTTTAAACAATAAACAACATAGTCTCAGTATCTCTATAAGTCTAGGTCCGGTTTAGCCTTGTCGGTTAAGATTAAGTTAAATAAGAAAATCCCAATATTAATAAGTTTAAATGAGGTGACGTATTTAGAAGGCGATGTTCCGCGTCAAACAGGACCGCTCGGAGAGATATCGGCATTCCACGTCATAATCGTCAACCAGAAAAGGATGATAATCCGAATCGAAAATGATTACTAGGAGTATCGGTTAATAGAATATCGTTAACAAGTTTCAATAGATCGACCAAGGTCAACGGAAACAATGTTGACTTGGTCAAAGTCAAACGTAAGGAATTTTGACTTTATAAAAGTCAAAGTCACAGATGTTGACTTATGAAAGTCAAATGTCAATTATGTTGACTTATTAAAGTCAAAAATCAATTTAAAACTCCAATTTGACACTTTAGATAATTTGAAGTGTTTTTCATACCAAAATGTCTAGAATAAAACACCTTTTCAAAACCATTTATACAGTTTGCCGCAAAACATATTTTGATGACTTACAACGATGATCGAGTTGAGGCGAAGATTAAATATATCGCAAAGAGGTTGAAAACATCCGTTTTAAGCAATATTATGATATTTTTGATTGCGTTGGCGTCCTTGAGTCCAAAGACAATATTATTGCATAATATGTTACTTTTAAGTATTTAAGTGTTTTAATGTCGCAAGACGTCGTAAATGGAAAATCCGGCAGCGCTTCCGCGTCAAAAATAATCCGTCCAAAATCCGTACACTTTCCCGCTTGATAACAATTTACACTTTAAACCTTTCTCATAATACATAATACAATAATAAGTTAATTATGATACTTTCGGTTAGATTACATTTTAATATATTTCGTCCATTCTCAATCCAAATCCGATAAAATAGCAAGTGTTGGTCTAGTATTTACTCCTAACCGTTTTCAAGGCTAAAACCGTAATTAATAAGAAAGGATAATGAAACGAAAGATTCTCAAAGATAGCAATTTATACCGTTAGCACCCGCAAGATTTGACAAGAATAGAATCCGGAACCAAAGACTTCGGTGGCGTGGTACTGAGGTCAAATCCTCCTCCAAAACACAATACACTCACCGTCAATAAGGGTTCACAATATAACAAGTTAAAGATGCAATTTCAACGGGTTTACAAAATTTCCAGAATCTGGTCTGTGACCGCGCCGCGGTGGGATGACTGCGCCGCGGTCACAAGCTCACCACGACCGCCTCGCGGTGGCGTGACTGCGCCGCGGTCGTCATCAGACGAACCAATTTTACAAAATCGTTTTATGTTGGAAAATCATCTTTTGATGCAATAGATTCAAACATGCAAGTTCTGGAATCATCAAAATACTTTTAAACAACCATTTTGTAAAGCTTTTCACCATTTAATTCAAAGATCCATACACATTTTATAAAAATCTTGATTTCAAAGATTATTAACCAACAAATGTTATAAAAACTCATTTTTCTTTAGTTAGATCATACATGCAATAAGTAAATCAAATGAAAAACAGTAGTGCAAGGTTATTATACCTCAAAGAAAATGAAGATGTGATGATCTAACACGATTTGAAGATGATCCTTGATGTTTGAAGGTGATTTTGACCCGAAAATTGATAGAAATCAACACATGCAACCCATGGATGATTTACCCTAGCTTCCCTTGATGATGTAAACGATTTACAGAGATGAAATTTGGTGTTTATTTGTTGTTTACTTGCTGGAATTTACAGTCACAAGAAGAAGAAAATTTAAAGAGGAAGGTGTTTGTGTGTTTATGCTTCAAGAGAGGGAGAGAGTGAAATCTTGTATGTGTGTGTGTTTGTGAAATGAAAATGAGTCTTGAAAGACTTAATTGAGGCATAAATCTGGACTAAATGAAGTGTGGACACGTTTGGGTACAGGTGTCAAGTTTATATAACATGCAACTTATGACTCACAACACAACAAAAACAACCTGTCCAGGGGATGACCGCGGCGCGGCCAGCTCACCGCGGCGCGCCCAGTCCATTGCCTGGATTTGCTTCGTTTTGTTCGTGTTGTCGTTAAGTGTATGCATTGGTTTAGGATTCCCGATTGTTTTCAAATGAACTTAGGAAAGCTCATCATAAGTATTATTGGTATTATGATTCATTAAGTGATTAACTTTCAATTTAGATTCCGAGATACGCACGATTTCGGTAAGAATAAACAAGCGAAAAAGCACGGTTTCTCGAAGATAAAGAATACGTTAACCGACAAATTGGGCATAAACCTCCTAACTTATTTCATGAGTATACTAACTATTTGGCACTTAGATAAAAATCAACTTACGTCTCAAGGGACGAATTAAAATAATCACATAAAACCCGATTCTCATCAATAAACCGTGAGTAAAACAAAGCGAAATACAAGGGTCAAAACAATTGCGAATAATATTAAAATAATAACGGTAACTCAAGTACTTCAAATTGACGGGACGTCACAGTACGAATAGGCATTCATCCGTGCGTGTCAGTTTGTTCATCCGTGCGAATAACTCATTCGTATAGAGTTTAGGTTATCTGTCTCGTTCGTACGAATCACTCTTATTCGTACGTATCAAGTAGTTCATCCGTACGAGTCAAAGCAGTTCATCCGCACGAATCAGTTTAAATTAAAATTTTCACACTTTAAAATGGAATACGCTATGGCAAGTACTAATTCTAAAATGTCGGAAATGTTAATCAATGATGCTGAAACTGGAAGTATAAACAAGGTCCCAAAACTAATTTCCATGGACGACTACCCACACTGGAAACCTCGGTTCGAAATTCATATCAACGGAATGGATTCAAAAATTTGGGATATGATTAAAAATGGATATAACGTTGAGTTCTTAAGATCACACACCCCCAACAAAGTGGTATCAGAGCCAGATTTCTGAGTCTGCTAAGCTCTCCGTCATAACTGCCATGTTATTGAATGTTTTGGCGAAACAACATCAACAAGATGAAGAAATTAAACGACTGAATGCCATGGTTGCAAAAGGTGAAGCAGAAAGAGCTGAAATGTCTGACACGATCAAAGAACAACAGTTGTTGCTTGAGGGTTGCTCAAACAAAAATAAGGAATTGGAACGTCTCACTGCAGAGCAATCAGAGACGATCAAGAAATTGGAAGAAGGCTACAACAAAGTGCAAGAAAATATGATTGTGGGTGATGATGGGATTTTCAGACTCAAAGGACCAGTCGATGCATCTGCTGACCCGTCTGGTGAAGAAAGTGAAAGCACGGAGTCTGATAGAGCTGGTAAAGAACATACGAGTGAATCGCAGCATGATATTACTCCTATATCTCACATAAAGTCCAATTTAACTCACATTTTGGATATGCAGGGGGTAATTCAGTTTAGCGTTGAGCATGACAAAGAAGAAGGAGAGATAATACATTGTTTGTCCAAAGAACAGATCTCAGCTTGGTAAATAGATCATTTAAAGTTGTGCGAGCAAGATAACCACTCTCCTTCAACATCTCAATATACCCATTCCAGCTTTCTGGTAAAGCATCAGCGAAACATTCTACTCGTTCTGGACCAGTTGTAACCACTGAATATCCGTGCATCTCACTAATCAGTTGTTGAAAACGTCTGATAAGGTCGAACAGTGATTCTCCATGTAAGCAAGTAAAATTGTCAAACTCCTTTTTCAGTGCTCTTCCCTTCATCGACTTCAACTTGTTATTTCCCTCACAGTCTAATTTAAAAGCATCCCACAGTTGTTTCGATAACTTGTATGTCTTGTACTGATGAAACACAGATCTAGGAATTGCCTGACATAAATGAGAATAAGCCTTTTTCTCAATATCATAACTCTTCCTTTGTTCCTCGGTATATATGTGAATGGGAATGAGGTCTCCATCTTCACCAATTGGTTCAGTATATCCATCGCTCCATGATCGGATCTCTTATGTACCTCACCGTTTCTCGTCCAGATATTATGTTTCCTGTGTGCTTGTGTTCCCGATACCAAGCAGCACCAACGGTTGTTCATGTTCAGGCAGTGAAGCGGATTATGCAATATCTGAAGGGTACTCCAGATTTAGGTCTTTGGTATCCTCATGATGATAATTTTGAGTTATCTGCATTCAGTGATTCAGACTATGGAGGTTGCAAGAAGGATGCTAAGTCAACTTCAGGAGGATGTCAGTTTATCGGAACGCGTCTAGTAACGTGGCAGTGTAAGAAACAGACCGTTGTCGCATTGTCCACATGTGAAGCTGAATACGTAGCTGCGGCTAGCTGCTGTTCTCAGGTTATCTGGATTCAGCAACAACTGCGTGATTACGGTTTGTCTATCTCTACTACTCCTATTTATGTTGATAATTCTGCTGCCATAGCTGTCACTAAAAATCCCGTGCACCATCCTAAAACCAAACACATAGGCGTAAAATATCATTTCATTCGTGATTGCTTTGAAAAACACTTAATTGATGTCATTTATATCGAAACGATGTTTCAAAAAGCAGATATTTTTACAAAAGCATTTGATAAGTCTAGGTTTGGATTTTTACTACTGGAAAATGGTGTTGTCAAAAAGAGTGATGTGATTGAAGAGGTCAAGTCGGACACGTAACCGGGATTAATTTTGTATACTACGTTAAGGTTTTATTCCTTTTTATTTTAATTTTTTCTTTTCTTCTTTTTAGTTTATAAAATTTCAAAAATACAAAAAGATTTTTATTTTTAGAATTTTAGGGGGAGAAATAACACAAAAAAAAAAAAATAAATAAAAAAAAATAAAATAAATTTTTTGAGAATTGCTTTCATCCAACGGGGAATTGAGGAAATTCTGAACTAAACTGAACATGTAATTGTCAAAAAGTATGCTGAACGTAACGTTTACACATGTCAGTTGTAGGATATATTGGTAGGCTTATCTTACTGAAACTTGACGAAAATAAATCATTTTTGAAATGGTTGTCGCAGATATCAAATTTTAATTTGAATCGTTATGGACATGTCTCAAAGACTGTCTGAATGATATCTGGAGATCAATAACAATTGAGAACACTGTAAACAGCACACAACAGTCGAAATTAATTTTTTAAAAATATTATAATTAGCTTTTGTCTTGTAGTGTTTGTGGCTTTTCGTTGGATCAATTCGAAAATAGTAAATATTAGGAGTAATATCAGAAAAGGAATACAGTATGTCAGTATATATCGAAGCAATTAAGGGCCATTCCAGTGATTTTGGGATAACATTCTTGAATGATTTGATCAAGATCAATGAATTTGAAGAAATGATGTGAATACCAAAATAGACACAGTCTATTCAAGATCAAATACAAAGTAAGAGATAAGTAAACAACTTCAAAAATACCTTGATGGATGAACAGAAGTATAAGGTCGAAAGAAGATCATATTTCGAGCATTCCAAATAAAGGGTGAGGAAGTACTTAATAAACTTCAAAAATACCTTGATGGATGAACAGAGTTATAAGGTCGAAAGAATGATCATAACTCGAACATTCCAAATAAAGGGTGAGGAAGTGCTTATTCTCTGAGTGATGAAAATTAAATGTTTCAACGATCAAGAATCACTGGTCCTTATTGCCTGTGCAGTGGATGCCATACTGACATACGAAATAAATATTATGATATTACTTCTGGTATTTATGAAAATAGAACTGAAAAGGCTGAAAAGTTAAGAGGACAAATACACAAACATACGTACAATTCTAATTATGATATAATTCTGGTGACTGTTAAAATTCAAAAGGTGTGTTGATATCTATGTTCAAAATATTGGGAGATCTTATCGAGATAACCATTTTGAAAGAAAAATGTCAAGTGAATGTTTAAGTTTAAGAGGACAAATATACCAATAATCGTCAATTGAGATGTTAATAGTTACAAAGAAAAATGAATGACAATGTTATGTTTCAGTATCAGTCTGATCCCTTATTCGAAAAGATTCTCACAAAAAGAATGTGAAATTTTCAGTTTATGTAGTTGGTAGTTAAATTTTTAAAATTTCATTATTTTGTCTTAGTTAAAATTTCTTTTGATTTACCAAAAACAGAAAAATACAAAAAGATTTTCATTTTTGTTTTATCTTATTTTATTTTGTTAGTTTTATGGTTACTTGTCGTGACTTAAAATCTAAAAGTGAAAATGAGATTAATGTTTAATTCTTACAACGTCTCAAGGTCATGATTTTTAGTGAAACGTTTGGCTAAAATTCTTCGAAAGTATGTTTCATTGAGCAAAACGTTTTAATCTTTCTGATATTGATAATTTTCATGTGCTTAACGTCTATTTGATGTTTGATTTTGAAGAAAAGTGAAAATTTAAAGTTATGAGTGTTACAGCGCATTCGTACGGATGTACCTTACATACGCACGAATCAACAAATCAACCGCACGAATCAAAAGAATGTATTGTGTAAGTTGAAAATTCTCATCCGTGCGGATATCAACACATCCGTGCGGATCAAAGGTGATTTAGACCTTAAGTGTTTTTTACTTAACCGCACGGACGAAATCTCATGCGTGCGGATGTCATTCACATCCGTGCGGATGAAAATTAGGTATATATACCTCATGCGTTCAGGCTGTTCATTTACCACAACTTTCATCCGTTAAGAAAAATCTCACCAAAATCTCAAAGTGTTAGAAAGAGTTTTTGAATCCCTTTTTCGTGTGTAACTTTGCATTGCGAGTAAAACCGTACAAACCACGTAAGGTATAACGACCGTTTAAGTGTTTAATCGTTGATTTTAGGTTCAAATAGATTTTAATCAATCGGTCATTTGTGTGTGTTTGTTATGATAAATTGAGTTAGGGGTTTAGTAAATCGGTGGATTGCGAACATGTTGGTATGATTTTTGTGATAAAAAACGGGTTTACATTAAACTTTAGGTTTTTGAATACCAACAGTTTCGATGAACTCCGTCCGCACGAATGTGAATTCATCCGTGCGGATAGGAACTTCATCCGTGCAAATGGTTAGTTCGTTCGTACGGATGTATAATGTTTAATCCGCTTGTTTTGATTAGTTCATCCGTACGGATACATACTGATCCGTGCGGATGGAAGTATTCCTATGTACGGATGGCCAGAACAGAAACTTTAAAAACGTTTGAATTTTATTCTAACTGCTTTGCGTTCAATGTTTACTCTTCTGTTTACAGGAAAATGGCTGAAATTTCTACATCTGAAATTCCTGTTTCAAATGTTGATGTATCTGTGGCACAGTCCTCGCAATCTCAAAGCGCTAGCTGGAGCGTTGGCCCGAAAAACAACATGTGCGCTTATCTCGACGAAGAGACCCGTAATGCCAAACATTTTGCTGGAATCATCCAATTCTTGAAGCGGTCAAGAATTTTCAAGGCTATCTCTACTGAGCGCGTGCCTTATCTCTCTCATATATCAGCTTTCTGGGAAAATGCTCGAGTTGTACGTGAAGATGGAAAGGTTCAAATCCATAGTTCAGTTCTCGGGACTGATGTCGTGATTGATGAACACGTTATCCGAGAAGTTATTGGCTTTGAGGATTCAGTGGAAATGCCTACGATGCTGAACAAGTATCTTGTCAGAGGATTGTTTCTGAGGGTGAAGTATGATGGAGCAATTGAAAAGGGAGTGATTACGAAGTCGGGATTTAGCATTCAATACAAGTATTTGTGCCATGTGTTGCAGCACTGTTTGAGTCCTCGAAAGGCTGGGCATGATGAAATGAGAGAGACTATTCAGAGTGCATTTGCAGCATTAGTATTGAACATTCCGTTTAATTTTTCGGGAATGATTTTGCAACACATGACAGAGAATCTGGAGATGAAGAAGCAGAAATATTTGATGTATGCTCGTTTCGTCCAAATGATTCTGGACGTGAAGATTCCGACGTTGCCCAAAGTTGATAATGATATGATCAAGCTAGATGTGATGAATGCTACAACAATGGTACGTTTGCTTTCATACAAAGGCAAGGAGGTGAAGCCTGCGGAAAAACGCCTGATTGGTCATCTTGCTGATCCAGCATATGTATGTCCTGGTGGAAGGAAATGGCGACATGACGACAGTGAATCAGATAAGGAGGATATTGTTGTACCTTCAGATTCTGATTCCGATGAAGATGTGGAGGTTATTCCGGTTGAATCTCCCGCTCCTGCTGTTGGTGGATCATCATCTCAAACTGATTTGAGAGATGAAGATGATATTGTCATGAGTGCTGAAGAGATCCCACTGGTACGTAAAAGAAAAGAGCCTTCTGCTGCTAAGTCACTCGGAGAAATTCTCAAGAAAAGGGAGAAATCGTCTAAACGTTTCAAGCTGGTGAAACGTACTGATATTACTCCAAAGACGGCTGCCAGCACTGCAGCTCCAATTCCTCCTATTCCTCATTCTAGTGAGCCAATTATGACAACGGCTACCACAACAACAACATCTGCTGAAAAATCATCTTCATCAATGCAGATTTCTTAGTCTGCTCAGCTCTCCGTCATAAATGCCATGTTATTGAATGTTTTGGCGAAACAACATCAACAAGATGAAGAAATTAAGCGACTGAATGCCATGGTTGCAAAAGGTGAAGCAGAAAGAGCTGAAATGTCTGACACGATCAAAGAACAGCAGTTGTTGCTTGAGGGTTGCTCAAACAAAAATAAGGAATTGGAACGTCTCACTGCAGAGCAATCAGAGACGATCAAGAAATTGGAAGAAGGCTACAACAAAGTGCAAGAAAATATGATTGTGGGTGATGATGGGATTTTCAGACTCAAAGGACCAGTCGATGCATCTGCTGACCCGTCTGGTGAAGAAAGTGAAAGCACGGAGTCTGATAGAGCTGGTAAAGAACATACTAGTGAATCGCAACATGATATTACTCCTATATCTCACATAAAGTCCAATTTAACTCACATTTTGGATATGCAGGGGGTAATTCAGTTTAGCGTTGAGCATGACAAAGAAGAAGGAGAGATAATACATTGTTTGTCCAAAGAACAGATTGCAGAATTATTTGAAATGAATCCCGATGAAGTTATTTCTGACGAATCTGCATCTGCTTCTGATGTAAATCCTCCCGATTATGATGATGATGATGATGAGATAGTGTTTGAGCCAAATGTTGATTCAACAGAACCTATCTATCAATCAAACGATTTCCAGGATCTTCCTGATGACGATGCAATTTTTGACGTCAATGATGAAGATCTTAATCGGAAGTTAGAGAAACATCCGGCGGCCAGTCAAGCTACACCAAATCTAGAAGAATTGAATGTTAAAAAAGCTAAATGGCGTCAGGCAGTGAAAGGATGTATTCGCCCGTCTCAACAAGTTGTTCAACCACATTATACGAAGTTTTACTCTTTGAAGGGTGCGAAGACAGAAGGTCAGATAATCAGTTGGGCATACTTGGATGATTTGAATGTTTATGCAATCAAGCGAGAACGGGGCATAGATTATTTTAAACTCGCTCCCGATTTGAAGACGTTGCCATATTTTGATATGATGCAGTTGCCTCGTCTTAAGTTGCTGTACAGTGAGTCAGATGATAAAGCAACTTGGTTGGAAAAACAGCTTCATTATGAGTTCAAATCATCGTGGAAATACCTAAGGCCACAGTATCCAAAGATTACCTATTCCAAAGATCGGAAGAATCCGAGAACAGGTAAAGCTTTGAAGCATGTCACGTATAAAGCGCCAAGGGTTATGGAGAAGATTCCACTACGCCAAATGAAAGCCAATTTTCATCGGAGATTCAAATGGTGGTATTATGATGATCGAACCACAGAAGCTGTGATTGTGTTGGAGCGGAAAGGTGTTTGGGAAACACTGCGAATTTTTGATCCGATGTGGATTAGAAATTTGACAGATGATGATATTTATGCTTTGTATCTGTGTCCTATATTCTGTGAAGTCAAAGATATGGATCAGGCGTCGCGTTTCAACAAGGTTGTTCGTGTATGCTTCATTTACAAGATCCACGCTTAAGAGGACAGATCGAAGACATGTTTTGGGCAGCAGTAAAGATTTTTGAAGACTGAAGACATAGAATCTAGTTCCTAGGGGGAGTTTGTAGGTGCATTTGTTAGTTACTAGATTCATATGTAATTAACGTTTATTCTAATATCAGTTTTTGTATTGTTTGGATATTAATATTGAGTGTTTGATTAATTATATGCTTGAACGTTTACGTTATTATGAATTAATCAAATATATGTTTTGTGATGTTTAAATAATATTCAGATTCCATTCGCACGGATGAGGATGCATCCGTGCGCATGAAGGTTCCATTCGCACAAATGTGTTAATTAAACAAAGTGTTTATTAAAATGTTACATCCGTACGGACGAGATCATATCCGTACGGATAAGAAGTAATGGCATGTTCATTCGTACGGATGAGATCACATCCGTACGGATGAATATCAGGGCCTATATATACCCCAACAGTTTCTGCATTACGGGGTAAGTTTTGCTAGGGTTTTCTTGTGCGTTGAACTGCTGCTGCCGGATTTCTTATTGTTCCAAATCATTAATCAAGTATAATCAATCATCCGAATAATCTTCCTTAGGTCCGATCTTATCAATAATCATTGGTTTGATTCCGTTTCCGAAGGTTAAGTATTCGCTAGATAATCGATAGCTTATTTCCGCTAGGTTATTGATATAACGTTGAGTTCTTAAGATCACACACCCCCAACACCAAGTTCTCAACATCTTATGTAGCTCTTTCAATCTGGCTCTTGCTCAACTCCTCATCTATCTTTCTTTCTCTCTTATACTTCATTTCATTCACCACTGATCTTAAAGACATTCTTCCAACAACAATCAAATAATTCTTCATATGAAGTTGGTAATTATTCTCTGAGAACTTGTTCTTGTACTCTAACATCTTATTCTTTAGATCAATCACTCTGGAAGGTACTAGCTTTGAAGTTTTCAGAGCTATGCTCTTTACTCTTCCACCTGCTCCTTGTCTCAAACTGCTACCGATATCAGTTTTTTCTACAACTTTCTCTCCTTCTTCTTCCTTAACAACTACTTCAACATTTTCATCATCTTCCTTGTCACTTTCAATATCAATCACTACCTTCTCACCTCCCAAATCCTCATTACATTGATTACTAACATCATATGTGTGCACAGAGACATGATTCCTTTCCTTGATATAAACTGTGAAAGTCTATGTTGCATTCACATCAAAGATACCCTCATACAATCCTTCAAAATGTTTTTCAAAAGTTTCTTGAACAATAACCTCCCCAAATTGATCCACTGCCCTGAATTTTCTAATATTTTCTCCATGCATCACATTTTCACTGTCTTCTTCATCACCCGAGTTAACCAACTCATCATTAGAGTTAAATCTTTCACCACCAGACTAAACTTGTTCTTCAGCCGAGATAAATGTATCTTCATCCGATTTAATCTTATCACCCGATGTAAATTAAAACATTTTCTCTTTTCCTTTGAAGCTCCCAGACTTCTCCAGATCCTTCACAATCTTCCCAACAATAGTCAAGTCTATTTCAGCTTCTTCATTTATTGACTCACTACTTGCATTTCCACCTTCCAAATCCATTCTTCCTTCAGATTCCATTCTATTTTCTGTTTCAACTTCCACTTCAACTTTAGTTTTATCTCCCCCTATTTTAAATGCATCATACATAGGAAGAGAGTTAACCTTAAACCTCAACTGGTCTCTTATGACTTCATTAATAGCACTCCTCCATCTAAGCTGATTTATCAATGATTTCTTCTTCTGAACCAGCTTTTCCAATATCTCATTCTTCTTAGTAAGTTATATCATTCTCAAAACTCCAATACCAGCTCTCTCTCTTTCCTCTTGAAAGTATAAACTTGAATAGGATTGCTTGTTGAAGCATTCTTCTGAATATTCACCACATGGGTAGACATGGTAGGAACCATAGGAGTGAGAATATGAATGGTTGCAAGATTAGGAAAAGCCTCAATTGTATAATACTAGTCCCCTCTCTCATCAATTCCATGGGCTTGCTGAACAATAGGTGTTTGAGGTGGAGGTGATGGAATGGGAATTATAGGGGATACAGGTTGATCAGCCTCAACTTGTACTTCATGTTGTTGTTCTACTTGCTGTTGTTGTTCTTGCTGTTGTTCTTGCTGCTGAACATTTTCTCCCCACTGACCTTGTAGCTCTAGAAACATTGGTACTGCTACTCTAGCCTGATTTATCATTGGGGGAAGAAAGGAGTGAAGTTCCCTGAAAAGACCACTCTGGCTTTAACAAATGATTTCTTCATATTATTCATTATCTTCCAGTTCATGCTTTCATCCTTCAGAGTAGGTCCTTCCAACATCAACCCTTGAATCTCAGATTGTAAGATAATCTGGAGAAACCTTGGGTATGGAAGAAACTTTTGGGAACTGCCCTCAGCCATCCTATGCATGCAATCTGATGAGGTTAGTATGATTACCCTTATGTATATATAGGTTTATGTCAAGCGCCCGCATTTATATCAAGCGCCCGCTTTTATGTCAAGCGCCCGCTTTTATATCAAGCGCCTGCTATTATATGAAGCGCCCGCTTTTATATCAAGCGCCCGCTTTTATATCAAGCGCCTGCTATTATATGAAACGCCCGCTTTTATATCAAGCCCGATTTTATATCAAGCGCCTGCTATTATATGAAGCCCCCGCTTTTATGTCAAGCACCCGCTTTTATATCAAGCGCCCGCTTTTATATCAAGCGCCTGCTATTATATGAAGCGCCCGCTTTTATATCAAGCGCCGGCTATTATATGAAGGGCCCATTTTTTATATCAAGCGCCTGTCAGGATGTCACTGCCTGACAGGTTGTCACCAAAACTAGTCATACTGTCAGGCTGAAACTGCCTGACAGGTTGTCACCAAAACTAGTCAGGCTGTTAGGCTGAAACTGTCTGTCAAGTTGTCATCGCCCTGTCATTTGAAGACGTTTGTCTTACTGGTTGACGCCCGTCATAATGGCGCTTGACAACTTCTTTACTGCCGTCATAATAGTAGGGCGTTACATCCTTAACAATAATAAAGTAGAAGACGATTAGTATACCACTGATTGATTATCATGGCAGTTTAAGTATTCATGATCGTCATTAATTGATGGACGTTCCCTATGCTTGAAACTGGTAATATAAATACATAGTCTAATCATGGTCGACAACACTTCACTTCAACACACATACACACACAAAAGCTTAAACAGAGTTCATATACTCTTGCTTCCATCTTCAACCTTGATCACCCTAGGTTCGTCAAGAGCTTGTTGGGTTTGCACTGTGATCATCACAGGAGATCCAAGGTTGATATCACCTCACCTTCGTGTTTGACAATCGTTGCTCGAACATTGGCGCCATCCGTGGGACTCGTTTTTTAAACGGCGTTTCACTTTTCCAATTTTTTTTTCTCTCCGTAACCAACCGTTTCCATGGAGGCAACACATCCATTGCCTGGCAAAAGAAGAAGGAAGACACAGAACACCCCGGACCACCTGATGGCCATGTCTTCATGATACATGAGGGAGCCAATATGAACTGACCTATCAACGTGCGATAGTCTTTACTATCATTTTTTCCTTTATGTTTTCAATAAATGTTTCCAAGCACATGGAATGTTATGGTCATGTATGAAATTGGCAATAATACCATTTGGTCTGATCTTGTATCCCAAGATTATCGCACAATATCATTTTTCTATGGCATTTGCATAAACTTATAAATATTGAAGTAAGGATTCAATACAAAAAGCATAAGGACACAATAGACATCTCAGTCTAAAGCCAACCATGCACTTTAATTATGTACAATGTTACAACTTGAACACACATGCGCACGCACGCAACTAAGAACATAGTTCAATACAACATGTATGAAGCCTAGAAAGACAACTTTGTTTGGCCAAATAACATACAATGATATTCGTCTTTTAATCTACTTGATAAAAGATAAGCACTTCTCACTGGGAAGCGACAATTCTCGCGAGTAAACAAAGTAAAGGTTAACCAACAAAAGTGCCATTGGCACAGTGTCACAGGCACAATATGAAACATACATCAGAGATACCCAAATCTACCTATGTCATTGGCATGCAAAGGAACCATGGGCCCTCAAGAAAGTGTAATATGCACAACCATATATACACACTGTCATGCACACCCAAGACGGTGTCATGGACAACATCCATAATAAAAAGTTAAAAAACAAAAATGTGTTATTGGCTTGATCATCCAATAAAACATTATTTTTCAAAGCAAAGAAATGGACAAACAATCAATTACTCCTGCAACAAGACAAACAATTACAATTAGAAGGTTTAGCTTACGACTTAAAACATCAAAACAATAAGCGTAATGCTAGGTCCCCACACCGGTACCCGGTTAGACTAGACCGCCGGTATCCGGCATCCCGAGTGGTAAACCGGTTTGCGCCTGCCCGGTACACGCCCTCCGATACACGAAACAGCCTGTACCCGGGCTTACCGCCGGTACTCGGCCAACAAAAAAAAGTCTGCACACCGCTGGTACTCTGCCAAAAACAGCATGTACCCGGGCTTACCGCCGGTACTCGGCCAAAAACAGCCTGTACCCGGGCTTACCGCCGGTACTCGGGCAAAACCCCCCTGTACCCGGGCTTATACCGCCGGTACTCGGGCTTACACTGCGGGCACTTGGCTAAAACTCCCGGTACCCGGGCTTGCGTCTCGACCCCCAAACCGCCGGTACCCGGCTACAATTGCCGGTACTTGGCTATTACAGCCGGTACCCGGCTTCGGCTCGTGTGCGAAGGATACCGCCGGTACCAGGCTATTACAGCCGGTACCTGGCTTCGGCTCGTGTGCGAAGGAAACTGCCGGTACCAGGCTATTACAGCCGGTACCCGGCTTCGGTCATGCGTGGGATTTAAAACCGCCGGTACCAGGCAATTACAGCCTGTACCCGGCACTCTAGCTCGATCAAAAAAAAAAAAAACGCAGATTTACGAGTATAATAAGTAGTTACGACTTGAAAACTGTTGTTTTGACAAATCCTAACTCGGGGGGCATGATGAGGTTAGTAGGATTACCCTTATGTATATATAGGTTTATGTCAAGCGCCCGCATTTATATCAAGCGCCCGCTTTTATGTCAAGCGCCCGCTTTTATATCAAGCGCCTGGTATTATATGAAGCGCCCGCTTTTATATCAAGCGCCCGCTTTTATATCAAGCGCCTGCTATTATATGAAGCGCCCGCTTTTATATCAAGCCCGCTTTTATATCAAGCGCCTGCTATTATATGAAGCCCCCGCTTTTATGTCAAGCGCCCACTTTTATATCAAGCGCCCGCTTTTATATCAAGCGCCTGCTATTATATGAAGCGCCCGCTTTTATGTCAAGCGCCCGCTTTTATATCAAGCGCCCGCTTTTATATCAAGCGCCGGCTATTATATGAAGGGTCCATTTTTTATATCAAGCGCCTGTCAGGATGTCACTGCCTGACAGGTTGTCACCAAAACTAGTCATACTGTCAGGCTGAAACTGCCTGACAGGTTGTCACCAAAACTAGTCAGGCTGTTAGGCTGAAACTGTCTGTCAAGTTGTCATCGCCCTGTCATTTGAAGACGTTTGTCTTACTGGTTGACGCCCGTCATAATGGCGCTTGACAACTTCTTTACTGACGTCATAATAGTAGGGCGTTACATCCTTAACAATAATAAAGTAGAAGACGATTAGTATACCACTGATTGATTATCATGGCAGTTTAAGTATTTATGATCGTCATTAATTGATGGACGTTCCCTATGCTTGAAACTGGTAATATAAATACATAGTCTAATCATGGTCGACAACACTTCACTTCAACACACACACAAAAGCTTAAACAGTGTTCATATACTCTTGCTTCCATCTTCAACCTTGATCACCCTAGGTTCGTCAAGAGCTTGTTGGGTTTGCACTGTGATCATCACACGAGATCCAAGGTTGATATCACCTCACCTTCGTGTTTGACAATCGTTGCTCGAACACAATCCATAATGAAACCAGAAAAATTGAACCTCTTCTGTGTAACCATACACACAAACGCAGAGGCCAATGTATGATTCATTTCATCAAATCCTCCAGACCTTCCAGAAATGCAACAGACTAATGAATAATATGAAGAAACTGTAACACCCTTCTTATCACCTCTTCAGTAATAGACACATTCTCCATCTGGACTATTGAAGAAATAGTCCTCACACCATTCACCAAGCTAAACCTTACATTCTGCCAGAACTCTAGAAGAATGTCTTTGTATAGAACAGGACTTTCTGATATAGCAAACCTTAGATTTGAGTTTATCAAAAAAATCCTAGATTGATATTCCAGTCTTCATCTACCTCATAATGACTCATATCTAAGAATGCAACCACATTATGTTTGGCTTTGAATGAGAAAGCCATCTGAAATCAGTCACTGATTATTAGTATTCAATCAAAATAGTATAATTATTATGAATATAATCAAATAAAGTAAAAACCAAAAACACACCTTATAAAACAATGACAAACAGAGGAAACGGAAATCAACTAATGATAAAATACTAGAAACGAACCACTATGATCAAAAGTTCTATTGGGATGGCTCTAAGAAAAGGTTTTAGTAAAGAGAAAAGAATAAAAATGATCTTGAAATTAGCAATCGATTTAGGATAATAGATGTAATTTACATGAAATAAAAATGATTATTTGAATTTAAAAGTATTAAAAAGAAATTAGGAATGACATAAATTATAATATTTTCCCACCAAAAGACATCCAACCTAAAAAATAGTGTCCCCGAGTTAAAATTAAAAGAAAATTATAACCCGATCTAAAAATAAAGAACCCAACTTAAACTCAAGGTCAAAACAGTCTACTCAATTACCAGAATTTAAATTAAAAAAACACCCGACTTATACTCATGGTCAACTCAGTCAAAGTTATTACCACACATAAATTATATCAACACCCGACCTAAAATTTTATTACCGAATTAAATTAAATAATCCAAATTAAATTAGTATATCAATGTTAACCCATTTACATCTTTTTGGGTTAAGTTTTTAACACCATAATTGAATCATTCCAATACATCAAGTAACCTTGAAACTATTTAATAAGCAAAATTTCCATTTTAGAGATCAAAAACTTATATTCTAGGACTTCATAAATTAGTTCATATGAGCAAATTTGCTTCAGAAATGAAATGTTTTGTAAAATGCAAAAACTTGTATTTTTATTAGAATTCAACCTGTGCCAAAAATTCAAAAATTACAGGTTTTAATATTTAAAAATGACATGATATAAAGTCAAACTTATTCAATTCTTGTCAAGTATAAATAAATTAAAATTACAATATTTTACTTAAATGTGGCATTTATATCTTAATTGTCATGAAAACACAGTAGTTATGTGTCACGATTTAATAAAAGAATTTATATGAACACATGAACAATCTTCAACCTTTATTGAGAGTCCCCAATATATAATTCTGCAACCTTATATACGGCTTTTTCTCTCAAGATATTTGTGATTATATACATGTTTTTATTGTTCAAAATTTTACTTAGTTCGTATGTTAAACTCATTCCCTTTCCCCTGTCTCTGTCGTTTATCAAATAAGCATGAAGGATCTAAGAGGACAAACAGACTAGTTTATTAAAACATTTGGACTGATTCACCTGTCTTTGCCGTTTATCAAGTTAGCATCAAGGATCTAAAAGTCAATAATATATTTTTAAGAACACTCCAAAACTTTAAGAGTTTTTATGATAAATAGATTCATATGCCATAATTTATTGAAAATATATATTTTCTTTGCTCTTTTACTTGACAATCATTGATCTCCCATTAGACAGTTATCAATTTTAATGACTTTATGCAATGTATAAACCACAGATTGCTAAAGGTTTCAAAATGCAAAAATATGTGCATTTATGAAAACATTTGGTTTCAAGAAATTCTATAAATACTAAACTATGTTAACTTATGCTGGAATTTATGTTTATGACTCATTTCTTAAAAATTTTGTTTTTTGAATCATTTTCAAATTTTATACTGTAATTGATTGATTTTTCGAATTTTGTATTTGATTTTCTGAAAATATGTATAGACTCAAGAACTTAAAAATAGAATAGAAATAAATCGTTTTGAGTTTTATCTACACATACTAAATTAACATGTTTTTGGATTTTATCTGTACATATTGAAAGTCACATGTTTTTGGATTTTATTTGTACATATTCTTAATACCAGACTTAAAAAAAATAACACCAGATTTAAAACTTATTTACCCGACTTAAAAGAAAAGAACACCAGAGTTAAAAACTATTTACCAGACTTAGAAGACAACAGTATCCGACTTAAAAAAATATTTACCAGACTTAAAAGATAAACATCACCAGACTTAAAAAAAAATTACCAGGCTTAAAAGAAAAAGAATAAATGTGTAAACTATTTTTGATTTTTTCCATTTTCCTCTCCCTCTTTTTGTATTTTGAAATAAAAGGAAAACAAAAATACAAAAAGATATTTATAAAAAATATTTTTGAAGAAGTACTCAATCAAGATTCCTAAGACCAATAGCTTCAACAAGAAAATTAAATCTTGTAACATCAAATGCCTTTGTGAAAAAATCACCCAATTGTAGGTCAATGTGAATCTTAACTAATATGATGTTTGTTTCGGCTTATGTAACCGGCTTATGAGCTTATGAAATTTTTCATAAGCTCATAAGCCCATTTTTCCGGCTTATGAGCTTATCAAGTTGAGCTTATGACTTTAAATAAGCCATAAGCTCAACTTCATAAGCTCATAAGCCGGAAAAAATGGGCTTATGAGCTTATGAAAAATTACATAAGCTCATAAGCCCGTTTAATAAGCCGAAACAAACACCCCATAAGTGAATCAAGTGTTTTTCAAAGCAATCTCTTATGAAGTGATGTCTAATTTTCAATGTCTTTTGTCTTAGAAGTTTGAAAGGAGTAGTACCAATTGGCATTTTGTAGGCGGTTCGAAATGCCCACA
This sequence comes from Senecio squalidus, assembly GCA_910822075.1. NCBI lineage: Eukaryota > Viridiplantae > Streptophyta > Magnoliopsida > Asterales > Asteraceae > Senecio > Senecio squalidus. The sequence continues at coordinate 6,616,616 of CAJVGC010000589.1, read as the reverse complement.
ACGCATCATCCAATTTCTTTGACCAAAGAGTCGGGTTATTGTGCACTGTCTTTTCCAATATTCGCTTGATTGCCCGGTTAGTGTTCTCGACTTGCCCACTTGTTTGGGGATGATAGGAAGTCGAAAACCTATGTTGCACCCCATACCGTTTCATCACCTACTCCATTTGGGAATTCGCAAAGTGGCTCCCCCGATCACTTATCAATGCTTTTGGCATCCCAAACCTGCAATAAGCTTTTTAAAAAGTCAATAACAACCATAACATTATTGGTGGGTAGAGCTTTTGCCTCGACCCATTTAGAGACATAGTCCATCGCCACAAAGATATAGACATTTCGATTAGATGGTTTGAAAGGTCCCATAAAATCTATCCCCCAAATGTCAAAAACCCCGCACACTTGAATGCTTTGTTGTGTCATTTCGTCCCTTCCCGTCACCGTTCCTTGCCTTTGACAAGAATAACAAGTCCTAACCAATGTGTGTGCTGCTTTGAAAATAGTGGGCCAATAAAATCACGCATCATATACTTTCTTTCTCGTTACCGATGGACCGTAGTGTCCTCCCATTGGGCCATGATGACATTCGTCAAGAATTCTCCTCGTTTCACCCCATGAACACACCTTCGAACCATTCTGTCGGCACACATCCTAAATAGATAAGGTTCCTCCCAAAAGTAATATTTGGCATCCGAAAATATCTTCCGTTGTTGATAACTTAAGACCCTATTAATAATTCCTCCCGCCAAATAGTTTGCTATATCCGCAAACCAAGGACCCCTTTCACCATTCACCTTTCCAATATATGCAAGTTGCTCATCCGGAAATGTATATCTAATTTCCTCTTCCTTCAATTCTCCCAGACCTGGGTTTTCCAAACGGCTCAAATGGTCAGCCGCTACATTCTCCCTTCCCCTTTTATCTTGAATTTCCACATCGAACTCTTGCAACAATAAAATCCATCAAATTAGCCTCGGTTTAGCATCCAAATTTGAGAACAAAAACTTTAAGGCTGAATGATCCGTAAAAACTACTGTTTTGCTCAACACCAAATAGGACCTAAACGTATCAAATGCGAACACCACCGCTAGCAACTCCTTCTCGGTTGTGGTGTAATTCTGTTGTGCCTCATTCAACGTCTTAGTCGCAAAATAAATCGATTGAAAGTGTTTACCGATTCGTTGCCCCAAAACAGCCCCAACCGCGAAATTACTCGCATCACACATGAGTTCAAAGGGTAAATTCCGATCCGGTGAGACTAGAATAGGCGTATCCGTCAATTTCTCCTTTAATAATTCGAACGCCTCCACACACTCCTTTGAGAACTCAAACTTCACCTCCTTTTCCAACAATCTCGTCATCGGTCTAGTAATCTTTGAAAAATCTTTGATAAATCTCCTATAAAAACCGCATGACCCAAATAACTTCTAACCGCCTTTTCATTTGTTGGAGGTGGTAGCTTCGATATCACTTCGATTTTTACCTTATCACCCTCAATTCCCATCTTCGACACCTTGTGACCCAAAATTATCCCTTCCTTCACAATGAAATGACACTTCTCCCAATTCAAGACCAAGTTGGTCTCCTCACATCTTGCTAGCATTCTATTCAAATTTCTCAAACACCCTTCAAACGAGTCCCCATAACAGAAAAATCATCCATAAATACCTCCATAGAGTTTTCCATCATGTCTTGGAAAATTGCCATCATGCATCTTTAAAATGTCCCCGGTGCATTACATAACCCAAATGGAATCCTCCTATACGCAAATGTACCAAAAGGACAAGTAAAAGTTGTTTTCTCTTGGTCCTCGGGATCAATTGGAATTTGATAATATCCCGAGAAACCATCAAGAAAACAATAATACTCATTTCCCTCTAAACGCTCGATCATTTGGTCTGAATGGAAGTTGAAAATGATCTTTCCTCGTTGTCTCGTTTAGCTTTCGGTAATCAATACAAACCCTCCAACCCGTCACCGTTATAGTAGGCACCAACTCGCTCTTCTCGTTTAAAACCACCATCATCCCCCCTTTCTTTGGCACACAATGAACCGGACTAACCCATGAGCTATCCGATATCGGGTATATAATAATTGCGTCCAAAAGCTTCACAACTTCCTTTTTTTACCACATCTAGCATATTCGGTTTTAGTCTCCGTTCTCTTTGAAAAACGGGTTTTACATTTTCCCAAAAGTTGATTTTGTGTTTACAAAAATCCGAACTAATACCCGGAATATCCGAAATGCGCCAAGCAAAAGCTTTTTTTTTTATGGCTTTTAAGGATTGTCAATAATCTCTTTTTCTCGTCTTCCAAAAGTGAAGACGAGATGATAACGGGTAAATAAGAGCTACCTTCTAAAAATGCATACTCAAGGTGGTTGGGGAGTTGCTTCAATTCCAACTCTTTTGGAGGATCCTCAATTGATGTCTTGATCCTCAAACTATCATCCATAACCAGCTCCTTCACTTCATCGGTTTCCTCAACCTTCCTCTCTTTCTCAATTGCATTCACCATCTCCATTTCCGCCTCTTCCTCAAGGATTCTTTCAAAATACAAGTCGTAATCTGCTTCATCTATAACATCAATTCTAAAACAAGATTCATCAGTTGAATAAGAGTGTTTCATAGCTTGATTTAAAGAAAATGTAGCCCTTTCATTACCCAAACCCAACGATATTTCTCTATCCCTAACACGGATGATAGCATCCACGGTGTTTAGAAAAGGTCTTTCCAAGATGAGAGGAACTTTTTCACCCTCTTCCATCTCAAGAATTACAAAATCGACCGGATATAAAAATTCCCCAACCCTTATCAACATGTTTTCCGCAATACCCAACGGGTATTGATAAGATCGATCGGCCAATCTTATGCTCATTTGGATTGGTGTTAGAGCACCCAAAGAAATTTTAGTGTAAATAGAGTTAGGCATTAGATTAATGCTTTCCCCCAAATCCGCTAATGCACTAAAAGTGTAATTATCGTTAAAAGTGCAAGTAAGTAAAAAAATTCTTGGGTCTTCAAGCTTTGGTGGGATTGACTTCTTCACAATGGCCGAGCATTCGACATTAAGAAATGCGGTTCTCTTCTCCATGTAATCTCCTTTACCGCTCACTAGCTCCTTGAATTTGGCATAATTTGGCATACCTGAAATAAGATCAACTAAAGGAACGTTAATTTTTACGGATTTCATTAAATCAACAAACTTCCCATACTGCTCTTTCTTCTTTTCTTTCCTAAGCCGTTTGGGATATGGAATATTCGGCTTGTATGATCCTTTAACAACCGATTTGACCTCCTCATCTTTGCTTGGGACCATTGGTTCCTTCCCGGGTCGCCTTTCCATTTCAATCTCTTCCTCTTCTTCGTCATCGCTGTCAACTGGTTCACCGCGGCGCATTGGATCTGGATGCGGCGCATTTGGTACTGGCTGCGGCGCATTGTTGTCAGGTGTAACAATTGGTGAAGCCACGGAGTCACGAATGCGGCGCAATGGTTCTGAATGCGGCGCATTTGGGGTTGTTTCAGCTTCTTTTTGCTTTTTCTTCACGTTCAACTCATTTTCTCCCTTACCCCCGTACTTAAAACCTGATCGTGTCTCGATGGCGTTCACATGTTCATCCCTTTAATGGGGTGCTTGGTACCTTGGGCCTTGGTTATTTGAACCTCCTTGATTGTTTGAATTATTTGGCCTCGGATTGGGTTGGGTAGAACTTGGAATTTGACCTGTTGGCCGATTTTCAAATCTTTCATTCATTCTCTCGAACTTTCTTTCCAAATCCTGCACGTTTGCTTGTGCATTCCGTTTTCCTTGCTCCAAAACCTTCAACGTGTTCGTAATTCCTTCATTCTTCGCCTTTTGCATGTGAATAAAATCCCTCAACATGTATTTTATGCTCGAATCTTCCCCTTCGTTCTTCCTTGGTTGATATTGCCCATCGTTTCTTTTATCTTGGCTTTGGTCACCATACCCAAAGCTTCCTCCTCCTTGTTGTTGACGATTCTGATTATTGCCACGGTTTTGATAACCGTAATTGGCATAATTAACGTCTTCTACCTTCTTATCACAATCCTCTTCATAATGTGGACCACCACAATTTCCGCATTTATCACTAGATGCACATCCTTCTCGATCCGTCCCATTCTTTTTCCCAAACTTTCCAATAGAGACTTTATTTCCTTCACAATTTCACTCGTTCCATTTCCACTACCACTACCACTACTTCCTTCTACTTGGTTGACAGATCCTCGAACCCTCCTATTCCTATTAACCCGATCTCTAGCAATCCTAGCTTGAACTTGATCCTCCATCATACGATAAGCAATATTGGGTGTCATGTATAAGAAATTTCCTCCACTCGCAAGATCTAAATCGTGTTGAGATCGATTATCCAGCCCATTGTAAAATATGTCAATGATTTGATCCTTATCTAGACCGTGTACATGGAAATTCCTCAAAAGGTCTTTAAGTCTACTCCAAGCTTCCGTAATGGTTTCGTTGTCAAATTGATAAAATTCCTTATTTGGTTCAACATCTTTTTACCCAAGATGGGCGGAAAGAAACGGGTCACGGACATTTCTCTCATCTCTTGCCAAGTTTCAATCGTTCCCGGTTCCAATGCGTTGAACCATGTTTTAGCCTCTCCCGTTAGAGATGATGGGAATAAGCTCAACATAACTCCTTCTTCACGACCGGTTCCATATCAGAACATTTTGCATATCTCCGTAAAGTTCGCCACATGCTTATGCGGATCGGCCTTGGAATTTCCATCAAATGTGCTATCATGAATCATTTTGAGGTGATGAACTTTAACGGAAAATTCATCCCCCAAATTTGGTGCAACAATCGCCGATCTATTCGTGGGTGGTACGACCCGGTTCCGATTGATCATCGGTATGTCAAACGGGTGGGGTGGGTCGTTAATAACAACATTATCGTCCCTGTTTTCCGACATCTCGCTCGGCTCAAAGTATTTCTCTTCAAAAATCAACTCTTCTTCCTCCTCGGAAGATCCTTTCTCACTAAATAATGCGGCTTTAACACCTTGTTTTCGCAAAATTTTATCCGGATCAGAAAATGGGCTAACAACGTGCTTCCCTTGGGATCTCTGTACATCCACTACTAATCACTTGAAAATCACAACAAAAACAAAAACAATACCGTTAAAACTATTCGAACAAAATAAAACACAAAAACTAAAAATCTCAATTAAATTAAGTCCCCGACAACGGCACCAAAACCTTGATGATCAAAATCTAGTTTTCCAAAATACGCTTTTCCTAGATTACGACACCCGGCAGTGTACCCTTATCGATCGTAGTATAGTATAGGCAAATTTCGGGTTCGAACACATGGATTATTATAAATTAAGAAAATAGTTAAAAGATAATAAGTAACAAGTGGGGGTTTTGTATAATTAAGACTAATGGTAACAACGATTAAAGATGATTAGTATTTCAAATATTGATAAGGACCCTTGCTTGGATCGTTCACGAATGTATGGTCTTTCCTAAGTATATGCCGATAAACTTCTAATGTGAAACCTAGTTCTTTTCGAATACTAAATTTCTCCAATTACCTAACCATGCAACTATTCCTTTCGAATATAGTTAACAGCTAAAATAATCGTGCATAAAGTACCAAGCCGATGTGTGCGAATTAATCTTTAAGCTTCCTTTCGAATAGCTTACTAATCAATAAACCGATTTCTCTTAATTTATTAACTAGCGTTCGTGTTGAAACTTACTTATTCAAATTGTTGTTAGCGATTCCTTTCGAATGCCGCAAACTTTAACCAACTATAGACCGGTTGATTGTTTCGTTCCTATTTTAGTAAAATTTTCGAGTTCCTTTCGAATTCCCGTTTTTAGTTTAACAAACAAAAATATAAACAATTTTAACAAGATGATTTAAGTGTCAGCCCAAACTGATCCCCAATTAACCAAAACACATCAATCGTTTAATTCCATACTCAAAATTAACCACACAATGATCACAAATCAAAGCAAACGTTTAAGAAAAGTAGCTACTCATATTATTAATGAAACACAAATTATAAGCAAAAGAAATAATTCTATTGAAATGAAAAGTAGTGAAATAGTTCAATACCAAATCGAAAACAAGATTTGCAAATAATATCCAAAATGACAAAATGATGAAAAACTGGAAATTTGTTCAACGATTACTCCAAAAACTCCAAAAATATGATGATTGTTGCTTGCCTCCTTCTCCAATGAGTAACAAATTGAGTGAATAATGATAAGATAGATAAATTACTGCTTCCTTTCGTCCTTAAAATGCAGTCACAAAGTCTCTTTAGTGTCCCCATCAATAGCAATTAATTCAAGACTTGTAACATCAAAATAGCCTGAATGCGGTGCATTTGTGTAAGAATGCGGCGCATTCGTCACTCTGTGGGCTCAATGCATTTCATTCTCTAAGCAAAGCGGCGCATTGGTGTCCTGCACTTCATAAATTGTTTTACTTTGATCCTTCCTTGCATTCTTTAGTCCAAAACAACTCCTTTCTCTCCAATTGTGTCCAAAAACCTAAAAAAAATACCTTACACAAACATAAGTATAAAACGGGTCTATCCATTACGTTTTGGACTCGAAACATAACAAATATCGCGATAAAATATTCGTATAAATGAGCGATATCAATATATCACAACACGTATCTGTTCCAGTATCGGACGAAAACATCATACTATCCTAAACAGTGTCTGTGTTCATGACACACTCCATAAGCGAATCTTGAGGATTTGATGTACGAAACCCCCCCTTGCATACCCATTTCGATGAACATCTTTCAACAGTTATACGACTTGAATCTCGGGACGAAATTCTCTTAAGTGGGGGATACTGTGACAACCATCACTCTCTCCGTCCTTAGTTAGTCTAGTATGCCTATATTTCATTACTGTAAATTATTGAAAAATTTAAAACTTGCTTATTATTGTTATTGTGGGATTTAAATGTTCTTTATACTTTACTGATGTATGATTATTACTACTTTGATATGTGTATATATCCTTTATGTGTTGATACCATGTTAGTTAGGTGCACAATAGTTAGTTCTACTAGACGAGCTCCTAGATGACTTATCGTTATTTCCACATTCTATGTTACCGTCTCACTTTGTTTCGTTATCGATATTAAAACTATTTGAGTGTCCGTGCTCAATGCTTGTACGTAATGTACTTATACATTAGTCCCGAGTATCATTTATTCCGTGTATCTCGCATTCGAGTGTCGTCCGTAGTGTGTCCGCGAACTAAACAACAAAAAACTTGGAAAAACCTTCTACTGCGCCGCACCTAGGGGGAGATGCGACGCAGCGTGACACCAGCTGCAAATCTGCTCGTTTTTGGACTAGTAAGCGAGCCATGGTTCGAGTCGTTTGGTCCATACTTTGTTACTGCATCCGAGCCTTGGTGCACCTGTAACCAAAACCTAGCCTAAACCTAATTCTACCTAACCTAAATTTATTTCACAAAAACACACATACGAACCCTAAACCCTAGTTTCCTCCTAAGCCGTCACCCTCCCAAACCTCCTAATTCGCAGTCGATTTTCAGCCACCATTTCCATTCTTTTTGCAGACCTTGGGTCGTTCATCATCATCATTTATCATCTTGATCATCATCATCTTCGATTAAGCATGTAAGTAATTCCTTTTTATTGTTTTGTTAGCCGAACACCTTCACTATCATAATCTATTGGTTTGTTTCTTGTACCATTTGGATTTAGCGGTTTTGTGAATCATCCCCATTTCTGTAATCAAACCCTCCTAGAGCCTAATTCATCCTTGGATTAGTGAGTCTATATCAAGCCTCAAAGTTTTCAAAATGTTGCATCCTAATCAAAGGTATAAAACCCTCATTCAATTGATTTAATTCTGGTATGATAAGCTGTATTGTTCGATTAATAGCTCATGGGTCATATCGATTTAGAATCTGTGGTCTTAACGTGAATTGTAGCTCTCTTCTTCTAGTTTTCAAATATATAAGATATGTCGTCTAACTATTTTTCAAACTCTCAGAATCCGTAAAATGGTGAATGTGGGTCAAATCTGAAATGTTGAAACGGTTTTGTTAAGTGTTCGTAATTGGAAATTGTGTAACGATTTAGTAAACAGGAACATAAATGAATATGATTTGGATATTTAATCTCTGGTATAAAACATAATGGTTAAATTTCTGGATCGTTTAGGTATTCGTATTGTCTTTCAAACTCGCTTTAAACTTTAATTATAGAAGTCATTGTTTTAAACAGTTTCGGAAATTCTAATGTAGTCTGTCGTCTTTGGTGTCTAACTCCATATTGGTTTTGAAATAGGATCTGTCACCTTAACTAATATTGTAGGTCTTGGAATCTAGTTTTCAAAAACGTAAGGCTTGTATTCTAATTCGCTTCCAAACTCCCTAAAACTGGTTTTTAGTAAACATGGGTCAATCTGCGTGTTAAGCTGAGTTTTTATATCCGATTATGGGCTAACTTGTTGTGTGGTTTAAAAGAGAATAAATGGAGATTTTAAAACATGGAGTCCTTGTTTATATGTCAAATTCATGATCTGGAGGTTATGGTAATTTTACGTGGTCGTTTGATATTTAAAAACGTTTTTACAAACTCGGGTACATTAAGTACTGAACGGGTCAGCAAGCTTTTTCCAACTTGTTCTGATCATATCCTTTGTCATAACAGATGCTTCTTAGATTAATCTTGATTCCTCGTTGTAGTTATCGAAATGTAATTTTTGAAATTATAAACCTGGTCCTCTAATTCGTTTTAGAACTCTCAGAAACTGTATTTTAGTAAACGTTGGTCAAATCTGAGTTTTTAAACGATATTTACTAGGTTTAATTAATCGAACTTGTTTAACCACTTAGATAATCTTAAACATGATTTAAATGGTTTATTACTATTTTATAAGTGGTCTAAAGTATGCTAAAAACGTTTATCTTGTTTACACATAAATTATACGACTTTAAAATGTGTTAAAAACTTAACTTATACAAAATCATACTTTTGGACAGATTGTTTGGTCAGTTTTGTTTTGGTCATATCTTTTACATAACAAACTCTTTTGTATGAAACTCTTAGTCCAAAATGTAGACCTCTGTGTCTAGTTTTTAAATCTATCTCATTCGTCGTCTAATTCTTTCTAGAACTCGACATATTTCAGTTTGAACGAACGTATGTATTCATTGAAAATCTTGTCGACTAATCTAAAGTCTAAAATCCGTTTAATCTCTTACCTACGTATGTTACTACATTTATCTAGGGGAGCTCTAAGTCTAGTGTGGACTTATTTGTGACCTACATACTACTTCATATACACACTGATATCTTCGCTTGCTTGATAAGGTGAGTTCATTGCCCCTACTTCTTACTGTTTTACATGTTTAAAACTAATCGGGGGAAAGTAAAACTAAATCTTACTATTTTAAGAAAACGGATTTATTTCAATACTTACTCAAAATGTAAACGGATACTATTTTCGGAACTTACTATAAATAGATGTTTCTATTTATAGAAACCTTCTAATTGTGGAAACCTACTATACTTAAATATTTACTACATTTGAATTTCATAAAACGTGCTCATTAGTAGATATGTTCCACTAATTGAGTCTTCTAAACGTGCTCACTAGTAGATTGGTTCTACTAGTGGAGTCTTCTAAACGTCCTCGTTAGTAGAGATGATCTACTAACGGAGTCTTCAAAAACGTGCACATTAGTACTAATGGTGTCTTCATACTGTAGCATGGCTACTACCACTTATGTTTGTGAGTTGTGATTATGTTCTTTACTTATATGCATTGATTCACGTATGCTTTACTTACCATTACTACTGATGAAATGATATACGAATGATTACTTACGTACTTACTGATTTTAGGAAAACTTACTATTTCGGAAAAACTTACAAAAAATAGAACTTCCTATTTTTAGAAACATTCTATTTTAGGAAACCTGCTAAATTTAGAAATTTATTTTCAAATGATTACTTACGTACTTACTTATTTTGGGAAAACTTTCTATTTCGGGAAAACTTACTAAAAGTAGAACTTCTTATTTTTAGAAACATTCTATTTTAGGAAACCTGCTAAATTTAGAAACTTATCTTCAAATGATTACTTAAACTGTTTTATTACATTCTCGATGAACTCGCTCAACCTTTGTGTTGACTTTTAGGTTTTACTTTCAGGTAATGAGCATGTGTAGGTGCATTTTATTAGTTACTAGATTCATATGTAATTACACGTTTATTCTAATATCAGTCTTTGTATTGTTTGGATATTAATATTGCTTATTTGATTTATTATATGCTTGAATGTTTACGTTATTCTGAATTAATCAAATATACGATTTGTGATGTTTAAATAATATTCAGATTACATCCGCACGGATGAGGATGCATCCGTGCGCATGAGATTTTATCCGCACGATTAAGTAAATTAAACAAGAGTGTTTATTAAAGTCTGATCCGTACGAATAGGAAGTAATATTTGATCATACGTACGGATGAGATCACATCCGTACGGATGAATATCTGGGCCTATATATACCCATATACTTCCTGCATGACGAGTTAGTCGTTTTCCTAGGGTTTGTGCTTGTTGAACTGCTGCTGCCGTTTTCTTTGTGTTCCAAACTGATTATAACATATAATCAATCATCCGAATAGTCTTCCTAAGGTCTAATCTTATCAATAATCATTGGTTTGATTTCGTTTCCGAAGGTTATATATTCGCTAGATAATCGATAGCTTATTTCCGCTAGGTTATTGATATAACGTTGAACTCTTAAGATCTATACACCCCAACAAAGTGGTATCAGAGCGTTGGTTGTAGAAATCAACGTTCTTCTAGCGTTTCCTTTAAGATTTTTCGTTTTGATTGCAACTTAAGTTTGGAATTTTACGTTTAAAAAGGTTGTTTTAGTGTTTTAAAACGTTTTTGGGATACTTTGTTTACAATCTGGGCAGTTAGGAAGTGTTTTGGTATAAAAAATCGACCTGTAGATCGAGTTCTTAGAAAAACCCTAAAGTTTCAGCGGCGCACACAGATCAAGTTCTTGAAAAATTCCCATCCGTGCGTATAGGTTCTCATTCGTGCGGATCTTGGTTTTTGCTTCAAAAGTTTAACTTTCAGTTCATTCGTACGTATAGGTTTTCCTCCGTACGTATAGAGTTTTCTTTCGTGCGTTTCAATCCGGTCATCCGTACGAATAACTCATTCGTATAGATTTCAGTTTGTCTGTCTTAATTCGTACGTATCACTCTCGTCCGTACGTATCATTCTCTCATCCGTACGTATCAAGCAGTTCATCCGTACAAATCAGTTTAAATAAATTTTTTTAACATCTTACAATGGAATACGCTATGGCAAGTAATAATTCTAAAATGTCAGAAATGTTAATAAATGACGCTGAAACAGGAAGTATAAACAAGGTCCCAAAATTAATTTCAATGGACGATTACCCACACTGGAAACCTCGGTTCGAAATCCATATCCATGGAATGGACTCAAAAATGTGGGATATGATTAAAGTGGGATATACTGAACCAACTGGTGAAGATGGAGAGCTCATTCCCATTCACAGATATACCGAGGAACAAAGGAAAAGTTATGATATTGAGAAAAAGGCGTACTCTCACTTATGTCAGGCTATTCCTAGATCTGTGTTTCATCAGTACAAGACATACAAGTTATCGAAACAACTGTGGGATGCTTTTGAATTAGACTATGAAGGAAACAATAAATTGAAGACTATGAAGGGAAGAGCATTGAAAAAGGAGTTTGATAATTTTACTTGCTTACATGGCGAATCACTGTTTGACCTTACCAGACGTTTTCAACATCTGATAAGTGAGATGCACGGATATTCAGTGGTTACAACTGGTCCAGAACGAGTAGAATGTTTTGCTGATGCTTTACCAGAAAGCTGGAATGGGTATATTGAGATGTTAAAGGAAAGTGGTTATCTTGCCCGTGCAACTTTAAACGATTTATTTATTAAGTTGAGAGAAAAGGAGCAGGATGACAAGTTTCGTGCTCAGAGAAAGGGACACACTCAAGATCCTTCGTTATATTACGCTGATCCCACTCCAGTCAATCCTACTCATGCTCCATTGAAGACAGCTGTGACGTCCCGTCAATTTGAAATACTTATGTTACCGTTATTATTTATATTTTATTCGCAATTGATTTCGACCCTTGTATTTCGCTTTGTTTTGCTCACGATTTACTGTTATTGAGTATCGGGTTTTCTGTATTTGCTGATTCGTCCCCCAGACGTAATAATATTATTTTATCTAAGTTCCAATTAGTTAGTATTCTCATAAATATAAGTTAGAAGGTTTATGCCAAGTTTGTCGGGTAACGGATCCTTTATACTCGAGATATCGTGCTTTTGCGCTTGTGTACTCCTTTACCGAAATCGTGCGAATCTCGAAATCGAAAGTGAAAATATAATATTAAATGAACCTAATATAAAGTAAATCAAAGTATGAACTTTCCTAAGTTCAACGCAAAAAGAATCGGGAGTTTTCGACGAACGAAACTCCTTAACGGTCGAAAACAAGTCTGCCGAGCCAGCCGACCAGCCAGCAGCTGGCAGGGTTTCAGCCGACGGCTGAGCCTCTCCAGCCGGCGGCTGGATGAGTCTGGACAGGTCTTGGTGACTCAATTTTGCATGAAAATTGATTGGGGACACTTGGCAAAACCCGATTTGACCCCCACATCTCCAGAAATGGCAGTCCCAATGTGATATTGTCACTATTCTTGCCCTTTTCTCTCATTTCTTCAATCACACACACACACACACTTTGGTGTTTTCTTTGAAATCCTCTCTCTCAAACTCTCTCCATCTTCTTCATTTTCTTCACCTTGGCTGTGAATCCCAGCCTTTAATCACCATAAAACACCATAAACATCACAATAATCAAGTATATTCATTAAAAGGAGCAAGAGGTGGTGATCCTTCCGGTTTGCTTCTTTGGTTTCCATCATTTTCGGGCCTATTCTTCATAAAGATCAAGCTAGATCATCTTTCTTTCGACATTCTTGCGGTATAATAACTTTTACTCACTGATTTTATTTACATTTTATCATTTTATTACATGCATGTATCATCTAACATCAAATAGAGGTTTTTATAAAAGTTTCTATGGAGATTTATCTAAAAACATAAATTTTGTAAACTTTTACCTTAGATCTTGATATAAAAATATGTTATTTGAACAAATAAATGGATATTATTAAGGGTTTTTAAGTTGCATGTCGAAATCTACCGAAAATACTCTTGAAAACGCTTAAAAACGCAAAAATAACGAAAATCCGAAGCTGACTATGGGCTTCCAGCCGGCGGCTGGATCAATCTGTCAACATAAATTCTTCGTTTTTCTAATTATCGGTGGTTGTCTTGTGTTTTGGAGGCGGATATTTTCATCACTACACCACTGAAGTTGTCATTCCAGATTCTTGTCAAATCAAGCGGAGTTAGCGGTATAACTTGTTACTCTTGTGAATCTCGTGATTTCATTCTATTCATTATTCGGTTTTAGCCTTGAAATCGGTTAGGATAAATTATTAGACCAACACTCGTTGTATTTCATTTGATTGGACTGAAGTTGGACAATAATATTTAATATATAAGTTAACTAAAGTATTATATAAAACTTAATATGATATATGTATTATGATTAATGGTTTAAAATGCAATTGTTGATAAGCGGGAAAGTGATTGAAATTTGGACTAATATTTTACGACGCGGAAGCGCTGCCGAAATTTCAACTCACGACTTTTTACGACATTAAAACACTTATACGAATAAAGTATATACAAAAGTAACATTTTATACACTAACATCGTCTTTGGACTCAAAGACGCCAACGCAATCAAAAATGTCGTAATATTACTTAAAACGGACATTTTAAACCTCTTTGCGATACTTTAAACCTCGCCTCAACTTATGAATATCGTTTTAATTTGTCAAATATGTTTTTCGACAAGCTTTATAAAATGGTTTTGAAAGGCATTTTGCTCTAAACATTTTGGTATGATAACACTTCAAATTATTCAAAGTTTCAAATTGGACTTTTAAATGGATTTTGACTTTAACAAGTCAACATAATTGACATTGACTTTTATAAGTCAACATATTTGACCTTTGACTTTTATAAGTCAACATCTTTAATCTTGGTCAACATAATGAACATTTGTATTAATAATCCTTTCGACTCGGAGTTATCATTTGCTTCCAACGGTCGCTGTTGACGTGAAAGATCGATATCTTGCCGATCGGCCCCTTTTCTGGCGCGGAGCATCGTCTTCTTAATCGGTCATCCTTATTCGACTTATAAATCGTTGGAATATTATATTAATTTAATCTCAACCGACAAGGCTAAACCGAACTATACTTATAGAGAAACTGAGACTATATTATTTACTGTTTTAGGGCACTTAGACGGTGGAGTTGTAACTCTGTGATTGTATTTACCCGAGATTTGCTGAAGATTGTTTTGTGAGTTATTCGTAGCCCTTGTCTTTAGTATTTTTGGGCTGTAAAGCGTGTTTTACAATTGTCTGCTTGTATGCGGGACTTTACAAATTATCTTGTTTACCCAGTGATTTAGGTCTGCCTTAGATTAAGTATCATTAGGCTCGACGAGCCTCCCCTTATACACTTGATTAAGCTTTTGCCCGCGGTTTCATATATACAGATCTGTTTGGGTTTGACCGAACCCTCATCGCTCGCTAGGACGTACCTAGGAGTAGGTGTTATGGCCGTATTTCATAATTGGTTGCCTTTGGATTGATACCCCTTAGGATAGGGGTTAATTTACGTGGTCAGGTTCAGTGTATGATAGTCTAGGCATGGTACCTCTCACTATTGGATTGTATAACAAGATATGATGTTTGAAATTATAATGTTTATTGAAACTTGTCGATGGGTCACTTTTTACTTAAAAATTGCGAATAATTCACCAACATGTTGTTGATGTCGTTTTAACGCTTTGCAGGAATTTGAGGATTTCCATTGATCATGCCATAGTTTATGTTCGGATCGCTTGCTTTTGGGAAATTTGAATTGAACTCTTTATTGTAATTTCCATGACGATTCGTTGTTTATTTCTTTTGGAATTGTATTGGTACTTGGCGTCTCATCGCCTTTGACTTTATGATGTATTTTGTAACATTTGGCATGATCTATTTAATTTGATGTTTTGTTTATCGGTTATATTGTTGTAATCTTGACTCTTGATATTATAACTGGAACATTCCGTGTTTCCGCTATAAGCGGGGTGTGACAACAGCTTTTTCTGCTAACACCTCGAGTAATACACAAAAGTCAAATACAGGAAATTCTGGGTTTTCAAGCTCAAGCTCAAGTCAAGGCACTCCTGTTCAAAAGTCTCAAAATCAAGCTACTTCAGAATCGATTTCTACAAGTTTGAAGATCGAGCACTTTCATAAAGGAAATGTGGATGGTGTAAACGAAGATATGGCTATGTTGACTACCTTAGTAGCTTCCTATGATAACTTGCTGCATGGTAAAAATGGTAACCATCACTTAACGGGTGAAGATTATGAGCAGATTGATCGTGATGAGATGGAAAGAATCGATATTATGTGGGGCTTCGCTAATCTTGTTAGGAGGGCGACAGAGTATGTGAAAAGGACTGGTAACCCAATCGGAGCCAACAAGGAAACTAAGTATGGTTTCGATATGTCTGCCATTACTTGTCACAATTGTGGAGAAAAAGGTCACTTTGCTCGTCAATGTGAGAAGCCAAAACGACAAAGGACTGTTCAGAACCCTTTTAGAGATCAGCAAAATAGGAGTGTGAACAGAAATGCTCCTGAGGTGAACAAGAATTCCGCTATGGTGACAACTGGTACAAATATTCCTACTCGTACAGAGAATTCAGATGTTAAGGCTCTGGTTTTGCAATCTGACGAAGGTTTGGACTAGCAATTTCAAATTGATAACAATCAGTCCGATGCTGAAGTCAACATTGTGAAAATTGCGGATCTCAACGAAGAAAGTGATGGGGCGGAGTCTATTACGTCTGAAGAATCATCTGAGGAATCTTCAGAAGAATCAGAAGCACCAGAGACAAAAAGGGAGTTTGCAATGATGGCAGGTACTGAAGAGTCATCAAAGGTACATTCTGAAACTAAAATCACTTCCTGTTCTAGGTGTTTTGTTTTAGACGAACGATTAAATGAGCTAAGAAAAGAAAATAATAATCTTGTTGAGGAACTACGTAAAAATAAAATTGTCAAAGGAAATGAAAAACTGTTTTCTGAAAAGAATAAACTTTTGACAAAACAAGTCAGTGATCTGGAAATAGCGTTGTTAAACAAACAGGACTCCATTAACAAATATTTAAAAGATATTGATGCCCTTAAACGTGAAAATGCTTCTATAAAAATCAGTTTTGAAACTTTAAATCAACAGGTTAGAAGTTATTCCACCGCATCATATCTTTTAGATCATATTTTAAAGGAAAAACGTCCAGAGAATGGGGAAGGGAAATCAAGGGTTGATTACAAAGCTTGTCCACCTCCAATTTTTAACAAATTGATTAAAGCCCCAAAGGAGGAAGGGGACACTGAATTCATTGTTCAACAACCAGACCCAGTTGCCCAAGCACCTATTGTCAATCACAAAGAAAATTCAAATGCTAAAAGTGCTAAAACCGAAAAATTAAAAGAAAAGGTATTGGTTGAAGGAAATCCACGGGATTGGGTTTCCGACTCAGATGAGGAAGAAAATGGTTCGGGTTTGGGTCGTCAGTTAAAGAATAAAAATTCGAATAAACCTAAACAAATTAAAATTTTAAAGAGCATGAGGTTAAGGGACCAAAATTTGTAAAAGCCGGGGAATCACCAGTGGAGGTTGAGAAAAAGGAAACTGAAAAACTAAAATTCATACCACCTCACTTGAGAAACACAGGTACCAACCCACAGAAGCCACCAAACGTTCAACAAAATAATGGCTTCATGCGTCCAAATGCTATGTTCTCCAAACCTCATACACATCACCGGAGAATGACGCGAAGTTCTCAAAACATTAATGAATGGAGAACTTGTTTTGATTGTGGGGAGAAAGGCCATGTTAATTATAATTGTCCAAATTTGAAACAAAGGCCTAGAAACAGTTTTGACCAACATAAAATGTCTACTGGAAATCGTTTCTAGCCCAAATCGAAATCGATTTTCAAACAATCGGTCATCATTTCCAAAACAAAACAGTGAGTTGCTTCCTGCTGGTAAATCCAAACAGCAACCTCCTGTTAAACAAATTGAACAAAGGTCACCATCACCAACTCATAAATCAACTGGTTATATCAAATGTTCTACTCATGAATCAAAGTCATGGAAGCCTAAGGTTGACACTAAGGGTGCTGGACCTTCAAATGTACCTGATGGTTCCACGGGAAAATGGGTGGACTTACAAATTTTAGGTGGTGATGGTAAACCCACAGCCATTAAGGCTTGGGTTTGCATCGCGAACTAATATTTTCAATTTAATGTGCAGGTCGTCTATGATCCTATCAACAATACCTGGATTGTTGATAGTGGGGCGTCTAGGCACATGACAGGAAATATGTCACTACTTTCAAATGTCAGATCTATTAAAGGAGGATATGTTTCTTTTGCTGGAGATAAGGGGGGTTTTATCACAGCCCAGGGATTGGTTGCAAACAACAAGATTAGCTTTGATAAAGTGAATTTTGTTCAGGCACTGGTCAACAACTTGTTTTCTGTGTCTCAAATTTGCGACAAGAAATTTAAAGTGATTTTTGATGATCTTCAATGTTACATTCTGAAGAAAGAATTCAAGATTCCAGAAGAATTGGTTATTACAACTTCACCAAGGGTTGGAGATTTGTACGTGCTCGACATGTCAAAAACTACTGTGAATTCGACTGAACATCAAGCTTTTGTCTCGAAAGCTACTGAACGTGAATCGATATTGTGGCACAAACGCATGGGACACCTCAGTTTAAGAAAGATGAATCATCTGATGCATAAGGATTTGGTTATGGGAGTAAATGTGAAAAGCTTTCAGTTGCCGGAAGTCTGTATTTCATGCAAAAAGGGAAAGCAATCCAAAAAGTCTCACAAAGCGAAGAAGTTCCACACCATCGATGCTCCACTTGAACTTTTACATATGGATCTTTTTGGCCCAACCAAATATTCGAGTGTAGCAGGGGACAAATATTGCTTAGTGGTGACTGATGATTACTCTCGATTCTCGTGGGTCATGTTTTTACGGGAAAAATCTGAAACATTCGAGAATATCAAGCTGTTAGTTATAACGTTGGAAACACTGTATAAATTAAAAGTTCGACGTTTTAGAACTGATAATGGTACAGAATTTAAGAATCAGAGGATGGAAGATTTCTGCAAGGACCGAGGAATTCAACAGCAATTCAGTGCAGCCTACACTCCACAAATGAACGGAGTTGCCGAAAGGAAGAACAGGACGTTGATTGAAGCAGCTAGGACTATGTTGGCTGATTCGTCGCTGCCAGTACGATTTTGGAATGAAGCGGTAGCTAATGCATGTTACACTTTAAACCGAGTGCTAGTAGTAAAGCGTCATGAGAAAACCTGTTATGAACTGTTGCAGAAAAGAAAGCCCAATTTGTAGTACTTGGAACCCTTTGGAGCTCCTTGTACTATGCTCAAACGTAAATCAGAAGGAAAGTTCGATGAAAAGGCAGTAGAAGGGATATTTCTGGGATACAACACTCCTAACAAGAGAGTTTGGAATCCAACTACTAAATCTATTGAAGAATGGTATGAGGTGGACGTTCAAAAGTATTCTAAACCTATTCCTTCCAAAGGTTCTCCTTGGATGTTTGACTATGATTCGTTATTTGAATCATTTAATCTTCCAGAGTTTTCCGATGAAGATATTGCAAGGTATTATTCTCACAGAGAAGGTTTGGAAAATCATTTTCCTCAAGATACAGTAACTCAAACAGCTGCTACTCCTCCTAGTGCACAAGATAATCCTGCAGACTCACACACAAACGATGATGATTCAGACTCTGATGGCTCTGTTAAGGTAAATGAGCAAATTGAAAATGAAGAGGAAATGGAAAATCCTGATGTCAATAACTTGGGTCCTAATGTTGCAATTCCTAATACTCCGGTCACACGAACTGAACGTGACCTCCCTGTCTCGAAAATAATAGGTGAACATTCGACCGGAGTTCGCACAAGAAGACAAGTTCAAAGCGATGTTTACATTGATCTGTTTAAATCTGGGGATGTCAACTATTGTGCACATGCATGTTTTATTTCCCAGATTGAACCGGAAAATATTGAAGAAGCTCTTTTGGATGATAATTGGGTAAATTCAATGCAAGAGGAACTTCTACAATTTAAGAAGCTGGGTGTCTGGAGGCTTGTCCATAAGCCAAAAGGTGCAAAGTCATTGGGTTGTCGTTGGGTCCATCGTTTCAAAAGAGATGATCAAGGTATAGTTGTGAGGAACAAGTCAAGGCTAGTGGTTCAGGGCTTTCGACAAATACCTGAACTGGATTATAATGAAGTTTTTGCTCCTGTTGCAAGATTGGAGGCAATTCGGATTTTTCTAGCTTTTGCATCATATAAAAGATTCCCCGTTTACCAGATGGATGTAAAGAGTGCTTTTCTTTACGGGATTATTCGAGAAACAGTGTACGTTAATCAACCTCCAGGTTTTGTAGACCCATTACATCCAGATAAAGTGTATATTTTTGATAAAGCACTTTATGGTCTGCATCAAGCACCGCGCGCCTGGTATGAGACACTTGCAAATCATCTGATCGACAATGGTTTTCGTCGAGGTGTTATCGATTGTACGTTGTTTATTAAGGAAAGAGGGGACGATATTCTGTTGGTGGAAGTGTATGTGGACGATATCATTTTTGGCTCTACTAATCAAGATTTGTGTAAAGAAATTGAAGAGGTGATGACAAGCAAGTTCGAAATGAGTTCTATGGGTCCGATTAAGTTCTTTTTGGGGCTACAAGTAGATCAAACAGCAGAGGGAATCTTTATACATCAGACTAAATATGTCAACGATATTTTGAAACGGTTTGAAATGTTGGAAATGAAGCCTGCCTCTACTCCCCTATCGGTGAATCACGGGATATCACCAGACACTACGGGGGAGCCAATTGATCAGTCTCTCTATCGCTCCATGATCGGATCTCTTATGTACCTCACCGCTTCTCGTCCAGATATTATGTATCCTGTGTGCTTGTGTTCCCGATACCAAGCAGCACCAACTGTTGTTCATCTTCAAGCAGTGAAGCGGATTATGCAATATCTGAAGGGTACTCCAGATTTAGGTCTTTGGTATTCTCATGATGACAATTTTGAGTCATCTGCATTCAGTGATTCAGACTATGGCGGTTGCAAGAAGGATGCTAAGTCAACTTCAGGAGGATGTCAGTTTCTCGGAACGCGTCTAGTAACGTGGCAGTGCAAGAAACAGACCGCTGTAGCATTGTCCACATGTGAGGCTGAATATGTTGCTGCGGCTAGCTGCTGTTCTCAGGTTATCTGGATTCAGCAACAACTGCGTGATTACGGTTTGTCTATCTCTACTACTCCTATTTATGTTGATAATTCTGCTGCCATAGCTGTAACTAAAAATCCCGTGCACCATCCTAAAACCAAACATATAGGCGTAAAATATCATTTCATTCGTGATTGCTTTGAAAAACATTTAATTGACGTCATTTATATCGAAACGATGTTTCAAAAAGCAGATATTTTTACAAAGGCATTTGATAAGTCTAGGTTTGGATTTTTATTGCTGGAAAATGGTGTAGTCAAAAAGAGTGATGTGATTGAAGAAATTAAGTCGGACAAGTAACCGGAATTACTTTTGTATACTACGTTAAGGTTTTATTCCTTTTATTTTTAATTTTTATTTTCCTCTTTTTAGTTTATAAATTTTCAAAAATACAAAAAGATTTTTATTATTAGAATTTTAGGGGGAGAAATAACACAAAAAAAAAAAAAAAAAAAAAAAAAAAAATTTGAGAATAGCTTTCATCCGAAATGGGAAGTGAGGAAATACTGAACTAAACTGAACATGTAATTGTCAAAAGGTATGCTGAATGTAACATTTACACATGTCAGTTGTAGGATATATTGGTAGGCTTATCTTACTGAAACTTGACGAAAATAAATCATTTTTAAAAGGGTTGTCGCAGATATCAAATCTTATTTTGAATCGTTATGGATATGTCTCAAAGACTGTCTAAATGATATCTGGAGATCAATAACAATTGAGAACATTGTAAACAGCACACAACAGTCAAAATTAAATTTTTAAAATGTTATGATTAGTTTTTTTCTTGTAGTGTTTGTGGCTTTTCGCTTGATCAATTCGTAAAATAGTAAATATTAGGTGTAATATCAGAAAATGAATACAATATGTCAGTATATATTGAAGCAATTAAGGGCCATTCCAGTGGTTTAGGGATAACATCTTTGAATGATTTGATCAAGATCAAGAAAAATGAAGAAATGATTTGAAAACCAAAATGGACATAGTCTATTCAAGATCAAATACAAAGTAAGAGATAAGTAAACAAACTTCAAAAATACCTTGATGGATGAATAGAATTATAAGGTCGAAAGAAGATCATAATTCGGGCATTCCAAATAAAGGGTGAAGAAGTGCTTATTCTCGGATCAATAAATAAACGAACTTCAAAAATACCTTGATGGATGAACAGAATTATAAGGTCGAAAGAAGATCATAATTCGAGCATTCCAAATAAAGGGTGATGAAGTTTCAATGATCAAGAATTGAACGAAGTTCAAAACGGAAAAATACAAGATCAAATCATTCTTAGTATGTAGGTCCCGGAGAACTGGTCCTTATTGCCTGTGCAGTGGATGCCATACTGACATACGACATAAATATTATGATATTACGTCTGGTATTTATGAAAATAGAATTGAAAAGGCTGAAAAGTTAAGAGGACAAATACACAAACATACGTACAATTCTAATAATTATATGATTCTGGTGACTTTTAAAATTCAAAAGGTGTGTTAATATCTATGTTCAAAATATTGGGAGATCTTATTGAGATAACCATTTTGAAAGAAAAATGTCAAGTGAATGTTTGTTTAAGTCTAAGAGGACAAATATACCAATAATCGTCAATTGAGATGTTAATAGTTACAAAGAAAAATGAATGACAATGTTATGTTTCATTATCAGTCTGATCCCTTATTTGAAAAGATTCTCACAAAAAGAATGTGAAATTTTCAGTTTGTATAGTTATTATTTAAACTTTCATTATTTTGTCTTAGTTAAAATTTCCTTTGATTTACCAAAAACAGAAAAATACAAAAAGATTTTATTTTTATTGTTTGTTTTACTAATTTTTACGGTTGCTTGTCGTGACTTGAAATCTAAACGTGAAAATGAGATTAATGTTTAATTCTTACAACGTCTCAAGGTCATGATTGTTTGTGAAGCTTTTGGTTAGAATTCTTCGAAATCATGTTTAATTAAGCAAAACGTTAATTCTTTCTGAAATTGATAATTTTTATGTGCTTAACGTTTACTTGGTGTTTGCGTTTGAAGAAAAGTGAAAATTTTAAAGTTATGAGTTTTACAGCGCATTCGTACGGATGTATAGTACATACGCACGGATCAACAAAGCAACCGCACGAATCAAAGTTAAGGTATCACATAGCCCGTTATTTCCTATCCGTGCGGATATCATCACATCCATGCGGATCAAAGGTGATTTCAACTTTAAGTGCTTGTTGGCTAAACGCACGGATAAAAGTTCATACGTGCGGATGAGAAGTGGGTATATATACCTCATACGTCTTTGCTGTTCATTCACAATACTCATTCGTTAAGAAAAATTTCACCAAAATTTTCAAAGTGTAAGAAAGAGTTGTTGAATCCGATTTTCTTGTGTATCTTTGCATTGCGAACATAACCATACAAACCACGTAAGGTATAATGACCATTTAGGTGTTTAATTTTTAAATTTTGGGTCCGAAAATAGTTTAATCAATCGGTTGTTTATGTGTGTTTGTAATGGTAAATTGAGTTAGGGGATTAGTTAATCGGTGGATAAGGAACATATTGGTATAATTTTTGTGACCAAAAACAGGTTTACATAAAAATTTAGGTTTTGAAAAACCGACAGTTACGATGAACTATGTCCGCACGAATGTGATTTCATCCGTGCGGATAGGATCTTCATCCGTACGAATATTCAGGTCATACATACGGATGTATAGTCTGTAATCCGCTTGGTTTGAGTATTTTATCCGTACGGATACATATTGATCCGTGCGGATGGAAGTGCTCATACGTGCGGATGGCCAGAACAGAAACATAAAAACGTTTGAATTTTATTCTAACTGTTTTGCATTCGATGTTTATATTTCTGTTTGCAGGAAAATGGCTGAAGTTCCTATCTCTGAAATCCCGGTTTCTAACATGGAGCGTTATATCAAAGAACAACATGTGTGCATATCTAAACGAAGAGACTCGAAATGCTACATGTTTTGCTGGAATTATCAAGTTCTTAAAACGATCCAGAATCTTCAAAGCTATATCTACTGAGTGTGTGCCTTATTTGTCTCATATATCATCATTCTGGCAAAATGCTCAGGTTGTTCGTGCAGATGGAAAGATTCAAATTCACAGTATAGTTCTCGGGGCAGAAGTAATGATTGATGAAAATGTTATTCGAGAGGTTATCGGATTTGAAGACAAAGCTAGGATGCCTACTATGCTGAACAAGTATCTCGTGAGAGGGCTGTTTTTGCGGGTGAAGTATGACGGTGAAATTGAGAAGGGCGTGATTACCAAGTCTGGGTTGAGCATACAATATAAGTACTTGTGTCACGTTCTTCAGCATTGTTTGAGCCCACGAAAACCTGGACATGATGAAATGAGGGAGACAACTCAGAGTGCGTTTGCAGCTTTGGTGTTGAACATTCCTTACAACTTTTCAATAATGATTTTGCAGCATATGATAGAGAATCTGGAGACGAAAAAGATAAAATATCTGATGTATGCTCGTTTTGTTCAAATGATTCTTGACGTGAAGGTTCCAACTTTGCCCAAAGTGGCTGATGATATGATCAAGCTGAGACAATGAACGATATGACGATGGGACGTTTGCTTACGTACAAGAACAAGAAGGTGAAACCAGTGGAGAAACGATTGATTGGTCACCTTGCTGATTCAAAATATGTCTTCCCTGGTGGTAAGAAATGGAGACATGATGATAGTGACTCAGATGCTGAGGATATTGTTGTACCTCAACAGTCTGACTCAGATGAAGATGTTGAGGTTATTCCTGTTGAATCTTCTGTTGCTGGTGCATCATCATCTCAAGCTGGTTTACGAGATGAAGATGATGCTGTCATGGGTGCTGATGAGATTCCATCAGTACGGAAAAGAAAAGATCCTCCTGCAGCAAAGTCGTTAGGAGATATTCTCAAGAAAAAGGAGAAATCGTCGAAACGTTTTAAGCTGGTGAAACGTTTTGATACTGCTCCAAAGACGATTGCCAGCACTGCAGCTCCAGTTCCTCCTATTACTGTTCCTCATTCGCAGCAAGGACGTACTAGTGAGCCAATTATGACGACTGCCACCACAACAACCATAACTGCTGAACAATCATCTTCATCAATGCAGATTACTGATTCTGCTCAGCTTTCCATCTTGAATGCTATGTTATTGAATGTTTTGGCAAAACAGCATCAACAAGATGAAGAAATTCAAAGACTAAATGCTGCAGTTGCAAAAGGTGAAGCTGAACGAGCTGAAATGTCCGACACAATAAAAGCTCAGAATCTTTTGATTGATTCGCAGAGGTTGTTGCTTGAGGATTGCTCAAATAAAAACAAGGAATTGACACTTATCACTGCAGAGCAATCCGAAAGAATCAAGAAATTGGATGAAGATTACAATCAAGTGAAAGATAATATGATTGTAGGTGATGATGGGATTTTTAGACTTAAAGACTCAGGCGATGCATCTTCTGAACCGTCTGTCGAAGGAAGTGAAAGCACAGATTCTGATAATGCTGGTAAAGAACCTACAAGTGAATCGCAGCATGATATTACTCTTGTCTCACATGTAAAGACCAAATTAACTCATATTTTGGATATGCAGGGGGTAATTCAATTTAGCGTCGAGTATGATAAAGGAGAAGGAGAGATAATTCATTGTTTGACAAAAGAACAGATTGCAGAACTGCTAGAAATGAATCCTGATGAAGTTATTGCATCTGCTTCTGCAGCAAATCCTTCTGATTCTGACGACGATGTTGATGAAATAGTGTTTGAGCAAAATGTTGATCCTATCTATCAATCAAATGACTTTCAAGATCTTCCAGATGACGATGCAGTTTTTTAACGTCGATGATGGGGATCTTAATCGCAAATTAGATAAACATCCAGTTGCTGGCAAATCTACACCAGATCTCGAAGAACTGCGTGTCAAGAAAGATGAATGGCGTCAGGCAATGCAAGGATGTTTCCGCCCGCCTCGTCAAGTTGTTCAACCTGATTACTCTAAGTTCTATTCTTTGAAAGGTGCGAAGACCGAAGGTCAAATTATCAGTTGGGCATACTTGGATGATTTAAACGTATACGCAATCAAGCGAGAGCGTGGCATTGATTACTTTAAATTCGCTCCTGACTTGAAGACTCTACCGTATTTTGATATGATGCGGTTGGCTCGTCTAAAGCTGTTATATAGTGAGTCGGATTATAAGGCAACTTGGTTGGAAAAGCAACTTCATTATGAGTTCAGAACATCGTGGAAGTACCTGAGGCCACGGTATCCTAAGATTACCTATTCTAAAGATCGGAAGAATCCGAGAACAGGTAAAGCTTTGAAGCATGTAACGTATACAGCGCCAAAGGTGATGGGGAAGATTCCGCTACGCAAAATGAAAACCGATTTCCATCGGAGATTCAAATGGTGGTATTACGATGATCGAACTACAGAAGCTGTGATTGTGTTAGAGAGAAAAGGTGTATGGGAAACACTGAGAATTTTTGATCCAATGTGGATTAGAAATTTAACTGATGATGATATTTATTCTTTGTATCTATGTCCTATATTTTGTGATGTCAAAGATATGGATCAGGCGTCGCGTTTCAACAAGGTTGTAGGTGTATGTTTTTTTTTATAAGATCCATGCATAAGAGGACCGATCAAAGACATGTTTAAGCATCAGTGAAGATTTTGAAGACTTAAGACATAGAATCTAGTTCCTAGGGGGAGTTTGTAGGTGCATTTTGTTAGTTACTAGATTCATATGTAATTACACGTTTATTCTAATATCAGTCTTTGTATTGTTTGGATATTAATATTGCTTATTTGATTTATTATATGCTTGAATGTTTACGTTATTCTGAATTAATCAAATATACGATTTGTGATGTTTAAATAATATTCAGATTACATCCGCACGGATGAGGATGCATCCGTGCGCATGAGAGTTTATCCGCACGATTAAGTAAATTAAACAAGAGTGTTTATTAAAGTCTGATCCGTACGAATAGGAAGTAATATTTGATCATACGTACGGATGAGATCACATTCGTACGGATGAATATCTGGGCCTATATATACCCATATACTTCCTGCATGACGAGTTAGTCGTTTTCCTAGGGTTTGTGCGTGTTGAACTGCTGCTTGCCGTTTTCTTTGTGTTCCATACTGATTATAACATATAATCAATCATCCAAATAGTCTTCCTAAGGTCTAATCTTATCAATAATCATTGGTTTGATTTCGTTTCCGAAGGTTATATATTCGCTAGATAATCGATAGCTTATTTCCGCTAGGTTATTGATATAACGTTGAACTCTTAAGATCTATACACCCCAACAGCATGCATAGTACTTGGCTTTAGGAGTCGGATTCTAGTTGACCTTCAGGATTACTTTTGCATTGTGGCTGTTTTATGTTTATACATTTGGATTACATTTCAGGCTTGCATGCCCAAGTATTCTTACATTTTGTTGATTGATTTGTTGTACATTTTACCAGTAGTGTTTGACGATGTTCGTGTACCAAGGTTTATACCTTGAGTATGGCGACGTCATAACAAAACATTATTTATTTATTTATTTATTCATATAGATTATGTCTTTATATTACTATTTTGTTATGACGATCGCCAATCGGCCACACCCTGTGTTTCCGCCACTGCGGGGTGTGACACTAATCATGAGCTATCTCAAAGGATGTTAGAAAGGGATGAACAGTTGTTACAGAAGAAGAAAAAGGAAGAGGCCAGGAGCAAGAGCACAATTAGAAGAATATATGACTAGAGCTGAAGATAAAAAGAAGTACACTGACTTTCTAAAGTCTACTGGAAAGTACAGTGGAAAGCAGTTAGGGCCCATGAAGCTTGACACAATTCTATACGTGTATGTGAAGGAAAAGAAGTTACAGAATGCAGCAAAGGAGAAAGCTCAGTTGGAGAAGAAAAGAGCTTTGAAAGCTGCCTTGGATAGAGGTTATAAGGTGGTTCACTTTGGGACTGCACAGACTGAGAAGGAGACACGCAAGAAGAAGGTGGTTGATGAATCTATGCTTGAGAAGAAGAGAAAATCAAGCCAGCCGAGTAGTGTTCCTACTGCTAAAAGAACAAAACCAGCAGTAGAAACAGTTACTACTGATAAAAGAAAGGTAAGCACTGGTGCAAAGAAGATGAAATCAAGGCCTGAAAGAAAAGAATCTACAAAAGAAAAGACTCAGGAAAAGGAACAAGAAGAAACGAAGCCACAAATTTTAAAAGTAAAGATAGAAGATATTTCTGGGGAATTTGAATTTGGCTGTGTTCCTGAAATTTCAGATGAGCAAGTGAATGAAGCTGCTGACAGAGTGTTTGTTGATATGAAGAGTTTGATACTACATTCTGAAGACATCAACTGTGCTACAACTTTTACTGAAATGCCTATCATTGATTGGTATGTAGTTGTGATTGATGGTAAGAATGGGTACAAGGTTGTGAGAGCTTCAAAGAGCTTCAAGTTTTATTACATATATCTGGAGATTTTCAGGGACATAAGCAGAAGAGATTTGGTGGACATGTTCCTGATTGGTAGAAAGAAGTATTATCAAGGGCAAGGTAACGTTTTAGACTTTAATGACTTGTTTATGGAGTTATTAGAGATCATGTTTGAGCCAGAGATTGTTCCTGAGAAGCTGGCAAGATTTACTCATGTGATTGAATGGATCCATTATGAAAGCTGTGGAGTCTACTTCTTAAGAAGAACTGATGGTACAACTGAGTATTTCTTGGTAAAAAAGAAGTATAAGCATGGCACCACTGTAATGATCAATATATGCTCAATGTCAAGTTGAAGGCTAATCAGAATTCTGAAGAAGCAATTCATCTATTGTGGAAGATCAGGTGTTAGGTTACAGACCATAGAAACTCCATGTAAGGGATTAAAGGTTTTTGGCAGCATTTTCCAGTTTTGATTTAAGAAACTTGTGTTTATAGTGGAAAACATGACTTTAGGGGGAGATTGTTGGGTTAAGTGTGTTACTACTGGCGAAGAGGGTTAATACTGGTCACCGAGTAAGTTACTACTAGTAAGTATTACTACTGGTGAAGATGGTTAGTACTGGTCATCAGTCAGTCAAGTTATTACTGGTCTACACTATTACTACTGCTGCTGCATGGAGTGCATGAGAGTTTCACTGGTTGTTACTACTGCTTAGTTGATAATGTTCACGTATTATTAGGAGATAATTATAGAATAGATTTAGATAACTATCAAGTAGATTCGATAGATATTGTAACCCGATTATGTTTAGTGTTAGTTAGTCTCAAGGTCTATAAATATAGATCCTTATATCGTTGTAAATATACGTCTATTGAGAAACCCTAATTCTAATAGATTGAGGCTGTTGGTGGAAATCTTGTGTTCATAACTGTTTAACGTTAATTCATTCATATTCATATAAACTGTTATTCATTGATCCTTGTTAATATCAAAGTGTTGATCCGCTGCAACTTCTTTGATAGATCTATATCTAAACGTTTGTTTCAATACAAACCTAGTTCGACAGATCCTAACATCTTTCACACTATTCAGCAGACTTGAGAGGATCATCATCTAACAGAAAACTTTGAACACTGTTTGCTAAGAGAGTGAACTTTGAGCTTGATGATAGATTCAACATGAATTGGTAACTCTTGGATTAGCTTCAGACTTAAACACCTCCAACTGAACAATCACACAATCACCTCCAATTTTACTCAAATTCTTCACACTTTGTTGGTGCAAGTATTCTGTGACTGGATGTTCTATTGTGTTTTGTTGATATCACTGTATTGTTTAAGTATAGTATTTAGCTTAGTGGGCTGCTCACGGACTTGCATGTCCGTGAGGCCCAATAGAGCCCAAGCCCAAACTGGCTGGACATGTTACTCTATAAATAGAGGTGTTCAGATCAGTTTAGGGTTGTTGGTTTTAATAGAGAATTCGGATTAATGCTTTTGGATTGTAACAGCGATTGTTAATCAAAGCATTGAGAATTTGTGTCACACCCCGCCAGTGGCGGAAACGCAGAGTGCAACTGATTGGCGATCGTCATAACACAATAGTAAATAAAGAAATAATCTATATGAAATAAATAATATTCGTGTGTCATGACGTCGCCATGTCCAAGGTAAAACCCCTTGGTACACAATTACGTCATTCACTACAACGAAACAACATCCAAAATAAATTCGAAAATGAAAATAAAGTACTTAGGCATACAAGCCCGAAATAAAGTTAATAATAAAATAAGAATCTAAGCCACCATGCATGAAAGTAACTCTAAGTCTCTAGGAGTCCAATCCAGCTAGATCCTATGCCTGATCAATACCTGAAAGTAAAACTTAAAAGTCAACACAAAGGTTGAGCGAATTCATCGAGTAGTAAGTAAGAAAATGTAAGTAAACAGTTTTTCAATCTCAAGCACAACATAGTATAAGAAAGCGTGTAACTAATGCATAAGTAGTAAAATAGTAACCATATCGAGAATAGTAATCTTATCCAACGAACACAGTGACACGCCTCGGCAGTGCCCTGTAAGTGATACGCCCGTCGGCAATATCGAATCTGAACACTGTCCTTGACGCGCCTCGGCAGCGTGAAGTCAGTATGACACGCATCGGCTGTGTCAGGTCCGAACGCTATCCTTAGTACGCCTCGGCATTACTAAGTTAGCTAAGTAGTGTGTAAGTACCATGGATCCAAATATACCCGTATCTCATAAGTTTGAAAAGTGCATTAGATTTTGTTACACGTTTTATGAAATCCGATTTGTAGTAGTTTTCCGTAAATAGTAAGTTTCTAAAAGTAGTAGGTTTCTATAAATAGGAAGTTCTATTTATAGTAAGTTTATCGAAAGTAGTAAATTTCCCGAAATAGAAAGTTTCCAAAAATAGTATGTTTCCATAAATAGAAATATCTATTTATGGTAAGTTTGAAAATGGTATTTGTTTTCTCATAAATCGTTTAGTTGAGTTTTACTTCCCCCCGTTTAGTTTAAAATAAGAAAGCAGTAAATATGGGGCGATGAACTCACCTTATCGAATGACCGATAAAATTGGAAATGTGTGTAATAAGCGAAGTATGTTGATCACAAGTAGTGTCCTCACTAGTCCTAGAGCTCCCCTAGATAAAGGTATAAATGTATAAGTATAGATGTGATGGTTAGACTTTAAATGAAACGATAAAATTTCTCGGTGAACACATACGTTCGCTCAAACTGGAATATATGAAGTTCTGGAAGGAATTAGATGTCGAGAAATATATATTTGAAAACTAGACACCGAGGGCTACGTTTTAGACTAAGATATCATTACGAATGAGGTAGTTATGGAGGAGATATGATGAAAACGAAACTAGTTATTTAATCTGACCAAAAACGGTATATTTGTATAAGTTGAGTTTATTACGTTTTAGAGTTGTATAATTTAGATGTAGACACGATACATATTATTAACACCTTTTAGACCTGATATTAACTTATGATAAATCAATTTAATCACTTTTAAGGTTATCTAAATGGTTACACGAAATAGATTATTAAACCTAGTATATCGTTTAGCAAATTTCAGTTTGACCCATGTTCACTATTTTACAGTTTCTGGGAGTTTGGAAAAGAATTAGAAAACCTATCTTATATATTTGAAAACTAGAAAGGAAGGGCTACAATTTACGTTTAGATTACAGAATCCAATTCAATACTATCAGAGAGATATTTACCAAACAAGACAGCTAAAAACAGCAGCTAAAGTTAATTATTCAGTTTAGACCACCGCTTACTAAAATACGATTTCAGAGAGATTGACAAAGAACTGGGTGAAGAACTTTATTTTTCCGAAAACTAGATTCCGATGGCTACCTTTTTGGTTCAGATCACATATTCAAATTCAAAGTAATTTAAGAGTTATTAATCGAGCAAGACGGACTAAAAATCAGATCAGCAAGTTTCCAACATTAGTACGTGTATAGACTTTGTATTAACATTTTTATACACACCCCGACTCTAAAATGTGTTAAACCAGCGTTAAGACCAACATAAAACTAACTCAAATCATAGTTTTAAGATCATCACATTTACATAATATATAAAAACAGTTTTACAAAAAACCATTTAACAACTACAATTTTTTCATGCAAAAATCCTAAATGACCCTACTGACAATACAACCTTCAACCGGCTAGAATATGAGGAATAGACACATGACAATCACTTTGTGTATAAAACAAATACTAAACAAAATATTACCTGTTTAATATGTAATTAAACAACAGGTGGCTTGTAGAAACACAACACGACCGAAACAATGAATTCGAGGGAGAGAGAAAAAGATGCTTTCTAGTCTTGTGCTTGAACCTCCTAACTTTGATGGCTGTTCGATTGTCCAATGGAAAAGAAAGGATCAAATGTAGGTGCTGTTCTGATTAGGAGGTCGACAAAACAAAAGGGGTTTGGGATTATCTGAATTAGGGTTTGGGTATTCTAATATGGGCTAATCACCTAGTCCTCTAAGTTAAAGTCTACAACATAACTAGCCCAACAATCCGTGAATTACTTATAAAGCTAGTACGAAATAATACGTTAAGTTATTAGTTATGAATTACGTAGAACGCTCGTGAAGTAATAATACGAAACAAAATATGAAATACAACTCGGGATTGTTAAGACAACATCTAAAAATGGGAGGTTTATGTATATATATATATATATATATATATATATATATATATATATATAAAATTATTAAACCCTTACGGGATTAATCGTTAAGTCATCTAGGAGCTCGTCTAGGGAACTATCTACTGTGCACATAACTAACGAAAGCATCACAAGAAGTATACACACATATCATAGAATCATCATACATAAGAAAACATAGTTTTTAACCTTGTATTCATAGTGATTAGCAAGTTTTAAATTTTTCAGTAAAATACGGTAATCATCTACAGGCATATTAGACTAACTAAGGACGGAGAGAGTGACGGTTGTCACAGTATACCCCACTTAAAAGAATTTCGTCCCGAAATTCAAGTAGAAAGTACCGTCACGAAACAGATCATCGAAAAGTAAGACTCATAATCAGAAAGTAAAGTATCAACATGTGTTACGAGTAATATCAGAGTTGGATAAGAAAGTACCAGCATCGGCATTCGGATTCTGCTGCTCCTCTGCGGCTCCCAGCATGTAGGCTCTAGCACGAGCACGAGTGTTTGGTCCCTGATTTCCCTGAGGGATCTGAGGTGGATTAGCTTGACCAGCAGTACCCTGCTTGTGGGGGCAATCTCTAATGAAGTGGTCAGTACCCCCGCATTGAAAACAAGAATTTGGCTTCCCCGCATTCGTCGGCACAACAGCAACAGCTCTAGAACGACAATCCTTGGCCAAATGGCCCCTCCTACGACATAGCGAACAAGTACACGGCATGTGCTCCTCATGGTGATGGTTACATTTCTGACAGAAAGGAAATGTACCATTATACCCCGATCTCGTGGTGTTGCTCGACTGACCCGCATCTCTCTTAACCTTCTTGAACTTGCCCTGCTCGGCTTCACTGTGACCCCTCTTCTTCTCCGAAGCAAACACGCCATCTCTGATCAGATCTTCCGTAATAGACTCCGCACGGTGGATGGCATCATGTAGTGTAGGAGGGTCGATACCCCTCAGTGATCGACGAATCTCTGAATGCAGCCCATGAATAAAGCGCTCGACGAGACGAACTTCAGTATCTACCATCCTCGGACATAGACTGACAAGCTCGTGATAACGGTCGATGTACTCGGTCAGCTTGGGTCCCTCCATAGTATGAACCCATAGTTCATCCTCTAACCTCTTCATCTCCGTGCGAGAAACACACTGATCCAACATAAGCGTCCTGAGATCCGCCCAAGATATAGCCATAGCGACTTCCCTGCCACGGGCGCTGATAACGGAATTCCACCAGGTAAGGGCCTTGAACTTTAGAAGCTGTGTGGAGTATCGGACTCGGTTTTCGGCACTGCAGTTGCTGATGTCGAAGACTGACTCAGCTTGCTCGAACCATTGACTGAGAGTTAGGGCCCCGCCCGTTCCGTCGTATTCTGTCGGCTTACAACTCAGAAAATATTTGTAAGAACAAACGTGTGCAGGTGGAGGTGGAGGAGGTGGTCCATGCGGTTGTTGATTAATAGCGTTCGTGACCTGTGCCACGATAGTAGGAACAACCGCAGCTAGCTGCTCAGCAATCATAGCGGCCACTTGAGCCGGAGTAAGTTGTGCACGACGAGGAGGCATCTACATAAGAAAAGAACAACCATATATCAGTATAATCGAAATCGTAAATTTTAAGGAATGGATATGATTAATAACTCAACCATAAGAACTTTAGGTATGTTTTGTATTACGACTACAAACATGGTCATGTAAACATATATATGACCCTCTATGGATATAATTACGTTGGCCACCCATAATTATATACACCTCGCCTCATATACATGTCCGCTTCCCATGTTCATTATCATAATATTAACATATTCGAATCAAGAAATTGGAATATGAGATTTTAATCGAGGTTCCAAAATAGTATCCAAAAGATGTGATCAAAGAAACATAAATGAAAAGAATAAATCCATAAAACAAAATTCTTTCAATGTCGAAAGCCGATATTGGTCGCCGTCTTCCTTAGGCGAATGAGTCGTCGCGTACGAGTAGTGAGACGTAATGAAATCAATGAAAAAAAATCCTAAAAGAATCTATATGAAGGACACCTAGTTATAGTCTAGGCCAAACCACCTAGTTCTCTATAACCATGTGCTCTGATACCAATCTGTCACACCCCGCCAGTGGCGGAAACGCAGAGTGCAACTGATTGGCGATCGTCATAACACAATAGTAAATAAAGAAATAATCTATATGAAATAAATAATATTCGTGTGTCATGACGTCGCCATGTCCAAGGTAAAACCCCTTGGTACACAATTACGTCATTCACTACAACGAAACAACATCCAAAATAAATTCGAAAATGAAAATAAAGTACTTAGGCATACAAGCCCGAAATAAAGTTAATAATAAAATAAGAATCTAAGCCACCATGCATGAAAGTAACTCTAAGTCTCTAGGAGTCCAATCCAGCTAGATCCTATGCCTGATCAATACCTGAAAGTAAAACTTAAAAGTCAACACAAAGGTTGAGCGAATTCATCGAGTAGTAAGTAAGAAAATGTAAGTAAACAGTTTTTCAATCTCAAGCACAACATAGTATAAGAAAGCGTGTAACTAATGCATAAGTAGTAAAATAGTAACCATATCGAGAATAGTAATCTTATCCAACGAACACAGTGACACGCCTCGGCAGTGCCCTGTAAGTGATACGCCCGTCGGCAATATCGAATCTGAACACTGTCCTTGACGCGCCTCGGCAGCGTGAAGTCAGTATGACACGCATCGGCTGTGTCAGGTCCGAACGCTATCCTTAGTACGCCTCGGCATTACTAAGTTAGCTAAGTAGTGTGTAAGTACCATGGATCCAAATATACCCGTATCTCATAAGTTTGAAAAGTGCATTAGATTTTGTTACACGTTTTATGAAATCCGATTTGTAGTAGTTTTCCGTAAATAGTAAGTTTCTAAAAGTAGTAGGTTTCTATAAATAGGAAGTTCTATTTATAGTAAGTTTATCGAAAGTAGTAAATTTCCCGAAATAGAAAGTTTCCAAAAATAGTATGTTTCCATAAATAGAAATATCTATTTATGGTAAGTTTGAAAATGGTATTTGTTTTCTCATAAATCGTTTAGTTGAGTTTTACTTCCCCCCGTTTAGTTTAAAATAAGAAAGCAGTAAATATGGGGCGATGAACTCACCTTATCGAATGACCGATAAAATAGGAAATGTGTGTAATAAGCGAAGTATGTTGATCACAAGTAGTGTCCTCACTAGTCCTAGAGCTCCCCTAGATAAAGGTATAAATGTATAAGTATAGATGTGATGGTTAGACTTTAAATGAAACGATAAAATTTCTCGGTGAACACATACGTTCGCTCAAACTGGAATATATGAAGTTCTGGAAGGAATTAGATGTCGAGAAATATATATTTGAAAACTAGACACCGAGGGCTACGTTTTAGACTAAGATATCATTACGAATGAGGTAGTTATGGAGGAGATATGATGAAAACGAAACTAGTTATTTAATCTGACCAAAAACGGTATATTTGTATAAGTTGAGTTTATTACGTTTTAGAGTTGTATAATTTAGATATAGACACGATACATATTATTAACACCTTTTAGACCTGATATTAACTTATGATAAATCTATTTAATCACTTTTAAGGTTATCTAAATGGTTACACGAAATAGATTATTAAACCTAGTATATCGTTTAGCAAATTTCAGTTTGACCCATGTTCACTATTTTACAGTTTCTGGGAGTTTGGAAAAGAATTAGAAAACCTGTCTTATATATTTGAAAACTAGAAAGGAAGGGCTACAATTTACGTTTAGATTACAGAATCCAATTCAATACTATCAGAGAGATATTTACCAAACAAGACAGCTAAAAACAGCAGCTAAAGTTAATTATTCAGTTTAGACCACCGCTTACTAAAATACGATTTCAGAGAGATTGACAAAGAACTGGGTGAAGAACTTTATATTTCCGAAAACTAGATTCCGATGGCTACCTTTTTGGTTCAGATCACATATTCAAATTCAAAGTAATTTAAGAGTTATTAATCGAGCAAGACGGACTAAAAATCAGATCAGCAAGTTTCCAACATTAGTACGTGTATAGACTTTGTATTAACATTTTTATACACACCCCGACTCTAAAATGTGTTAAACCAGCGTTAAGACCAACATAAAACTAACTCAAATCATAGTTTTAAGATCATCACATTTACATAATATATAAAAACAGTTTTACAAAAAACCATTTAACAACTACAATTTTTTCATGTAAAAATCCTAAATGACCCTACTGACAATACAACCTTCAACCGGCTAGAATATGAGGAATAGACACATGACAACCACTTTGTGTATAAAACAAATACTAAACAAAATATTACCTGTTTAATATGTAATTAAACAACAGGTGGCTTGTAGAAACACAACACGACCGAAACAATGAATTCGAGGGAGAGAGAAAAAGATGCTTTCTAGTCTTGTGCTTGAACCTCCTAACTTTGATGGCTGTTCGATTGTCCAATGGAAAAGAAAGGATCGAATGTAGGTGCTGTTCTGATTAGGAGGTCGACAAAACAAAAGGGGTTTGGGATTATCCGAATTAGGGTTTGGGTATTCTAATATGGGCTAATCACCTAGTCCTCTAAGTTAAAGTCTACAACATAACTAGCCCAACAATCCGTGAATTACTTATAAAGCTAGTACGAAATAATACGTTAAGTTATTAGTTATGAATTACGTAGAACGCTCGTGAAGTAATAATACGAAACAAAATATGAAATACAACTCGGGATTGTTAAGACAACATCTAAAAATGGGAGGTTTATGTATATATATATATATATATATATATATATATATATATAAAATTATTAAACCCTTACGGGATTAATCGTTAAGTCATCTAGGAGCTCGTCTAGGGAACTATCTACTGTGCACATAACTAACGAAAGCATCACAAGAAGTATACACACATATCATAGAATCATCATACATAAGAAAACATAGTTTTTAACCTTGTATTCATAGTGATTAGCAAGTTTTAAATTTTTCAGTAAAATACGGTAATCATCTACAGGCATATTAGACTAACTAAGGACGGAGAGAGTGACGGTTGTCACAGTATACCCCACTTAAAAGAATTTCGTCCCGAAATTCAAGTAGAAAGTACCGTCACGAAACAGATCATCGAAAAGTAAGACTCATAATCAGAAAGTAAAGTATCAACATGTGTTACGAGTAATATCAGAGTTGGATAAGAAAGTACCAGCATCGGCATTCGGATTCTGCTGCTCCTCTGCGGCTCCCAGCATGTAGGCTCTAGCACGAGCACGAGTGTTTGGTCCCTGATTTCCCTGAGGGATCTGAGGTGGATTAGCTTGACCAGCAGTACCCTGCTTGTGGGGGCAATCTCTAATGAAGTGGTCAGTACCCCCGCATTGAAAACAAGAATTTGGCTTCCCCGCATTCGTCGGCACAACAGCAACAGCTCTAGAACGACAATCCTTGGCCAAATGGCCCCTCCTACGACATAGCGAACAAGTACACGGCATGTGCTCCTCATGGTGATGGTTACATTTCTGACAGAAAGGAAATGTACCATTATACCCCGATCTCGTGGTGTTGCTCGACTGACCCGCATCTCTCTTAACCTTCTTGAACTTGCCCTGCTCGGCTTCACTGTGACCCCTCTTCTTCTCCGAAGCAAACACGCCATCTCTGATCAGATCTTCCGTAATAGACTCCGCACGGTGGATGGCATCATGTAGTGTAGGAGGGTCGATACCCCTCAGTGATCGACGAATCTCTGAATGCAGCCCATGAATAAAGCGCTCGACGAGACGAACTTCAGTATCTACCATCCTCGGACATAGACGGACAAGCTCGTGATAACGGTCGATGTACTCGGTCAGCTTGGGTCCCTCCATAGTATGAACCCATAGTTCATCCTCTAACCTCTTCATCTCCGTGCGAGAAACACACTGATCCAACATAAGCGCCCTGAGATCCGCCCAAGATATAGCCATAGCGACTTCCCTGCCACGGGCGCTGATAACGGAATTCCACCAGGTAAGGGCCTTGAACTTTAGAAGCTGTGTGGAGTATCGGACTCGGTTTTCGGCACTGCAGTTGCTGATGTCGAAGACTGACTCAGCTTGCTCGAACCATTGACTGAGAGTTAGGGCCCCGCCCGTTCCGTCGTATTCTGTCGGCTTACAACTCAGAAAATATTTGTAAGAACAAACGTGTGCAGGTGGAGGTGGAGGAGGTGGTCCATGCGGTTGTTGATTAATAGCGTTCGTGACCTGTGCCACGATAGTAGGAACAACCGCAGCTAGCTGCTCAGCAATCATAGCGGCCACTTGAGCCGGAGTAAGTTGTGCACGACGAGGAGGCATCTACATAAGAAAAGAACAACCATATATCAGTATAATCGAAATCGTAAATTTTAAGGAATGGATATGATTAATAACTCAACCATAAGAACTTTAGGTATGTTTTGTATTACGACTACAAACATGGTCATGTAAACATATATATGACCCTCTATGGATATAATTACGTTGGCCACCCATAATTATATACACCTCGCCTCATATACATGTCCGCTTCCCATGTTCATTATCATAATATTAACATATTCGAATCAAGAAATTGGAATATGAGATTTTAATCGAGGTTCCAAAATAGTATCCAAAAGATGTGATCAAAGAAACATAAATGAAAAGAATAAATCCATAAAACAAAATTCTTTCAATGTCGAAAGCCGATATTGGTCGCCGTCTTCCTTAGGCGAATGAGTCGTCGCGTACGAGTAGTGAGACGTAATGAAATCAATGAAAAAAAATCCTAAAAGAATCTATATGAAGGACACCTAGTTATAGTCTAGGCCAAACCACCTAGTTCTCTATAACCATGTGCTCTGATACCAATCTGTCACACCCCGCCAGTGGCGGAAACGCAGAGTGCAACTGATTGGCGATCGTCATAACACAATAGTAAATAAAGAAATAATCTATATGAAATAAATAATATTCGTGTGTCATGACGTCGCCATGTCCAAGGTAAAACCCCTTGGTACACAATTACGTCATTCACTACAACGAAACAACATCCAAAATAAATTCGAAAATGAAAATAAAGTACTTAGGCATACAAGC
This sequence comes from Senecio squalidus, assembly GCA_910822075.1. NCBI lineage: Eukaryota > Viridiplantae > Streptophyta > Magnoliopsida > Asterales > Asteraceae > Senecio > Senecio squalidus. Next base: position 6,577,198 of record CAJVGC010000589.1, on the reverse strand, counting down.
CCGAAATAAAGTTAATAATAAAATAAGAATCTAAGCCACCATGCATGAAAGTAACTCTAAGTCTCTAGGAGTCCAATCCAGCTAGATCCTATGCCTGATCAATACCTGAAAGTAAAACTTAAAAGTCAACACAAAGGTTGAGCGAATTCATCGAGTAGTAAGTAAGAAAATGTAAGTAAACAGTTTTTCAATCTCAAGCACAACATAGTATAAGAAAGCGTGTAACTAATGCATAAGTAGTAAAATAGTAACCATATCGAGAATAGTAATCTTATCCAACGAACACAGTGACACGCCTCGGCAGTGCCCTGTAAGTGATACGCCCGTCGGCAATATCGAATCTGAACACTGTCCTTGACGCGCCTCGGCAGCGTGAAGTCAGTATGACACGCATCGGCTGTGTCAGGTCCGAACGCTATCCTTAGTACGCCTCGGCATTACTAAGTTAGCTAAGTAGTGTGTAAGTACCATGGATCCAAATATACCCGTATCTCATAAGTTTGAAAAGTGCATTAGATTTTGTTACACGTTTTATGAAATCCGATTTGTAGTAGTTTTCCGTAAATAGTAAGTTTCTAAAAGTAGTAGGTTTCTATAAATAGGAAGTTCTATTTATAGTAAGTTTATCGAAAGTAGTAAATTTCCCGAAATAGAAAGTTTCCAAAAATAGTATGTTTCCATAAATAGAAATATCTATTTATGGTAAGTTTGAAAATGGTATTTGTTTTCTCATAAATCGTTTAGTTGAGTTTTACTTCCCCCCGTTTAGTTTAAAATAAGAAAGCAGTAAATATGGGGCGATGAACTCACCTTATCGAATGACCGATAAAATAGGAAATGTGTGTAATAAGCGAAGTATGTTGATCACAAGTAGTGTCCTCACTAGTCCTAGAGCTCCCCTAGATAAAGGTATAAATGTATAAGTATAGATGTGATGGTTAGACTTTAAATGAAACGATAAAATTTCTCGGTGAACACATACGTTCGCTCAAACTGGAATATATGAAGTTCTGGAAAGAATTAGATGTCGAGAAATATATATTTGAAAACTAGACACCGAGGGCTACGTTTTAGACTAAGATATCATTACGAATGAGGTAGTTATGGAGGAGATATGATGAAAACGAAACTAGTTATTTAATCTGACCAAAAACGGTATATTTGTATAAGTTGAGTTTATTACGTTTTAGAGTTGTATAATTTAGATGTAGACACGATACATATTATTAACACCTTTTAGACCTGATATTAACTTATGATAAATCTATTTAATCACTTTTAAGGTTATCTAAATGGTTACACGAAATAGATTATTAAACCTAGTATATCGTTTAGCAAATTTCAGTTTGACCCATGTTCACTATTTTACAGTTTCTGGGAGTTTGGAAAAGAATTAGAAAACCTGTCTTATATATTTGAAAACTAGAAAGGAAGGGCTACAATTTACGTTTAGATTACAGAATCCAATTCAATACTATCAGAGAGATATTTACCAAACAAGACAGCTAAAAACAGCAGCTAAAGTTAATTATTCAGTTTAGACCACCGCTTACTAAAATACGATTTCAGAGAGATTGACAAAGAACTGGGTGAAGAACTTTATATTTCCGAAAACTAGATTCCGATGGCTACCTTTTTGGTTCAGATCACATATTCAAATTCAAAGTAATTTAAGAGTTATTAATCGAGCAAGACGGACTAAAAATCAGATCAGCAAGTTTCCAACATTAGTACGTGTATAGACTTTGTATTAACATTTTTATACACACCCCGACTCTAAAATGTGTTAAACCAGCGTTAAGACCAACATAAAACTAACTCAAATCATAGTTTTAAGATCATCACATTTACATAATATATAAAAACAGTTTTACAAAAAACCATTTAACAACTACAATTTTTTCATGCAAAAATCCTAAATGACCCTACTGACAATACAACCTTCAACCGGCTAGAATATGAGGAATAGACACATGACAACCACTTTGTGTATAAAACAAATACTAAACAAAATATTACCTGTTTAATATGTAATTAAACAACAGGTGGCTTGTAGAAACACAACACGACCGAAACAATGAATTCGAGGGAGAGAGAAAAAGATGCTTTCTAGTCTTGTGCTTGAACCTCCTAACTTTGATGGCTGTTCGATTGTCCAATGGAAAAGAAAGGATCGAATGTAGGTGCTGTTCTGATTAGGAGGTCGACAAAACAAAAGGGGTTTGGGATTATCCGAATTAGGGTTTGGGTATTCTAGTATGGGCTAATCACCTAGTCCTCTAAGTTAAAGTCTACAACATAACTAGCCCAAAATCCGTGAATTACTTATAAAGCTAGTACGAAATAATACGTTAAGTTATTAGTTATGAATTACGTAGAACGCTCGTGAAGTAATAATACGAAACAAAATATGAAATACAACTCGGGATTGTTAAGACAACATCTAAAAATGGGAGGTTTATGTATATATATATATATATATATAAAATTATTAAACCCTTACGGGATTAATCGTTAAGTCATCTAGGAGCTCGTCTAGGGAACTATCTACTGTGCACATAACTAACGAAAGCATCACAAGAAGTATACACACATATCATAGAATCATCATACATAAGAAAACATAGTTTTTAACCTTGTATTCATAGTGATTAGCAAGTTTTAAATTTTTCAGTAAAATACGGTAATGATCTACAGGCATATTAGACTAACTAAGGACGGAGAGAGTGACGGTTGTCACAATTTGGTAATTGTGTTTCTTTGTTTATTGCTTTCGTTTATAACCTGTGCGTTTATTGATTACGAGATTCCGCCTCGTAGTTAGTATAGTTTAACCCTGTAGATCGGACCACTGGGACCTACAATTGGTATCAGAGCAAACGCATTGTTTGCTCTCTATCGAGATTTGGTTCAGGGTTAAATTCAGGTTTTAATCGATTCTGGAAACTAGGGTTCATATTGCTTCAGCGGCTGTTTGTGAGAATTAGGGTTCTTAATACATCTTCGGCGGCGGTGCCTTTCAGATTAGGGTTTTCTGCTTGTTCGTGGAGATATCTTCGTGGACTTGGTTCGTGGATTTAATTTGTGGACTTGGTTCGTGGATTTAATTTGTGGACTTGGTCCGTGGATTTAATTCGCGGACTTGGTTCGTGGATACTTCTTCGTGGATACAACTTTGAGGATACTTCTTCGTGAAAGCTTCTTCGTGGAAACCTCTTTTTTGATACATCTTCGTGGATACTTCTTCGTGGATACTTCTTCGTGGATACATCTTCGTGGGGCATCTTCGTGAATACATCTTCGGGGAACATCTTCGTTAGTGAATCTTTTAAGTCTGCGAACAACATCTTCGTGACTGACACCCTTCTTCGCCGAACAACATCTTCGTGACTGAAACCCTTCTTCGCCGAACAACATCTTCGTGACACATCTTCGCTGAACAACATCTTCGTGACTGACACCCTTCTTCGCCGAACAACATCTTCGTGACCCATCTTCGCCGAACAACATCTTCGTGACATCGTCTTCGTGACAACATCTTCGTGACCCATCTTCGCTGAACATCATATCTGTAATGGATTCTAAACAGTCCGTTAATATACCTCTCAAGTTACTTAACTCATCACAATATTTCGAATGGGCTGAACTATTTGAACAATTCTGTCGTTACAATGATGTACAAATGTGGGTATGCATTCAAGAAGTATATGAACATCCGCGTCATACAGTAGAAAATGTAACTACCAAAATTCCCGTCAATAAAATGACACCTGAATATCGACGAGAATATGATTCTGAAAACAGAGCAATAGCAAGTCTAAAGATGGCTTTGCCAGCAGAAATGCAACATCTTTACAAGAATCTGGATAAGAAAACTTCACATGATCTATGGAAAGCTATTGAAAAACAATATGCTGGAACCCCTGCTCAAAGAAAGAGCCGAGCGAACCTTCTTAAACGACAATTCGATACGTTCAGATCAGGAGTCAATGAACCTTTTGAAGATACTGTTACCAGATTCTTCAATCTCATCGCAGAACTCACCAGATATAAAATTGATGTAGAAAGCGAAAAAGTTGAGCGCTTTTTGGACGCTTTGCCTAAGCGTTGGGAGGTTTACGTAAACCTCATAAAAGATGAAATTGATAAAAACACCGACGAACCTTTAACTTTGGAAACATTGCTAGAACGATTCAGAGGTTATGAGTTGACACGTTTCACAACAACCATGATTGCAGATCAAACTCCTTATGGACAAACCTCATAATCGAATTCCTCTGAAAACGCAACTGCTTTCTTTTCTGAAAAGGATCAGCCAATTTCTGATACACATTCAGGCACCCGACCTACCACTGCAACACCAAATGTTCCTGCCACACATCAGAAAATGCCAATGAGTGTTAAATCTGCAGAGGAAAGTCTCGAAATCTTATCTTGCTTTTTGACTGCTTATGGCAATCAAGTACAAGGAAAAATTGCCGATCCAGGGCTATGGGATGAGGATTTCAGTCAAGTTGATCAGGACGACCTTGAAGAAATGGATTTACAATGGCAAACCGCTATGATTACTAACAGAATAAAGAAATTCATGGCAAGAACGGGACGAAGCCTAAGAACAGGAAAGGCAGGTTTCGATAAATCAAAGGTATGGTGCTACAACTGTCAAGGACACGGTCATTTCGCAAGAGAATGTCAACAGCCTAAAGTTGAACGTAACTCAAACCAAGACAAAAGTGGTCCTTCACAGGCCTCTCAACCACAACGTAGTTTAGCTTCACAGGCAATGATCGTCCAACACGATGATCACACATACGATTGGACAATCTGTACTAATCAAGCACTCATGGCTTCCGTTGAAGAGATTCACAGTGAAACAAGTGATTCAAGTTCTGATAATGACACAAGTTCATGTTCTGATGATGACACGAGCTCAAATGAAGACAATCTGGACGTTGGAAACACTAAAGACGAGAAAACACTATGCAACTGTACGGTGGATGTGCCCAACGATAATTTTATTGCAAAAATGGCTGGTCTTCAAACCGAAAAGTCTAAGGTACTTCTTGACCTTGAATCTGTAAAGGAACTGTGTAAATCTTTTACTGTCTTAACTCTTGAGCATGAAAAATTGACCAAGTCAGTATCTATTCTGGAAACACAGCAAACCAAGCTTGAAAAAGAAGTGTCAGTACAAATTTTCTTAAAAGATGACTACGTAAGAAAATTTCATCAAAATGAAAAATCAAAACTGCAACTTTTAACAGATGTAGGCATTTTAACACAAAAGGTCGACATGTTGTATGAAAGTCTTGAAAATGAAAAGAAAAGTTTTGCCATAAAAGTTCAAGAGTTAAATGCGTGTCAAATAAAATTAACTGAACAGGAAAGGAAGATGGAACAGTTCCGCACCTCCTCTAGCACATTGAACTCAATCATAAGTCGTCAACGTACTTCTGGTAAACCCACAGGTTTAGGCTATAACGAAACTCCACCTCCTTACAATAATGACTTTAGTTTCTTTAGAACCCAACCTCCAATGAATGACGAAGGTGAATCATCCAATAGCAAAATCCAGGACTCTGCACCATCTTAAGAAAGGCAACCCGCAAAGATTCCATCTCAAGATTCATCAAATGATATATCTTCCAACTCTGAACCATCTCCACAGAACAAAATGGAATCGTTAAACTGCTTCAAATGTCGTGAAAGGGGGCATGTGGCCTCGGTATGTACTAATAAACGAAAGGAACCTCAACTTAAAGTCACGCACCCACCGAAATCTAAGTTCACTCCCACAAAACCCGTTCACATTCTTCGAAATCCACAACATGAGCGTCCTGATACATATTCAAGAACTTCTGGGTACACTAAACCGGGCACGGGAAACTTTAACCAAAGATCTCACCAACGGCCTCAACAGCCATTCGTTCCATCCTTTCGTCCACACTCTTATGACCAACGCTTTCAAAGTCCTCCACGATACAATCACAACAACTATCACCATTCTCCTTCACGAACTCACTACGAACCACGTCCTCATCACTTCAACACCAACCGTTCTAATTTTTCCCAAATGAGTCATAGAGTTCCATATAACTCTAACAGTCATTTCTCTTCACGCCACACATCTCACGTTTCTCATCAAAACAACGGAGTTTACAAAAGGGTCACTTATGTGACTGAAAATGGTCAATCCAGGTCCGTTATGGCCTGGGTTCCCCATGAGAACTAATGATTTAAATTTAATGTGTAGGAACCGAGTCACCGACTCGTCAACAACTGGTATGTTGACAGTGGCTGTTCCAGGCACATGACAGGAGAAAGAGCGCTGCTCAATAACTTCGAATCAGGAAAGAAAGGACGCGTAAATTTTGCAGGAGATAAAGGTGGAGAAATAACTGGAATTGGATCAGTTACAAATGGTAAAATAACACTGAAGGATGTGTTCTACGTTAAGCAGCTCGAGCACAATCTGCTGAGTGTCTCTCAAATCTGCGACAACGATAATCCCGTGTAGTTTACCAAGAAGGAAGTTTTGATCCTCAAATCAGAAATTGATATCCCGGAGGATTTGATATTGATGCATGCCCCAAGAACGAAAAACACGTACATTATGGATATGAACAACACTGAACTCACCGTCGACTCAACATGTCTATTGTCAAAGTCAACTAGTGAAGAGGCCATGATTTGGCACCGAAAGATGGCACACTTACACTTTCGGAAAATGAATGAGATCACAAAGAAAGGGCTAGTCAATGGCGTTCCATTTAAACGTTTTGAGTATGAAGATAAATGCATTCCATGCAAACTCGGAAAGCAACACAAGCAACATCACAAGACTAAGGCCCTCAACACCATTGAGACACCATTCGAGCTAATGCACACTGATCTTTTCGGTCCTATTGCCCAAAGAAGCTTCGGAGGAAAATATTACTGTCTAGTGATCACCGATGATTACACTCGCTACTCTTGGGTTCACTTTCTAGTTACTAAGAGTGAAACTGCTAGCACGCTAATCAACTTCTTTGATATGATCAAAAACGTATACAAAGCCAATGTCAAGCGCCTACGCAGCGATAACGGGACAGAATTCAAAAATTCCACGATGACCTTCTACTGTCTAACACATGGGATAGTTCAACAACACAGTGCGCCATATGAACCACAACAAAATGGAGTCGCGGAACGGAAAAACAAAACCTTGATAGAGGTTGCACGCACTATGCTAGCTGATTCACATCTCCCTGTCACATTTTGGGGGGAGGCCGTGAATACAGCTTGTTACGTCCTCAATCGAGTGTTAACGGTGAAACGGTTTGATAAAACAAGTTATGAACTGCTTAATAGTCGTAAGCCAAATCTTGCTGGTCTGGAACCCTTTGGGGCTCCCTATACTGTTTTAAAAACGAATTACACTACCAAGTTCCCACCAAAGCTGTCCAGGGATACTTTCTTGGATATGTGAACGGTTGCGCTAACAAAAGAGTTTACTTAAAACCTTCACGAACTGTGGAAATTGTTTTTAACTTGGAAATAACTAACTACACGTTTGAAAAACAAAATGGTCCAGATATAGCTTTCGACTATGATGCATTATTTAAATCGTTTAACCTTTCTCCTAGTGTGCCTCATACAGGACCAGAGAACCCGAGTTTCTCTTCTGATGATGAAGATTCAGTATTTCCTCGTACCCATGTCATTCCAGAACTTGTTACTGAACCTGCTGCCACCGATGATCAAGCAGATGATCAAGACGTTTTGGCAGAACCACTCGTCGACGACGAACTAACCGATGATCAAGAAAATGTGGCAGCATCACATACTGCAACCGCTCAAGACGATGCGGCAGCACCGCACGTTGTGTCTCGAATTCACCAGGCTCACTCCTTCGACAACATTATTGGCAATCCCAATGCACCTGTTCAAACTCGATCGCAGCTAGAGGATTTACAAGGCATGTATGCCTTTGTCACAACCTCCGAGGATTTCAACAACTGTCGCTATCTTTGCTTCGTCTCCCAAGACGTCCCTGCCAACATTCATATGGCCCTTAAGGACGCCAACTGGGTCCACGCTTGTCAAGAAGAATTAGCTCAGTTTGAGAAACTAGGAGTATGGGTACTTGTGATCCTGCCCGATGACGCCTATGCTATAGGTACTAAATGGGTTTTCCGATGCAAACGGGATGACCGTGGAATTATTACTCGCAACAAAGCTCGATTAGTGGTACAAGGTTTTTATCAAGAAGAAGGATTAGATTTTCAGGATGTCTTTGCCCCAGTCGCTCGCCTCGAGGCTGTTCCTCTCTTCTTAGCCTATGCCTCTCACATGGGACCTACCGTTTACCAACTTGATGTTAAAAGTGCTTTCCTATATGGTAAAATCGATGACACCGTCTATGTTCAACAACCCCCTGGCTTCGAAGACCCACAACACCCTGATATGGTTTACAAGCTCAACAAAGCTTTATACGGTCTTCATCAAGCCCCTCGTCTGTGGTATGGAACATTATCAACTTTTCTCTTAGAATCCGGTTTCAAGAGAGGTCGTATCGATAGCACCTTGTTCATCAAAGATTCGCCCAAGGCTAAACTATTAGTTCATGTCTACGTGGATGACATTATCTTCGGTTCCACTGATAATCAAATGTGTAAGGACTTTGAAAAGCTAATGAAAGACAAATTCGAGATGAGCGCTATGGGTGAACTCAAGCTATTTCTAGGATTACAGGTCGAGCAACTACCTGACGGGATGTTTGTTCATCAATCAAACTATGTCACTGAAATGCTAAAGAAGTTCAACATGACAGACGCCAAGTCCATTGCTACTCCCATTCCCCAGCAGCACAATCTGGAACCTAACGCACAAAACGATCCTGACGTGGATCCCACTGTTTATCGCGACATTATAGGCTCATTAATGTATCTTACTGCATCTCGTCCTGACATAATGTTTGCTGTATGTTTATGTGCCAGGTTTCAAGCTTGTCCTAAGATGTCTCATCACTCTGATGTAAAGAGGATTCTTCGCTACCTTAAAGGCCGACCGCGGCTGGGTCTCTGGTATCCCAAAGGAAGCGACCTCTTTCTCGAAGCATTCACCGACTCGGATTTGGGTGGATGTAATATCGATCGAAAGTCAACCTCCGGTGGTTGTCAATTTTTGGGAGGACGCCTCGTGTCTTGGCAATGCAAGAAACAGACAACTGTTTCCGTCTCATCCTGCGAAGCCGAATATATTGCTGCGGGTAGCTGTGTCTCACAGGTTCTTTGGATTCAACAACAGCTGCTGGATTACGGTTTATCCTATACCTCTACTCCTATTAATATAGATAACGAGGCTGCAGTTTCTGTTATTAAAAATCCTGTTAAACATAGCAAAACCCGTCACATAGACTTTAAGCACCATTTCATTAGAGACTATTATGAAAAGAAACTCATAGATATTATTCGTGTCTCTTCCGAAAACAACATGGCCGACCTCTTCACTAAAGCTTTCGACAAATCTCGTTTTGAATCTCTCATTCAACGTATTGGACTTCGCAACATAGATTAACCAACGTTTGTTTAATAAAAAATTAATGTAACTTAGTTAGAAATTTAAATTCGAGATGAAGATAACTCTTGCTTCTGACTCTTAGTCTTAGATCGGGTTTTTGCTAATTACATGCAAGTATAATTTTCATAGTATTTTAGTTTAAATTCCAGTGTCTTGTGGCCCTCGTCTCATTATTAAATTCAGTTGTGTGGTTTGCTGTCTTAGAGCTCTAGAGTTTCCAACCATTAACCGACTTAAGTTTGTTGATTGCAATAAAGGTTGAGAATGGACTCCTGCTACGAAGTCATGTGATACACTAACAGATGGGAGACACTTTTATCAAATTTAAAAATATTTTATTGGTGTGTTAATAAGTGTTTGAATTCACATAAGCGGCCTTTGGAACTTGAGTCAGTACACACACGGGGTGCCTTGCTCACCTAGCCACCTAAGGTCTTAACGGGTCTGGGATCGGTTGGTAGAAAGCTCATTAACGGGTTCCATAGAAAGTCGCAGAATTCTAATATCTTAAAAAGGCTTCATAGAAGCTCAGTCATAGACTTGCACAATTAAACCAATGCATTAAACTGTTTTAAATAAATTTGATACAGGTTATCTTAAATGTTAGCCTCATATGTTGCACTTGTCAAGGTTGGTAACCATTCCATACCAATTTGTACCATGGAAGGATTCACAAATACCTTGAGTATCTCACACCATTGTCGAATGGTTATTAACTTATGAGTGCTTTAAGCCTAAATCTAAGATAGTTTACTTGTAGTAAAACACAACTTTTTGGTATGAGGCCGAACGGTTAAATTGGACAACTACAAAAACATGGATTTAAACTAAATTATCTTTGGAACCCCGATAAGCAATCTGATCGAATTATGTTTCCTAAATGTGTACTACAATTGTTCGCTTAGTTAACGTTATTTTTGTTTTTGTTTAAGTTCTTTTATTTTTACTCTATTTCTGTAATTCACTTTGTCTTTGAAAACGTTGGTTAAACACTCTTAAGTCCATCAGGCCCAAATTCTAGGCCCAGCCTTACCAAGGCCCATAGGCCCACTCTTGGCCTATATAAATACTCCAAAGTGAAATCAGTTTTTCACTTTTCACTTTTCAACTTTTACACCTTCTCGGAGCTAGGAATTCTTAATTTTTCACTCACGGAGTTCTTCATACGGTTGACTATTCCCTTATGTAAGTTCTTCTTTTGTTCGTTGATCTTCATACTTGCTCGTCTGAATCTGCCATATTTTGCTTGTTATGTTCGTGTTTATATGTGTTAATGTTCGAACACCTGGGTTTTAGCTTTATGATTTCTGATAAACTTGTTCGTGTTCATCACTATGTTCATCCATAATTAATATAATTTGCTATTATGCTCTTCTTCGTCGGTGTTATTGCTTGAATTGTTCCCATGATCATCTTCGCCTTCATAGGTGCCCAGAAACTAGCATAAATGCCTTAAAAAATTGTCATGTGTTAGGCGAACACCCTTGCTTAGACGAACAACTTGTTCGTCCCCATCTTCGTGATCTTAGACGAACAACATCTTCGCCATGTTGGACGAACAACTTGTTCATCCCCATGCTTGAGTTTCTGACGAAGAACTTGTCCGTCCCCTTGCTTGAGTCTCTGACAAAGACCTTGTTCGTCCCCTTGCTTGAGTCTCTGACGAAGAACTTGTTCGTCCCCATGCATGAGTCTCTGACGAGGAACTTGTTCGTCCCCATGCTAGAGTCGCCGACAAAGAACTTCTTCGTCACCAAGCTTATGCCTTAAACGAACATGTTTACATTATCTTAAACGAACAACTTGTTCGTCCTCATATTGTGTCTCAATGTCACACGAACATGCATGCTCGTCCACTTTAACGTTGGGCATACATGTTCGTGCCTATCACATCTAACGTGTTCGTTTTCGCAGATTTTACAGATGGCGAAGGTCTTTGACAAGAGGCATAATCAGGCTGTTAGCATTGCACTGAACGAGGCTTCATCACTTCGTTTTCGAGAAACAATCTTATTTCTTCAACATTCTAGGATGTCTTATATCCTTAGCGAAGATCTACCCATCAATGTTCCGTTGGTCGTTGAGTTTCTCCGAAATCTTACACACATTGATCTCACACCTCCGGATTCAGATAAAGTCAAAGATGGTTTGCGCACGGTGGTAAATGGTCATGAAATCACTTTCAGTAGCACGACCCTTCGCCAGATCTTTCACCTTGGTAGTAGCTCCAGAGAATCAGCACCGTCTTCTTTCGGTCCAAGATTTCTAGCCCGCAAATTGCCTCTACTGGGTTATGCCGGGTCTGTCTTTCCTACTACTATATCATTCGCTAAGGGTAAATTCTTCGGACCATGGCGCTATTTGGTCCACGTGTTCGTTACGGTTTTCAAACATTCTAAAACCGCTCACGATACGATCGATAATAAGCTTCTCTCCATGATGCTAAGTTTGGTTCTGCATAGACCGTATCCGGTGACAGAGTATGTTTTTCAAACATTGCAGAACGATCTGATCAAACCAAAGGAACTTATGTTGTATCCGCGTTTCATAATGATCATTCTCAGGCACTTCCTTCCTGAGCTTCCTCCAAACTCTATTGACCGAGTAGGTCAGATCGGTGGGCCTAAGTTATTCAAAACCTGCCTTACGATTCACTCAACCAAGCCAGGGGAGGCTCAAGCTGAGGACACCCCACTTTTCGGGGCGATTGTCGATCTAAATTTCCTTGACAACGACGTGGATGAGGCTGCCGATGCCTTAGACGGGGAACCGCGGACAGAAAATACTGAGACTAATGTTCCTCCCGCACCTAGTAGGCCCAAGTCTCGGCCGAAGCGTAAGGCCAAGATTCCTGTCGCTGTGGACTCCACCTCAAGCAGGGAGATTGACAATTATCATGAGAGTCCTCCGCTCTCAGTCATTCACGAGCAGTCCCCTCTTACTCCACGTGGGAGTCATAGGTCTATCGCTACCGAGGTGATAGCTACTTCTCCTGCTCCTCACACTGAAGCTGGTGCTTCTCCTACTCAGGTTAATGATGCGGCTACTGAGGAGCTTAACTTTGATACCAACGAAGCTACTTCTTCGTTTCATCCATCCAACCGTGGGAAACGTCCCTTAAGTGGCGGTGATGAGTCTGGGTCTTCTACCGCAACTGAGCGTCCGCACAAGAAACGGGCCGCGGAGACTGCACCCCCCACACCTACTCTTAATGACTTACTTTCACTTGTTTTGCAGCTTTCTTCACAGGTTGCCACTCTCTTGCAGTCTGACGCTGAAAAATCACTTCGCATTTCCTCTCTTGAAGCTCAAGTACAGTTGCTCTCGAAGCGTCTGTCGTCTGCTCAGGGGGAGGAAACGTGCAAAACATCTATTGTCCGACAGCAACGAAGAGATGATGATGATACCGATGATCAAGATGCTGCACGCCAAAGAGAGCAGATCGCCTCTACTTCTCGAGCATTGGTTATCAATCCTTCTGCAGATCAGGGGGAGCAACCTCAGCAGCAAAAACAAGGCGGAGACAGTCAACAACAAGAGCTTGGGGAAAGCACCGATGATACATGGTTATTTGAAGACTCAGGAGAATATGTTTTTCAGTCACCAGCGAGTACAGAAGAAGCAAATGTCGAAGAACAAGGGGAAAGCAGTATGAAACCAAGCCTTGAAGAACGACAAGGGTGGTTTCGAAAGCTTGATCCAAAGAAGCAAACGCCGTTGATCAAGAAGTTTTTCATCAGAGAACGTCAGCCGCATTTGGGCATAATCAGCTGGTTATTTGATTCTGATTTGCAGGTTTTCGTGATTAAGAGATTTGACGGCGTTCAGTACTTAAGTAAAAGACGGGAGAATTTCAATTCATTCCCGAAGTCAGAACTTATCTGTTTGTCCAAGCTTGATCTGATAAATAGAGACAAGGACGAGTATGCAAATTGGATTGAAAGAATGATTAAAGACGAAGCAAAAATCAGGGTTTTTAAGGAATTTACACCAGCAATAGGAAAGATCATGATTTCTAAAAAGAAGATCGATCCTGAAACAGGCAGATCTGCAAGAAGAATGCGATATCCTCTAATTGCCTGCATGACAAAGATCCCGATGAAGAATTTCGGACCAGATATTCTTGGAGATTTGTATATTTGGGCAGTAGATGTCGCAACTGGTGAAGCCGTGATGTACAGGAAAGACGATGAAGTTGTAGAAGGAATGACAGAAATGCTTAGAGTGATTGATGCAACTCAACTGGCGAATCTGACGGAAAAAGACCTGAAGATGTTGAAGGAAAATCACATAATTGCTCAAGAAGGCTGGGGAGATATTGGTAGAGATTACCAACGAATAGTTGACGGTTGTTTGAATTTGAAGGTTAATGTTGATAGTGATATTTTGATCAAAGAATAGAAGCAACAGTCAAGGGGGAGTTTGTTGGTGCAAGTATTCTGTGACTGGATGTTCTATTGTGTTTTGTTGATATCACTGTATTGTTTAAGTATAGTATTTAGCTTAGTGGGCTGCTCACGGACTTGCATGTCCGTGAGGCCCAATAGAGCCCAAGCCCAAACTGGCTGGACATGTTACTCTATAAATAGAGGTGTTCAGATCAGTTTAGGGTTGTTGGTTTTAATAGAGAATTCGGATTAATGCTTTTGGATTGTAACAGCGATTGTTAATCAAAGCATTGAGAATTTGGTAATTGTGTTTCTTTGTTTATTGCTTTCGTTTATAACCTGTGCGTTTATTGATTACGAGATTCCGCCTCGTAGTTAGTATAGTTTAACCCTGTAGATCGGACCACTGGGACCTACACACTTCAACTGAAATGACTTAAGTAGATTAAATTGACGAAACACTAATCTAAGCTTGGATAGCATGCAGACTTGAACTCTGAATAGATTCTTAGCTTCGTCATCCTCATATTCAAACTTCCCATCATCAATCTTCAAATATTGATCAGCTAACCAACGACAAGCAATTCTTCCAAATTATTTGAATAACCTTCACGAACTCTTCAATCAAATTTTCTCAATTTTCAACTCAAACTTTTGTGATCAACAAAACACTGATAATTTGACTAAATTCATTTGAATCGACTCAAATTGATGAACCAGAATCAATTGAATCTAATGAATTGATTTATCCGGCTCTGATACCACTTTACAAGATTTTACATAACACGTAGGATCGATCTAGTTGGATTGAGAATTGGTTAAATGAAAGAGCTTGATCTGATTTCATTATAAGGCGGGAAAAGCTGTTTACAAATTGATGAAAATAGAGAGAAGCACCATGGTACTCTCTAGGAGAGACACTCAATAGATTAAAACTAGAGTCACGTGTTTATTCAAAAACACTTCAGACTCTAAAACACACACTAAGTATTAACTATGATGTTGATGGACTTCACTTCATTTAAATCTGATGCTTGATCTTCTTCATCAGAGGTAAATACTTCACTTTATTAATCAGCTATGTCATCATCTTGATTTAACTCTGATGTTGTTTGCTTTAACTCTGAAGTAGAAATTTTATCATTCGAGTTAAATCTTCAATGTTGACTCCAAGCTGATTGAACAAGTTTTAACTCGGATGGTGAAACTTTGTTCATCCGATTTAAAAACTTAAACAGAAACACACATTTTAATATTTCTTAGCTTCATCCATACTTTTCAATTTACCCAACAATGTTCGTATTTCTATTTATATTTGTCCCGAATCTATTGTCTTAATTTAAATATGGATAGTTAAAATATAGTAACTCTCCAATTTTTCCTTAAACATTTTCAACTTATCAAATTTCAAAAGTAAGTAATTGATGTCTTTTATGCAAAGATATAATAGGTAATCTAATAAAAAGTATTTACTCATCCGTCCAAAAAGAAGTCTAGAAACAAAAAAACAACAACGTTCGAATAGGATAGGTGTAATTAATCAAGTATTTGTTTTCATTGGATTACTGTTTTACCCGTACGTTAAAATCACCGGTTACTTTGATAGTTTGAAATATTAAGAATATATTTAAGGGCAAAAAGGAAGTTACTCCATTTTAACTATCTATATTTAAAAACAAGAAAACAGGTTTAGGAAAAATCTGTTTGATATCGCTCGATTATACGCATATTCTTTCGCGATATTTGTTATGTTTTTGTGTCAAAACGTAATGGATAGACCCGTATTACTTATTTTTGTATAAATTCTATGTTTTAGGTGTTCTAATATGTTTGGAGTGAAAAATGATCAATTCGGGACCAAAAGAAGCAAAGAAAAACAAGTTCGGAAGCCATAGGACACGAATGCTTCGCACCAAGTCCGTAATGCCTCGCATCTAACAGCATCAACAATTTTGGGAGCTACTGACCCTTGAATGCGTCGCATTCACTGGCCAATGAGTCGCATTCACTGGCCAATGAGTCGCATTCACTGGCCAATCTGAAGCATTCTCTGAAGCATTCTCTGAATGCGAAGCATTAAACCCTCTAGCAGTTACAAGCTCGTTTTCAATGCTAATAAAGGTGGAAGTGAAAGGTCTCTTGGCTGGCTATTAAGGGACGATTTTGGGGACATAATACACATCTTTTTCATCACTTTAGGGCTCTATAATCAGCTCTAAACACCATCAAATCATCACATACAATCATTGGAGAGAATAATCATTGTCATTTTCGGTTTAATTTAGAAGAAACATTAGTCGTATTTTCCTTTCTTTTACATCGTTTTGGGATTTTGGAAGCAATTTGCTAGTACTATTTCACTTTGGTATCAAACTTTTACTCTTTTAATTTCAATATAATCATGTCTTTTATTTATTATTCGTGTTTGATTAAGATTATGCGTAGCTAATTTTCCTTTACGTTTGCTTGGATATGTGATCGATTGTATGATTAATCTTGAGTATGAATTAAATGATTATGATGTGTAGAGGTTAATTGGGGATCCGATTGGGTTTAAGATTTTAGAAATTATAAAATTACTTATGTTCTTATTTAGAAATCGGGTATTCGAAAGGAATCCGATTTTGACATAATAAGAATGAATATATCGACCGGTCTTTAGTTGATAGAAAGTTAACGGTATTCGAAAGGAATCGTTAATAGTAATTGAAATAAATAAGATTAAACACAAACGCTAATTAATAAATTAAGAGAAATCGGTTTGTTGATTAGTAAGCTATTCGAAAGGAAGCTTATAGGTTAATTCTCACACATCGACTTGAAACTTTATGCACGGTTATTTTAGGTGTTAACGGTATTCGAAAGGAATCGTTACATGGATAAATAATCGTAGAAATCCGGTATGCGAAAGGAACTTAGGATTTTATATTAGAAGTTTAATCATCGATTCACACTTAGGAAAGATTACACATTCGTGAACGGTCCAAGCAAGCGTATTTTATCTCTATTTGAATTACAAATCACTTTTAGTTGTATTTACTTTAAGTCTTCCTAAGACTAAAACCCAACTTGTTACGTGTTACTTGTTACTTATAGCTATTATCTCAATTATAAATAGTCCCCGTGGTCGAACCCGGAATTTGCCAATACTCTACTACGATAGACAAGGGTACACTGCCCGGTGTCGTAGTCTAGTTAAAAGCGAATTTTCGGAAAACTAGATTTCGCACATCAAGTTTTTGGCGCCGCTGCCGGGGACTTGATTTAGTTGAGATTTTAGTATTGTTTATTTTACTTGTGTTGAATAGATTTCACGGTGTTTGTTTGTTAGTTTTGTGATTTTCAGGTTATTGTTTGTGGATGTTCACGAGATCCCAAGGGAAGCAAGTAAACAACCCTCTTTCTGACCCGGAAAAACTTTTGAGAAAACGAGGATTAGGAGCAGTTGTTTTTAGTGATAAAGAAGGGTTAATGTTGTCAGAGCATAACTTACTTTCTCCAAATGTTCATTTTATGTAATGAACTTTTTTTTTGTTCATTTGGGTACCTAAACTTTTTGAAAACTTTAAAATGAATAACGTACTTATTGAAACATTATTTTTCAGCTCCAATTTTACCGGCTACCTGTTTGTAGCCGGTTATTCAAGTAAATCCACTAAACCCGACCCGTTTTCCTATATTGACCCATTTACTTTTTGGATTAAAGTCGCCAGAACATAACCAACTTTATCGAAATGTTCATTTTATGTAATAGACTTTTTTTTTTGTATATTTGGGTACCTACCAGAGTTCTTGCAACTTAGCGGAGAAGAAGACCGAAATCTAGCAAAAAATAAATCACACATACATTACAATATGTAATCTAAAGATTTTTATATTATCAAACATAACACCAAATCACTAAAACTCCACTTTAGAACGAATTTGTTTAAAAAAAACCGAGAACAACCTAAAACTTTAACTTTACCTTTCAATCAACATACGCTCACTCTCAATACTTAGATTCCTTGCAAATCATCATACGAAGCTAATGGAATTTTTTAATTGATCTTCAAATTAATGAAACTATGATAAACCCAAATTCGGATTTAAAAACTCAAAATGAAACTCATTTCCATCAAACTCTATCAATTCAAATTCATTTATCACAATTGAAATTTTCGATACACCCTATATCTAACGATTAAGATAACGTGATGAAGAAAATTAAAATTATAACACTGAATCATACAAAACCTTGATTTGTTGATTTTTTTATACTCATAAATCTTATAAAATGTTAAAAACAAATTGATATGTTAGAATTTATTATCGAGTAAATATTATATTACATGCGGTTAAACAATCCTTTTAATCAAAATGAACTTCTCTGATCAGAATCAAAAGAATTTTTGTTAGTTGAATTTCATGTATATAGTTGAAGTCAATATTTTGTGTAAAAACAATGAAATTTTTTAATTAAATTGGTGTTTGAATTTCTTAGTTTTTTAGCGGGTTTAAACAAGTTTAGGTAGTTAATTAGCCGGTTTAAAGAGTTTAGGTACCCAAATGAACAAAAAAAAAGTTCATTACATAAAATGAACATTTGGTGAAAGTAAGTTATGCTCTGACAACATTAACCCTGATAAAGAATCTTCTGAAGAGGAGGAAGAGTTAGTTTTTGAGGAGGAAAATTTTGAAATGGCGGATAACGGAGGAGACAATGGAAACCCAAATGGAGATGTAATTAACAACAACCCACCCAACCTATTTGATGAACCTATGATTAACCGAAACCGAAACCGACCCGTGCCAATCACCCTAGGATCACCAATTATCCCACCAAACGTAGGAAACAAATTTTCCGTCAAAGGTCACCATCACAAAATGATTCAAGAAAACTCCTTTGACAGAAATTCCAAGGCTGACCCGCATAAGCATATCGCTACATTTACCGAAATTTGCAACATGTTTAGGTATGGAGAGGCTTCGGAGGAAGGGGTAATGCTAAGTTTGTTTCCATCATCATTGAGGGGGGAGGCTAGGACGTGGTTTTACGAGTTGGAGTCGGGGTCGATAGAAACATGGGAGGAAATGAGAGAATTGTTTGTGACCCGCTTCTTTCCGCCCATCTTGGGTAGGAAATTGCTCAATCAGATTCGGAGTTTTTATCAATATGATAATGAGACGATAACGGAGGCATGGGTTAGACTTAAGGATCTCTTAAGGAATTGTCATGGGCACGGACTCGATATAGAACAAATAGTGGATATCTTTTACCATGGGTTGGATAACCGCTCGCAACATGACTTGGATTTAGCGGGTGGTGGAAATTTTTTGTATAAATCACCGAACGACGCTCAAAGGATGATGGAAGATCAGGTGCAAGCCGGAATAGCTAGGGATAGAGTTAACAAAAATCGGAAAGTTAGAGGTTCGGTGAATTAAGTTGAAGGAAGTAGTAGCGAAAATAATGAGATCGTGAATGAGATCAAGTCACTAGCGGATGAAATGAAGAACAGATTGGGTCGTTTAGAAAAGGACGTTCACTTGGTTAGAAACGGGTGTAAGAAGTGTGGAGGACCGCACTATACTGAGGATTGTGAGCCAAAAGTTGAAGATTTGAACTATGAGAATTATGGTTATCAAAACCGCGGAGAATATCAAAATCGTCAACAACAAGGAGGAGGAAATTTCGGGTATGGTGATCGAAACCGGGATAACAGAAATGAGGGGAAAAATAAGTTTAGGAGAAACGAAGAAGATAACCCAACCATAAAGGAACTTTTGAAGGATTTCATCCACATGCAAGGAGCGAAAAATGACTTAGTGGCAAACTCGTTAAAAGGACTCCAGGTGAGCGTTCAGGATTTGGAAATGAAATTTGAAAGAGTGAATGAACGGTTTGCAAATCGACCAACGGGTCAAATGCCAAGTTCTACCCAACCCAACCCGAGGCCAAATCAAAACAATCAAGGGGGTCCATCGAGCCAAGGACCGAAGTACCATATACCAAACAATCGGGTGGAGAATGTTAATGCAATTTCTACACGATCGGGTTTTAAGTACGGGGGAGAGGAAGAAAGTGAGGCGAACTGGAATGAAACGGGTGAAACTGAGCCGATACATATCAGTGAACCCGTAGATAGTGATTCGGATGAGGAAGAGGAGATCGAAATGGAGAAACGACCCGGGAAAGAACCTATAGTTCCAAGTGAAGAGAAAGGGGCAAAAACGGAAGTCAAAGGAGCTTACAAGCCAAACATCCCCTACCCTCAACGCTTGAAGAAAGAAAAGATGAAAGAACAGTATGCCAAATTTCTTGAATTAATTAATTCTGTTCATGTTAACGTTCCCTTGGTCGATTTGATTGTAGGTATGTCGAATTACAAGAAGTTCATAAAGGATCTCGTGAAGGAGAAGGGGAAGGCAATGGAGGATCAAGCAGCTTATCTAAACGCGGAATGCTCGTCAATCGTAAAGAACGACAAGCTTCCACCTAAGTTGAACGATCCAGGGAGTTTCTTAATTACTTGCACTTTTGATAAAACTTTTCATTGCAATGCCTTAGCTGAGTTAGGTGCTACTATAAATTTAATGCCAAATTCTTTATATAAAAAATTGGTTTTGGGGGTTTTAAAGCCAACAAAAATGAGCATGAAACTAGCCGACCAAACTTTCAAATATCCGCTAGGCATTGTAGAGAACGTTTTAGTACAAGTAGGTAGATTCCAATTTCCCGTAGATTTTTTTGTGTTGGAAATGAAGGAGGATAACAAAGTACCTTTAATCTTGGGTAGACCGTTTTTGAACACCGCAGAAGCTATCATCCGCGTGAAAAGAAGGGAAATTTCATTGGGTGTGAATGACGATAGGGAAACCTTTACATATGGAAAATTTAAAAAACATTCATACTCAACCAATGAAACATGTTTTAGGATAGATGTTATTAATAATGACATGTCTAACCAAGATTTGCAGGAATTTCTCGACGAGGATTTGAATGATGAAATTCACGAGGAAAAGAGCTTAAACGAGGAATTGAAGGAACTTTGTGGAAATGATTGGAGGATTGGAGAGAGTGTTTTAGATGGAGACATAACATTAGAGGAGTTCGAGAGAGTGTTCAACATCGAAAAGGACCCGAAAACCACCAAGAAACAGAACGGCGAGCAGCAAAACGAAGCAAAAAATAGTAAAACGGATGTATCGGGAGCATACGGACTCGAAAAGACCTCCGGTCGGCGCCAAAACGACCGCAACGAAAAAATCTACAAAATGGGAGCCACTGACCCTAGAATGCGCCGCATTCTAGGTGCTATGCGGCGCATTCTAGCCTCAGTAGGGTCAAATGGGTTTTCCTGCTTATGTAATGCGGCTCATTCCAGTTTAATGCGGGGCATTGAGGTTCCGGACCCCGAAAATGACCGAAAAGACGACCTAGAGGTGGGAAATCAAGTGGGGAATGAACCATTGATCAAAATATGAAGATGAGACATCAAAATGGGTCATAATTTCACCTATTAGCCTAGATTTGGAAGTGGCGGAGCTTATTGGGTCGGAATTGGTGGCGGTTGACAACCCGATTAGTGTAGAAGTGACTTTGGAGGATTTTGAGGAGCTATTTGAATTGGGAATGAAACCGGTTGTCACCAAAGTAAAGAAAAAGGGTAAATTCAAGGGGAAATTGATGCTCGAGAAGGAAATCGTTAAAGAAATTGATGGTAAGCGTTGTCTTGAGTTGAAAATCGGTATGGAGCCAAAGTTGGAAGTTTGCAAAAACGAAGAGTATTTTGACTTGGGGAATTTAATGGATGTAGAACCAACTGAGAAAGGGAGTGAACAACACAAGTGTGGGGGAGTTATTGGAGAATTGAGGGGGCGAAAAGATTGCTCGAAAATGCGGAAATCGAGGAGATGGCATGACGAATGGGTGAAAACCCGTAACGAGCTAGATGTTTCTAATGATCATATTTTGTTTGATGTTTATGCTTGTAGGTATATTGGAAGTATGTTGAGAAGTTGGTATTGGACGGAAATTGGGGGAAAACCTCGATTTCTAAATGGTCGGTTTGTGTGAGCGGAGATACGAGTCAAGCTATAGACTCAAGACAAAAACAAAGCGCTTACGGGAGGCAACCCGGGTTTTTATTTTCTTTCCTTTTCTTTTACTTTTATTTTATTTAGTTTTTAATTTCTAGTTTGGAAACGCATTCGGGACAATGCGTTAAATAAGTATGGGGGGACGTTGGGAATTTAGCTTATTTTATATTCCCTCCTATATATCCATTACGTGTTCTTATCTTGTCCCATTTGAGTCTTAATATAAAAAAAAATAAAAAAAAAAATAAATTAGAAAACGCTTAAACGTAGTTAGGGAAAATGATAGGGGCTTTTGTATTTAACTTTATTCCGGTAATTTAACGTGAAAATATTTAGGAACATCTTTAGTTAATAAAATATTTGTAAGTAAGAATTTAGGTTTCTTAGTTTTAGTTCCTTAAGTTTCCCCGAAAAATCTAAAATCCGGATAACCACTAGATATCCTTAGTACCGAGCCCTTTGTAGTCCTTGCACCCTTTCGGGGGTAGTTGGGGAATCCTAATATCACTTAATCCCATATGAGAGTTAGAGGCGAAGAAAAAGGCCATAGGTCTTTCCCGTCAACAAAATTGAACTCATCCTCACTATAACGAAGACTCAAATCCCGTTATACTTGTTCACTTCAAAGAAAATATAAAATATAAATCTATAATATTTGAAGTGAACGAAAGTGAGAGGAAAGCTAAAAGATGTAGACTAACCAAGAATTCTCAAAAGAAAAGAAGAAACAAAAAAACGAAGAAATGATTTTGTGATATTTTAAGGTTTCCCCCGAAAGGAAGGCGGTATAGGGGTCGGCCCGAAAGGCTTATCGCTCCAACTTCGGTTGGAGAGTGAGGGAAAAGGGGTAGTTATTTGGACATATCTAAACTAGGGGATAAATTAGGAATTGACATTAGGAAATTGCGGTTTTTATTTGCTTAAGTAATTTAGTAGCTTTTGATGTTCGTAGTCAGTTTTATGATCTAGCAATTTCACGCATATCTTTATTTTGAACACCGAAATGTAGTTAAATGTTAAAGCCCGTGATTCCTTAATTTTTCTTAAGTTGTATATTTTGTAATATGAGTTAGTCTAAGTCGGATTTGCTTGGGTACAAACAAATGCTTAAGTATGGGGGGTTTGATATCGCTCGATTACACGCATATTCTTTCGCGATATTTGTTATGTTTTTGTGTCAAAACGTAATGGATAGACCCGTATTACTTATTTTTGTATAAAGTTTATGTTTTAGGTGTTTTAATATGTTTGGAGTGAAAAAGGATCAATTCGGGACCAAAAGAAGCAAAGAAAAACAAGTTCGGAAGCCATAGGACACGAATGCTTCGCACCAAGTCCGTAATGCCTCGCATCTAGCAGCATCAAAAATTTGGGAGCTACTGACCCTTGAATGCGTCGCATTCACTGGCCAATGAGTCGCATTCACTGGCCAATGAGAAGCATTCACTGGCCAATCTGAAGCATTCTCTGAATGCGAAGCATTCAACCCTCTAGCAGTTACAAGCTCGTTTTCAATGCTAATCAAGGTGGAAGTGAAAGGTCTCTTGGCTGGCTATTAAGGGACGATTTTGGGGACATAATATACATCTTTTTCATCACATTAGGGCTCTATAATCAGCTCTAAACACCATCAAATCATCACATACAATCATTGAAGAGAATAATCATTGTCATTTTCGGTTTAATTTAGAAGAAACATTAGTCGTATTTTCCTTTTTTTTACATCGTTTTGGGATTTTGGAAGCAATTTGCTAGTACTATTTCACTTTGGTATCAAACTTTTACTCTTTTAATTTTAATATAATCATGTCTTTTATTTATTATTCGTGTTTGATTAAGATTATGCGTAGCTAATTTTCCTTTACGTTTGCTTGGAAATGTGATCGATTGTATGATTAATCTTGAGTATGAATTGAATGATTATGATGTGTAGAGGTTAATTGGGCATCCGTTTGGGTTTAAGATTTTAGAAATTATAAAATTACTTATGTTCTTATTTAGAAATCAGGTATTCGAAAGGAATCCGATTTTGACATAATAAGAATGAATATATCGACCGGTCTTTAGTTGATAGAAAGTTAACGGTATTCGAAAGGAATCGTTAATAGTAATTGAAATAAATAAGATTAAACACAAACGCTAATTGATAATTAAGAGAAATCGGTTTGTTGATTAGTAAGCTATTCGAAAGGAAGCTTATAGGTTAATTCTCACACATCGACTTGAAACTTTATGCAGGTTATTTTAGGTGTTAACGGTATTCGAAAGGAATCGTTACATGGATAAATAATCGTAGAAATCCGGTATTCGAAAGGAACTTAGGATTTTATATTAGAAGTTTAATCATCGATTCATACTTAGGAAAGATTACACATTCGTGAACGGTCCAAGCAAGCGTATTTTATCTCTATTTGAATTACAAATCACTTTTAGTCGTATTTACTTTAAGTCTTCTTAAGACTAAAACCCAACTTGTTACGTGTTACTTGTTACTTATAGCTATTATCTCAATTATAAATAGTCCTCGTGTTCGAACCCGGAATTTGCCAATACTCTACTACGATAGACAAGGGTACACTGCCCGGTGTCGTAGTCTAGTTAAAAGCTAATTTTCGGAAAACTAGATTTCGCACATCACTTCTATATTATAAAGCATTTCCCTATAGTGTCTTAATACCTTAAATTTCAAGTAGTTAAAATTACCTAATTACCCTTAATGAAACAACTATTATTTCCCATAACACCCCTTCTCCTTCTCTATCTATCTCTTGCCTAATTCCTAGCTAAGTCGTACGAACCTAATTTCTATGAAAATCTATATTTTCTCCCAGCTGACTTCTTCTCTGATCACCCGTCGTTCATCTTTTGGCCGTTTCAATCCCGATACCAAAATTATTTTGATCACGTATACAATTTTTTTATGTACAAATCACATCCTTAGATTTGGGTGTGTATTATTGAATCGGTTTGTCGAGAATCATATTTTTTTAGTCCTCTTTGTTATATGCTTAATTTCTTCGGTTCAACCACCTTGTTGAATATTTTAAGCGCATGGATGACGGTGCGAATCCCATTCGGGACAGAGAGTTGGGACGACATCGGTTTCGTCCTTCCAGATAGAATTCCATTACTAAATGTTTAAAGGCAATCTAATAGCCATCTACATCATATAATATCGGTTTCATGTACAAATATCTTTGATCAGTAGCAATACAAGTTTTTGGGGATTGTGTTTCATTGGTGACAACAAAACATGAAACTTGTTTAAAAATAATGCTCGTAAAGTCAAATGCTCAAGGAAAAGCCATAAATATTATGTAAAGATAAAATATGACCATTGTATATATTGGTGTTATTTTTATTTATGGAACATGCTTAATCTAATAGAAAGTTAGAGTGACTAAATTTATATATATAACATTAACTGTAAAATCTTTAAAATTCGTTTACTATGAAATTTGTATTTTCTTAAAACTTCAAAGTCAAATAAAATCGTAAAGGTTATTAAATTTAGTTAATTACTCACAACCACATACAAAAATATATTTCAACTTTTATGACATTGTATAAACAATGCAAATGGTTATACATTTTCACAGTTCAATTGCGAGAACAAACTATTGAATAGCTCGGAATGAACTCGGACGGCAACGTTTAAAACAATAACAACAACAACAACAACAACAATGTTTCGACCAACAACGTTCAAAACAACATCAACACTGATCCGATACCAGGCCCTATTTTCGAGGTATATTTCGATATCTTAAAACCATATTTTTATGACTATGTATATATTAATTTTCTTCTTCATGGTAATTGTATTAACACTATCAACATTGTTTCATGCATAAAATTAATTTTTTTTGAACGTCAACATATTCTTTAATGACTATGTATATCTTCATAACTCATTTCGAAATTTTTTAACCTTATGTTTGATAATCCAGATAAATGAAAATTCTAAGTAACGAAAATGAGCAGAAAACTTATCAAATTGGAAATGTGATCATTGTTTTATTATTGAAACTTAAATAACAATATTATTAAATATTCTATCATTTAAACAGATTTGTATTTATTAACTCAATCAAATATTATTAATTGTCAGAATATCTTTCCTTAATAACTAATTTTTCAAAAAATATATTAATTCAAGATTTACCATTTAAATCTATTATCTATTATTACTTATAATCTATAGTCGTCGGCCATTTAACGTGTGAGATATTCCAAATAGTGAAATGGTATACATTTGAAACTCCTGACTATTTTGTTGCCCTATGTTTTAATTACCATAATATGATTAATGGCATACTAATTATTGAGGTATAATGATATTTAAACTCCTCGGTTACCCTAAGTTAATAACACATACGTTTTTAGGTACTCCAAAAGTTGGTGGTATTAATGGCATACTAATTATTGAGGTATAATGATATTTAAACTGCTCAGTTACCCTAAGTTAATAACACAGACGTTTTTAGGTACTCCAAAAGTTAGTGGTATCTACTTGGAATCTTAATGGTTTGAACGACCATAATGTGATTAATGGCATACTAATTATTGACGTATAATGATATTTAAACTGTTGAGTTACCCTAAGTTATTAACACAAACGTTTTTAGGTACTCCAAAGGTTGGTGGTTTTGTGTTTTTCTATATAAGTTAGTTCGCCAGAAAAGTTACTTTTGCATCAACAAGCCCCATAACTACGTACAATTATGTCTCTTTCGAAAAACATGGCTCACTCTAATATTGGCGCCCTTGACCCAACTAGAGAAGATTGGGTTGTTCATGTACGGCTTTGTAGAATGTGGGAGGCAATAAATACGAAACTCGGTGATGTCTTACTTGGGTTGGAGATGGTTATGGCTGATGATGAGGTAATTTATAATTTGTTTGAAAATTTTAAAAGCCGGAAAAAGGGTACGCCACAAAAACAATTAATATACAATAATTTCAACCATGTTTTTTATGTACAACGATGGAAACTGTGGGGGGTTAAATTAGTTTCTTACATGTTTTTTTTACCAAAAAGGGCGGTTCGATACAAGGTTTTATCACTAGAAATCATATACGAAAGTTTAAGGCTTTTCTCGAAGAGGGCCAGGTATATCAAATCTCGAGGTTCAGAGTTATTGAAGGTCAAATGGGATATAAAGTTGTCCCGAATCAATACCGCATCCGTTTCAACATTGCGACATCGGTTCATCAACAACAATTCCCTCCTCACTGGTGTCGGTTTTTCTTTTCTCTAAATGTTTATGTTTTCTTTCCTATATCCAGTTTTTTGTGGGTTGTTGTCGTTCACATGACATCTGGCTATGTGTTTACAGATGTAATAGGGTGTTTGGTAGGTGCAGGCGAAATTATTCGCCTTGACAATGAAAAAAAAGTGTGAAACGCGACGTTAAGCTATCTGTTAGCAGGTTATTATTGTGTATTTTCCTTTGTTTCTGCGTACGTACTTCTTTGAGATTGACTTTACGGTCGTGATGTAGTAATTTAGAAATTATCACCGCGTAACGCGCGGGAATACGTCTAGTTTAAAGATAATTTAAACGATATCTTTATATCTATTTTTATAAATTTTAAACATTAATTATATACCCAAAATATTATAATAAAGTTTAGTATAATCATATGTAACATAAAAAAGAATTGACCAAGTTTAATCCGAAAAGCCCAACCAGCCGAAGCTCAAAAATTAGGTGAAAATAAAACTTGGAAAACACTCGTGAGTGGTCTCTCGTTCCCATGCTGGTACTACACACAATAAATAAGTGGTATCATCCATTCATTCATATATTTTTTTTTAAGTAATTGCTTTTAAATTCATGATCTGCTTGCATTTCGATCTAAACCCAGTCGTTGGTTATTTTGAAGCTAGGTTTTAATAATCGTATAAATCGATCAATGGGTCTCCAAACACAACCTTATGGTATTCAAGGAATGCTAAAAGGAGGACATAAACATCTTTCTGGATCAGATGAAGCTGTTATCAAAAACATGCATGCTTGTATACAGCTCTCTATCTTTACCAGAACTTCTCTTGGTCCAAATGGTACTCTACATTATTGTTTCGTTTCTTTTCGGTTAATGTAGAATGTGTTTTTATGTTTCATATTGGTCTCTGTTAGGTATGAATAAAATGGTTATCATTCATCTTGACACACTACTTGTAACAAGTGACACTGCTACGATCGTTAATGAAATTGAGATTCAGCATCCTGCAGCCAAAATATTAGTTTTGGCAGGAAAGCGCAACAGGAAGAAATTGGTGATGGTGCCAACTTAGTTGTTTCTTTTGCTGGGGAACTTCTTCGGGGTGCCGAAGACGTCATTAGAACGGGACTTCATCCCAGTGCCTTCTGTCACTTTTTAAATTCTAACGTTCTAAATCTAATATGAATCTCAAAATATAATGGTCATACAAACGAATACACTAAAGCAATTAACAAGGTTAATTCGTTCTTGACGTTTTTTATATATATATTATATTAATTTACGTTTGGATGACAAAACTTAACCGAATAACTTGTAGGCTGTTGAAATTTTACAAGGATTGGTTGTTGAAGGTTCAGACACCATGGATGTCACGAATAAAGATGAAGTTATTTTCAGAATGAAAGCTGCCGCTGCTAGCAAACAATATGGACAAGAGGCCATATTGTGTCCGCTTATTGCAGATGTATTATTTTCTTTTTCTTTTTTTTCAAATGGTTATTTAATTTAAGGAGGGTGAATTGGTGTGTTAATTTTTGTATTGCAGGCTTGCATACAAGTTTTCCCAAAGAACCCGATTAATTTTAATGTTGATGATGTGAGAATTGCAAAACTTTCGGGTGGAGGTCTGAATAATTGTACAACAGTTAGAGGTATGGTTTTAAAAGGTGATACTGTCGGGAGTATAAAGAGGATAGACACAGCAAAGGTGAGTGGCCTTCCTTGGAATTTCTTTTAAGAATTGTGAATATTCATGGTTTGTGCGCTTGCTTTGCTTAGAATGAGTATATCGCATCACGAGCCAAAATGGTGAAGTTTTTAGTTCGGGTCAGGCTGCAAACACTTTAGTGCTCATTGTTTTTTCATTTTAAAATAAGTTTTAATTATGATTACACTACAAGAAAAAAGACCTTTAGTGACGACTTTTTTTTAGTGACGACCCACATTTCGTCACTAAATGGATGATTTAGTTACCATAAAATATGTCGTCACTAATTTTGATCAATATTCCAAAAACAGTGACTAATACCAAAAGTGGTCACTAAATGGATGGTTAGAGACCAAAATATGGTAGTCACTACGTATATTCATTGAGTTAGGTAAAATAAGTGAGTTGAAAAAGTTTAGTGACAAAAAACATGGTCACTACGTGAGATTTTAGAGACCAAAAAATAGTCGTCATTGAAATGGATAGTTAGAGACCAAATATTGTGGTCATTAACAGATGATTGTTAAGTTGAAAAACTAGATGTATTGAGTTCATTGAGTCGAGAGTATGTTAATAGTATCATGAAAATATTTAATTATTGGTATGTCCTTTTTGTTTAAAAACTATGATATATTTAAAGTCTTTATTTTTACTATAGATCTAAATCAATAATAGTTGTAAGCATGAAGGACTTAGATGGTAAATACAATATAAATATCATAATCGTCGCTTATCACTCTATCGAGCACATTTCCCCCCAAAAGAAGTTAACGGAACCCTACCTACACCCCGATGAACCATGACAGACGATAGTCGTCACTATATCGTCACTAATCCATAATATACATATTAAAAAACTAATTTTGTTAATCAAATGATTAATATTAATGACGAGAAAGTAGTGGTCATTAGTTAGTGACCAAAGAAGTGGCCACTATAAGTAGTCTTTAACTTGTAAAGTGTTTTTGACTTGGAATTTAGACACCAATGTTGGTCACTATTTTATTTTGGTATTTTAGACACCAAATTATAATGATCTCTAATATATCTTTTCTTTTAATATTAGGAAGCTAAATAAGATATAAGGTTGAAGGACCTGTGTTGTCATTTCTTTAAATTGGGTTGAATCTTAACTGATGTCAGAGAATACGAATTGAATCGAGAGCAAACCCTAACCGAAGCTCCATTGCAGGCGATACTCTCACCACGGAAGTTCCATTGCCGGCGAAACTCTCACTTCACCGTCGATACTCACCTCACCGGCGATACTCTCACTTCACAGACGTTACTCTCACTTCGTCGACGGTTCCTCGCTTATTAGGTAATCGTTAATTTCAATTCAAATTTCACGATGAACAAACACTAGCTGTAAACTAGGTCATTTTACGTACATTTAATCAATTTTTTTGAACAATTGGTGATTCATTTGTGTATAGAATGTTGAAATTAATTGTTTCATGACCTGTAAAACCTACATCAATTGATCGATTCATGAGATTCATGTTTATTGTAGCGTGATTAATCTTCAGTTTTTGAAGTGTAAGTGGTTCTATTGCAAACAGATTGTGAAATCTAAGGTTTCATGTTATGTTCGATACCTTACGTTATATGCTTTCATAGCTTGATTCAATACCTTATATTATATGCTTTCATAGTTCGATTCAGTACACTCGTTTCAGTACGTTTTTAAGTTTGCGTATATGAATTGTTGAATACAAGGTGTTCGATGAAATGCTGGAGTGAAAATTAACTCCCCTGAATGAAGTATAGAACATATTTAAACTCATTTTCCACTAAATCGGTAGATATTATTGTAAAATGTGTTAATATTTGTATTGTGAAGCTAATAGTTGCTTTTTAGTTACATATGGTTATCCAAACTGTTACTATTTCGCGCGCATGATATTATTCGATGTGTTGTTCACAATCGGTATAAAGCTATAGCGAAATCAGTATAGTAGTTGTCGAAATCGCCTGATAACCCAACAAGACAATTGTCTTATACGAATGTATTTTGCCAAAATGGACTAGTCAGGTAACGGACTAATCTTGATCGACTTAAATACACTTATTTTGTTTGTTATTTCGTTTTGGTATACTTTATAATAATTAATCTGCTAAATATGATCATAAAATTTTTATTTCTTACAATAATACTATATTTCGCGACCCTTTTGTTGGGGATAAAATATAAATATAAATCAAGCCATTAGTTATAATCACCTTAAGCTTTATACCACCATAACAGCTCTTTTGGTTTATTTTGCAGGTAGTTTACTTTCTTCGTCGAACATCAAATAGATATAGGATCTTGTTCCATACTAAAATGAATACAGCATCTTAATTTCTCTTAAATGCCACATATTTTTGCCTTTGTAGGGTGATTGATTTTGTAAACGAGAGTGTGAAAAGTTTGGCTGGAAATGGTACCAAAGGTTCAGATTATAGAGGGGGAGGAATAGGAGTCAGTCAGGCAAGATTAACGAGCATTAGGTTTCTTATTACAATTACACATTTATTTTGTTGTTTTAGCTAGTATTTGTTTATGGTATGTATATATATTTCCATCCATTTTTACCTAAGCATCTTTTTTACATTAAACATTATGATGATTTCAGCTTCTAAACTCTCCTTGGGATGTCTGCTTTGAGCCTGTAAATCAGTGTGTATACATTGCAATGGCCGGCCAACATCAAATCTGGGAGCATAGCACATTAGATGGAGTTACAAAGGCTTTTAGCGGTGATGGTTACGAGAGAAACTTAAATGGTCCAAGGTAATAAACATATTACCTCGTGGTGTCTCTAGTCCCCAGCCATGCATCATTTGGGCATATCTATTCATTAGAAGTGACACATTGAACGGGGTGGGTAACGGGTCCAAATGGGTTGTCTTGAGATGTTTTTTCAAAGTGTATGAACTTTTCATAAATAATTATTGGGTAAAATGTTAATATACAGGTTTATGAACCTTTTATTTTTACTCGACCGTGGACTAATTCAGGCATTCATAAATAAATGGGTGACACATCTCTCCTGTTTTATTATTGTTATTAGTGTTCAATTTAATGTTTTACATATGTACGAAAACATAGATGCTGTTTACTTTGAAGTTAATGGTCTGAATGGTATGAATGACTTAATCGCTCAGCTATGTCAGAGTGTTTACGTAGGACTGACCATGTGACTTATTCTGTCAGCCCAAAAACATATGTCCTCCCAAAAACATGTGTCCTCCAAATTTAACTAAGATTTCTTCCCAAAATGCCCTTATCCTTCTTTAACAATACAAATGTGTCTCCTTCCCAACCCAACCGCTGCCTCTTCTTCCACCGCCAAGAATTCTTCTACCGCTACCATCGATCAGCACTCATGTTCTTTTCTTGTTAGCAAGTTTTGATTATTCTCATCTGGTAAAAAAAACTTCTATTATCCTTTTACTTGAAATTTCAAATCACCGACGGTGGTGGATTTTTTAGTTCCCTGTTTGACCTACACTCGCATATTGTAATTTGATGTCTTATCAAAATTTGGTTGTGGGTTTGCTACTATTTGCAGTTCCCATGACTAGTGTTGTTCCTTGATCAAATTTTAATGTTATGATTATTGCGTTTGACGTATTTTAGATGAGTTGTTCATGGCTTTTATTAGTACTTGGAATTTGTAGTGGGGTAATGTGTGTGAAAATTTGTAGTGGGGTATGTGATAAATGTTGCATCCTAAAGAACTTGATAAATATTGCAAAAGGTAAATTGACCGCATTGATAATAATTGTTAGCTCAATATGGAGATGAAACTCACATCAGGGTGGTTTGTGCATTATATGCTTTTACCGATTGAACATTTGTGTATGCCAAGTATTACTTTTCTCTCATTTACGTTTATTACATCTTGTAGCACTTGAACATATGAGGAAGAAAATTGAATTGTCAACAGAGAGGATTCGTTTAGCCAAGTTAAAAGAAGAAGAAGCAAAGAAGGTCTCTGTCTTTACAAGTTTTACTAACCCGTTTTTTAATTATCGAGCCAATGATCAAATAAATTTTTTCATTTGTTGCAGGCTGTGGAAGCTGCATCACAAGCTGTCAAGGACGAAGAAGCAATCAAACAGAAACTATGTGACGACTTGAATAATCTGGTACTCTATACAGTTTTCTCTTTCAAATGCAACTTATATTTTCCCGTTTACTCACTTATCTTCTACAGGTCCAAGAAAGCAGTAGCTCTCAATTTGCTGGAACTAGAGGAACTTAAAAGACGGTTAGAGGCTTTGAATCCAAGACGATCATCTGCATTTATAGCAACTGTAAGCCTTCTTTAGTTTACACTCTTTATGGGAATATAAGTGCAATGTTACACCTAATCATATGGTTTCTTGCAGGCCGAGAGTCCAGTGGTACCTGCATCGACTACCCCAAGTCCGGATGTATCGGTTCCTAATTCTGTGTAACCTCCTACTGAATCATTGAAGAAAGTTTCGAACGAGAGTAATAATCAAAAGACAAGTGCACAAGTAGACGGGAACGGAAAAAAGAAAAACACAATGCAAGGAAGAGGTAGAGGAATAGGAGCTGTACCCAAAAGCAGAGGATCTAGTCCAGGTGCTGGCAATCTTTGTTTTGATTTTGATTTTGCAGCAATCTTTGTTTTCATGTGGATATGATACGAGACATAGGTTTTGTTCTAAATTACAATTACAATATTAATTGCTTCGAATGAATTTATTATTTATATTTAATTGTCGCAATTACCAGATTTTAGTTTATTGTATAAAAATATTAATTTTTTTTGTTGTATCAAAGTAGTTAGTGACCACTATTTTTTGGTCTCTAACATTACACACCAACATATTTGGTCACAAATTAGAGTTAACGGAGCCGTTAACTCCGTTAATGGAGCTTAATAGTGACCACTTTCCCTTGTTTAGAGACCAAATTAGTGACGACTTTTTTGTCGTCACATATATAGTGACCACTTTGTTTTCGTCACTAATTAGAGACAAGTTATGTATTTGGTCACTAATAAAATTAGCCACGGACCTTTAGTGACCAAAAGTGACGACTTTGATTTTCGTCACTAAACACCTTAGTGACGGAAATTTTCTACTATTAGTGACCAAACGTGTTTTGTCACTAAAAGTCATTTTTCTTGTAGTGTTACAAAACTATATTTTTTATAAAATTAATAATCTAAATCTTCTCAATAAAGCGATTTAAATGAAGGTTATTAAACTAAACCCTTTTTCTTTTTGCATTTTCCAGTTTTACCTGTCTGATCGGTTCTAGATAATAACTATGTAAAGCAAATAGTACCTATAAATGATCATAGTTGCCGCCTAGACCATCAATGGTTTCGTGAATTAAGGGGATAAGTTGAAAGTCTTAATTGGGTTTTGTAGGTGGTTGTTATAGCTGGTGTCGTTGATACAACTGCAACTGTGTTGGGTTAAAATATACACTAAGTATGTTTTGCTACTGATCAGTAGTAAAGACTTCTGTCTACTGATCAGTAGTGAAACAAACTCTTTTGTCCCAAAGTAGTGATCAGTATCTAGAAGGAGTAGAACTGATCAGTAGCTCGTCTGCATGGAGAAACTGATCAGTAGATACATACTGATCAGTAGAAACTCATCTTCTCCAACTGATCGGTAGAGGCGGGTAATCATCAACGACGACAGTTGATGAAGATCCTCAACTACTGAAGATCACCAACAACTAAAGCACTTTCACGTGATTAATCAAAGAGTTGGTAACTAGTTGGTAGCATAGTTTGATTTGAGATCATACTGTTTGCAGAGCATGGGCTATAGATTTTTGTATAGGTTTAATCGATTGAAATCTTTACTAGATCTTAGCGTAGTAGCCTCAAGGACTATAAAATAGTTCCCCTGTGAATTGTGTTCGTAACGTTGATTGTATGTGAAAAACACCATTGTAATTTCTCTGAAATTAATACAATTCAATTCAGGCTTTGTTGATTAATTTGTTATTTGTTCATCAAGTTTATTGTTTCATATAACTTATTAATCATAACCTTGTTTCATACAATTTGTGTTTATCCGCTGCAACACTATTGTATCTGTTTAGATCTAAATCTTCAATTCATTTAAACGTTTAAGTGATTCGATCCTCACAATTGGTATCAGAGCATTCAGGTGCTCTAGATCTAAGTAAAAACAAGGGTTAAGCAAAAGTGTTTGAATCTTCAAAAAAAAAAAAATTTCTTTAAAAATGGCAGACTTAAATGATGGTGTTCAAGCAAATAGAGTTCCAGTTCTATCATCGTCAAACTATAGAATGTGGAAGAACAAAATCTACCAGTATATGCTTCAAACTAATTATCTCATGTGGGATGTAGTTCAACATGGTAACAAGACCATAGCTACAGCAATTGGTAATGCAGAGGTTGCTCCACCCACTGACCAAGAAAAGAAGCAGAGACACATAGAGAGTCAAGCTCTAAGCAGCTTGTTGTTGGCCATTCCAATTGACTACCAACACAAGTTCTGCAAGTTCACAGACGCCAAGACTCTATGGGATGCACTGGAGAAAAGATTTGGGGGGAATGCCAGCACGAGGAGAAACTACAAAGAGGTCCTCAACCAACAGTTTGAAGCTTTCAAAGCTGGGAGAGGGAATGCACCTTGTTCTTTTGTTGTTAATTTTTTTGTTTTCATGTGTGGCGTACGCTATCTGAATAGACTATTAAAATTCGTCCAACTGAATGAAACTACGTTTAGTACAAAGGGTATTTCACAAGAAGTTGGCCTGTAACATAGCTTGCTCCACACCACTCTTCAGTCAACTAAGCCTTTTGTTTGCAACACCTCTCAGGTGAGGGCACATGTAGTATGCGTAAGTAAGTTAACACACTTTGCCATTCGGTTTGCTTCAGCTTCTTCAAGTTAGAGCCATTATTGGTCATTTGCAAAAGTTAATACCTAAAACTTATTTATATATCCTTGAGATAATACTAATGTAATCTTAGAATACGGGCATTTGATTGTAGGGATAAAAGTTTGTGTATGTCTTCAACTTGACACGAAATTCTTTTGTGTACACCGTATTCTCAAAAGTTCTATTGAGTACCATGTATTGACTAATTTTGTTTATCGAGTACGCGTGGTTACCTTTTACCTACAAAATGCCTACATGTAACAGGTTAATGACGTTTTTGTCCACCTCAGCTGCCACGTAGGAGTTTTGTCCACCCCAGCTGCCACGTAGGAGTTTTCTCCACCTCAGCTGCCACGTAGGAGTTTTGTCCATATCCTATTTAACCTAAATGTCAACCGTTTTTTTCTTTCGATCTTCATTAGGGCGACAATGGAATTGGTTCCCTGTTTTTGTGATTGTGGATTCGAAATCCACCCTCGTACATCTTGGACAAGCATTAATCCAGGAAGGAGATTCATGAGTTGCCCCGTAATGGTTAGTTGCCCTAATTTTTAATTTTGCCCCAAATTGAACAAAAATTCAACACAAAATTTAATTTAATTTTCCAATTAACAGGATAAAGAAAGGAAATGCAGGTTGTATATGTTTATTGACGAAGAAATCCGTAATCCTTACTACAAGAAACTCCTATTTGATCTTCATGTTGAATTGCAAAGACGTAGGGCAAGTAGTGGAAATGCAGCTTATGAAGAGCTTAAAGATACAAGATTGGAAATGAACAAAATGATGCAAGAGTTGACCTATGCAAAGTCAAAGATTATAAGTTATGAGAAATTGGTGGTGATTATGTTGTTTGTTGTTGTTTTTTAAGCAATTGGAATAGGTTTTTTATTAGGTTTTAAAAAGTTGTCTGTAAAGAAGTTTTAGCAAGTTGTAATGTTTTGTTTATAATGCAAGTTCTAATTTATGGTAAAACCACAACAACAAACAACACTAACTTGAAAATGGTAAAACCACATACAATACCAAAACTGCTAATTGGCTTATAAAGCCAACTACATAAATCATTCAAGTACATATAATACAACCTTTGTTACCATCATTCATCTACATCAAAATTACTAATTGGCTTATAAAGCCAACTGCATGCAATCCTAAAGTTTACCATCCTAAATACCACATAAGTACCAAAAGACATTGTTTACAAACATCCTAAATACCAAAGTCAAGTACATATCACTTTCCAAGGTCAATTGCATTGTCATGTGCATCTCCTGGTCCCTCAACTTGCTTTCCCAGCTTCATTTTCAAGATTCTTTCACTTGGTGGTCTCTTCTTCACATCTACTTTCTTTGATGAGCTTAAATTCTTCTTCTTTGGTGATACATCTTGAAGATTGACTGTAGAAGGGTTCCTCGCTTCCCAAAGTTATCTCTTCACTTTCGTTCCCAGCCTTACCTTGAACATCCACATTCTTCTCTTCACTTTCACTCCCAGCCTGACCTTGAACTGCAACATATACCTCTTCTTGAGTGACTGGCAATGGAACACCTGGAGGCCACACAGGGACTGGAACACATATCTTACCTCTCCCTTCAAAGCTTTTACCAGTAACTGGATCAATACACAAGCCATTTCCCCACCATGAAGGTAAATGTCTTTTAATAGGACCTAAGTAGTATATTTACCTATTAAAAGACTGTACAATAGTAATCACAACTATAAGTAACATGATACTAAAAACATACCTATCTGATATTTTGCATTTGGCCTTGGGACACCTGGAGCATTTGTTAAACCCAACCCTACACCTTTCTTTTCCCCATGTGATGAACCTAAGAAGAAATGTTCTGGATTTGACCACAAGCTAAAATACCTTGAACCGGTCCAGCACCCATCAAAGCATCAACAGTTGCCCTGTATGATGATGTTGAACCACAACTTGAACCAACTCCCTGCATGCTTGTAGTAGAACTAATACTTGCACCTGAGCCTATGCGCTGACTAGTACTTGCACCCTCATCACTAGCACCACTGCTTGCAGCAGAGCCAACATTGTTGTTCTTCTTAGGTGGTGTTTTAGGATCATTTGTACATCCTTTCTTGTTATGACCAGTTGCCCAACAATTATGGCAAGTAATAACTGTCCCAACCTTGGAAATTCTTGTGGTACTGCCCCCCTCACTTTGAGCTCTAATCCTCTTCTTCTTGGGTCTCCCTGGCATTGACCTTGAACTGCAACATATACCTCTTCTTGAGTGACTGGCAATGGAACACCTGGAGGCCACACAGGGACTGGAACACATATCTTACCTCTCCCTTCAAAGCTTTCACCAGTAACTGGATCAATACACAAGCCATTTCCCCACCATGAAGGTAAATGTCTTTTAATAGGACTTAAGTAGTATATTTACCTATTAAAAGACTGTACAATAGTAATCACAACTATAAGTAACATGATACTAAAAACATACCTATCTGATATTTTGAATTTGGCCTTGGGACACCTGGAGCACTTGTTAAACCCAACCCTACACCTTTCTTTGCCCCATGTGATGAACCTAAGAAGAAATGTTCTGGATTTGACCACAAGCTAAAATACCTTGAACCGGTCCAGCACCCATCAAAGCATCAACAGTTTCCCTGTATGATGATGTTGAACCACAACTTGAACCAACTCCCTGCATGATTGTAGTAGAACTAATACTTGCACCTGAGCCTATGCGCTGACTAGTACTTGCACCCTCATCACTAGCACCACTGCTTGCAGCAGAGCCAACATTGTTGTTCTTCTTAGGTGGTGTTTTAGGATCATTTGTACATCCTTTCTTGTTATGACCAGTTGCCCAACAATTATGGCAAGTAATAACTGTCCCAACCTTGGAAATTCTTGTGGTACTGCCCCCTCACTTTGAGCTCTAATCCTCTTCTTCTTGGGTCTCCCTGGCATTTTCCTTGGTAGTGGTGGAAGAGGCTTGTTCATGTTGATTGGTCTCCAAGTTGACATCCCACCAACAGGTTTCAAGTAAGTGGTGTAAGCATTCAAGTACATTGACTTTTTGAACCAATATGCCACATAATCCTCTGGGTTTTTATGTAAAGCAAGTATAACTGAACAAGCATGTGGACAAGGCACACCTGATAACTACCACATCCAGCAGCTGCATGTTTTATGTTGTTGGATAACTTTAAATGTAACGCCGTGATTTCCAAAATTCTCAATTTTAAAAAAAAATTCACTTTATCAGAGTTA
This sequence comes from Senecio squalidus, assembly GCA_910822075.1. Taxonomy (NCBI): domain Eukaryota; kingdom Viridiplantae; phylum Streptophyta; class Magnoliopsida; order Asterales; family Asteraceae; genus Senecio; species Senecio squalidus. The sequence continues at coordinate 6,538,082 of CAJVGC010000589.1, read as the reverse complement.
AATGCGCAAAATGTAATTAATAAAACATTTTAGTTTCACAATTGCGGTTCTAAATAGAAACCACAAGTTACTCTAAAAACACCTTCAAAATATTACATTATAGTTACGTAATATATTTACTTTAAAACTTTATACATATAAAATTTTACTCAAACGTGGCGTAGAATACAAGTCTCAAAAGGAAAGGTAACTACCGCCACAACACCTACTCACCAAGTCAACTCCTGCTAAGCTGCCTACGAGCAAAAGACACATTTTGAAAAAAGAGGTATCAGCAAAGCTAGCGAGTAATCAGCGTAATAAATATTATAAAAAAGGTTTATTATAACTAAACACGTCTCAAGTTCCCAACCCTTCTCCGCCCAAAACGTTCACAATAACACATAATTATGATTAAATGCATGCAACACTTTTGATTAAACTCTGTAATCAACTCTATGCATTAATCCTCAAGTCTCTGTATGTCTTAGTCTCTAGTCTCAACCTTAAGTTCCTTAGATAAAAACTCACAATCCACGGGATCCCCATTATTAGCTACTCTTGCATACGACAATAATATAATAAACTAGGTCGGTACTCCTATTTATTATAATAACTCGTATGCTACTTTCGCAGATCCGAGTCCACAACCGCCATTCAACGATTGTTTTGCCTTTTAGGAAGTAATAGAAGCGACTCGTGACACCGCTTCTTAGCCGGGCACTATCCACTTCTATTCAGTTAAACGTGACATAAATCCGTTTAAACTCTACGTTAGACAGGACTCGCTCGCAGTCAAATATGTCACTCTAGTACGAGACACATGTCCCCATACCACGGTGTATCCAAGAGTCTAGAATTGGAATACGTCTCTGTTTGGCTAGCCAGTCTCTTACCTAGTTTCAACTCTACTAGGTCACAATCACTGATAAAATGAGAAGCTTCTACCCATTCCTACCCAGGCACAGCATGCTAGGGTCACAATTATAGGTCTCTATTGCAATAAACTCAGATGCAATATAAACTCAATATATAACCTTTTTGCAATAAACACACATGCAAAATGATCTCCAAAGTATACTAAATAAGCATTCAACACTATTGCAATAAACACACATGCAATAAACTCAACAGATAACTCTACTGCAATAAACACAAATGAAATAAACTCAACATTTAGTAAAGTAAAAAATTCACTACTAAACACACAAATGTAATTAACTCGAGACAACCCCAGGCGTAACTCTTTCTCTTGTGACTCTTCTTATAAAATGATTTATAAGATCTCTATATCAAACACTTTGTAAAATCTCATTTTACATTTTCCCAAATACTCTTGGTAAAAATCGGTTTACACTTATCGAATACTCATTGTAAAACACAATTTACATCTTTCAAATACTCTTTGTAAAACTCAGTTTACAGTTCCACAAAACACTTTATAAAACCTATTTTTATCTCTTGTTCGAGTTTTAAAAACTGAATACTCACCTCAATACCGCTTTAACTCCAAGCTCTAAGTCTGAATTTCGAGTTCAAACACAAACATGTTAAAAGTAACATTTACCAAAACTACGTTACAATCTTATCCGAACTTAACATAAAGGATTACGACTAAATATTCTCTTATACTAATTTAACGACACCAAGTATATCGCTAAACATTCCAAACGCGGCACTAATAAAAACAACACGAACTGAAAGTTGTCAGTCACCCAACCGCCGGTTGGCTAGGTTCGGCCGCCGGTTGGGCAAATAAATCAGCATGCTAGCTTTTTATGCAACTTCATCTTTCCCGTTATACAACCCCGAGTTGCAGGTTTTTGCAATACAACAAAACTCGGCGAAACACAATTAAACCTCCGTTTTAAGCTATCAAACACTTATATATTGATTACTAACGTAAAAGAAACGAGTTATACCTCAAAATACGAAACGGGTGTCGATTCAACCCGAAATTAACTAACTTCTTTTTCACTTTCGCTTATACCGGAATGATCCTGACACTCTCAGGAGTGCTATGGTGCTCTCCGTTTTGAAAACGGATCAAAAACGAATACCGAATCGTCATCGTAAATTAGGCCGACTTACTTCTTCTTCTTCTTCTTCTGTTTTCTTTCATTTACACACACGACACACACACAATACATCACAATTCTGATTTTTTTACATATGAAAGTGACATATGTATTTAATTTCCAACTTTCTATTAATAACCTTGCACTATAGAGTTTTAACATAAATAGTCCCTCGACTAAAATCTATTACAAACGTAGTCCTTCTCGAATTTAGGTCGTTACATTAAAGCCCCTATTGCATTATCTAACCTTCCATTCAAATCCTCCACAGAACATAGGAAGCCAAAACTTATGATTAAGAACATATTAAAATACTATAAACATTATTACAAAAAGTTAAACCAAGAATGAAAAGTGAACCTGTGTTGATCGTTATACCATTCCAGTTTCTTTTGTATTGATGGACAAATTGCACCTTCCCACTTCAAGCATAACTTTCTGAGTGTGTTCATCCTTTCCATCACAATCACTCTTATAGCCTCTAACATGGTGATAATTGGTTTGTTCCTCAAAGCCACAAAAAATGAATTGAAGCACTCACTGAAGCCATTCTCAACTGCTTCACAACCTCTATGTAATGTGAAGAAAGCCCTAGACCATGTTTTTGGACCCATCTCTAGTAAATAGGTTGCTTCCCTTGGATTAGCTTGGTGAATCTTCTCCACCATCTTCTGAAATAGCATAGGATATGATGACTTAGAAGCTGACCAGAAAAGACTTCTAAATTCCACACCACTGAATTGCTTTCTAAAATTCTCATAGATGTGCCTTGCACATTGCCTATGTTGTGCATATGGCATGACAGTCTTGACAGCCTCCCTCAAACCCTTTGCATTATAAAACATGTGGTTAGTGGTAATATAAAAACATGTGGTTAGTGGTAATATACAAGTAAGCATGAGGTAATATAAAAACACATACCTTGTGTTGATCTGACATTAAGGTTACACTAGCACCACCTTCAATCTGCGAGAATACTCAGCCAACAATTGAATGAACCAACTCCAATTCTCCTTATTTTCCACATTCGCAGCAGGCCAAGCAATTGGGAAGATGTGATTATTTCCATCCCTTCTAATTGCTGTCAATAATTCACCATGGTTGGGGCTTTTCAAAAAAAAAACAATCTAATGCAATTATCCTCCTACAACCCCTAATCCACCCCATTTTTAAACAAATATACATCCTATCAAAATAAACCCTTTCATCTGGATTGACTGTAACACCTATTTTCACTGTTGATCCTGGATTACTTGTAAGAAACTCATCAGCATAAGATCTTAGCATTCCATAGTGATCCTCTAATGACTTCTTATACTCAACTATTGCATAAGTCTTGGCCCTTCTACATTGGCTACTGGTCACAGTGCATTTATACATTTTCATGACTAAATCAGCAATGTCAACCAATCCTATGCTTGGGTTAGACCTGATCTTGTCAGCAAAGTGCTTACAAATCCACTTGTAATTAATCAGTGATCCAAACCTAAATTTCCTAACACATGTGTGAACTTCAACCAAAGAAATAACCTGAAAGGAATCTTCGGTCCTCATAGTCCTAGCATAGCATCTAAATGGACACTTTGTACCATCTGGTTTAACTACATCAGGATACTTCTTTTGTTTCCTTTGTTTACCTTTGATGGATCGTTAAGTCTTGGAGGTCTATGTCCACACTTAGCCATTATCTCCTTTGAACTGCATCTTGAGAAGTATATGTTGTATCTATTTGACAGTCCCATAATAGGTCATACCTCTCACCTACTTGTGCCTTCTGAAGCCTCCAATGAACTTGAGTATCATGGATTGGGTACTTATCAATATGTGCAGCCGATTTAAAGGGATCTAGATCATTGTCATCACTAACTTTCATCTTCCTCATAAGTTTTGTCATAAACTCCTCATGCTCACCAATGGTATCAAACAAATCAGGTTGTTCTTTCACTCCATCTGTTTCCAATTGTGGTTGCACTCTTGTTTTTAGGTTCTTTTTCTCCTCGGCCTTTCTAGTTCTTACCTCCTTGAGATCAACTTCACCTTCAGACAGAAAGTCAATAGAAGCAGCATCACTTTCTATATCAATGTCATCTTCTCCAGGTTTTACAACATAATCTTCATCTTCTGAATCTGTTTCTTCTACTGCTTGTTTTCCTTTAGAATTATCATCTACTTGTTAAATACGAGGAACACTTGGTTCATCATCAGGTGCATCTTCTAGGTTGTCAATGACTGATGGTTCATGTTCATCCGCAGGTGGCTTTTCAATACTTCTTACATACGGGGTAAGGTCATCATCATCAAAGTGATCCATATATAGATCCATCTTCCCATACACAATAAGCAATATCAAACATCATAGCAACGTCATATTCATTGGGAAGCCTGAACAGTCCATCTTTTGGTTTCTGTCCCGGAAAGGTGTAATAGAGAGCGGCTAAAGGGTTACCAGTAGCAGTTTTGATAAGTTCACACAATTCCTCAAACCCAACTTTTGCAACATAAACAGTTATCTCTACTCCATCATACCTAAACGAATCATACATAAAATCTTCTTCGTTATGAACTACAAGTTCATAACCATCCACATGGCCCATCTTGTAAAAACCCAATTTTTTTGAAAAAAAATTCAAAAAAAAGCCCCTAATTATTTTATTTTTACCATAAAAAATACCTCATAAAAGGATCTAACTTGGGATTTGTAACAATAATAATATGAAATTTTTGTAGTTTTGTAAGTGAGTGAAAAGAGAATGTGGGTGGAGAGCGTGAGAATTTTTATGGTTCTGTGAATAAAACATTGGGATCATGTCTGGTAATGGAAAGGTTAAACACTAACCGTGGTTGAGTAATGGTTTGGTAAGTCGTTGTTAAATGACATGGCATCCAACGTGTCAAAGTCACACGGTGTTAAATGACATGGCGTCCAACGTGTCAAAGTCAAACGGTCAAATTTAAACTGTAACCGGTAACCGGTTTGAATGGTTAAACACGTACTCGATAAACAAAATTAGTCAATATATGGTACTCAATAGAACTTTTGAGAATACGATGTACACAAAAGAATTTTGTGACAAGTTGAAGACATACACAAGCTATTATCCTTTGATAGCATAATATATCCCTTTCTTAAGTACTTGGAATAACAACTATACCATTTAGTTGATGTATCATGTATTATATGCTTGAACTTCTTCAAGTTATTGCCATTAGTGAAAGATTACGACATAAAACTTATTTATATTTATTGTTGATATATTACTACTTGTTCATCTTTTGTTTTTATATGATTCTTCAGCTTGAAAATTATGCAAAAACTGAAGAAGCAAAGGTTGAAGAGCTTATTAAAGCAGTTGCAGACTCAGGTGCAAAGGTCATAGTTAGTGGAGCGGCTGTTGGAGAGATGGCTCTGCACTTCTGTGAGCGTTACAAGTGTGTTCCATCCTTATTTTCATAGTGCATTTTATTTTGTTTGTCTTATTTGTTACTATCTGATGTTCAAAAGGTTTGTATTTTTTTTTTAGGTTAACAGTGTGGAAAGATGCATTGTTCTTATGTTATCAAGACCTAAATACCATTATTTAACATTTGTGATTCTCACATGATCTTGGTCTTAAAGATTGGCTCCGAGTTTGAAGTACGCCGTTTTTTCCGCACAACTAGTGCGGTTGCTCTTGTAAGTAGCACTATGTTTGAGCTTGTCAGTATTTCATATAGTGTTATGGAAGGATTATCCAACAATTGCTAATAAACGTTTATTACAATCATAATTGTAGTTGAAGCTTGGGAGCGTTGTAAACCCTGATGATCTCGGACATGTTGACTCCATTTCTGTTGAGGAGATTGGTGGTGCAAGGGTATGGAATCAATATCTTTTGCTTTCTTTTTAGTGGTCGTTTCATTAAGTCTTGTATGAGTATTTCTTTCTGTAGGTAACTATAGTAAGAAATGAAGAAGGTTGGAACTCTGTGATCAATATCTTTTGCTTTCTTTTTAGTGGCCGTTTCATTAAGCGAGCAAGTACCGATAGCATTTTGGATGATCTAGAAAGGGCTATTGATGATGGTGTTAATAAGTTCAAGGTAGGTGTCGTTTTTCTTTTTGTTTCACAGTTCAAATTAATTCCGTTTTTCCTTACTAAACTGATCTTTCTCGGTTCCTTTTGTTAACATAAAATGTTTTAGGGTTTAATTATGTAATTATGGTTTCCATGTTTATCCATAATTCCCTATAAATAGTCCCTGATTGTAATCTTTTTCGGTTGATCAATAATAATATTTTTCCACATATCCGATTCAATATTTTCTACATGGTATCAGAGCATATTACTTTCAAAAGTACTTGTTCATTCGACTAAATCCATTCGACTAGGATTTCAACTTGTTAGACTAGTCCATTAGACTAGGATTTCAACTTGTTAGACTAGTCCATTAGACTAGGATTTCAACTTGTTAGACTAGTCCAGTAGACTAGGATTTCAACTCGTTAGACTAGTCCATTAGACTAGGATTTCAACTTGTTAGACTAGTCCATTAGACTAGGATTTCAACTCGTTAGACTATCTCGGAAAATTGAGAAGTTGACTAGAACTCATTCGACTAGCTTCCCTTGGCATTCGACTAACTCACACGAACAGAAAACTCTTCATTCGAACAGAAATTAGTCATACACGACTCACTCATTCGAATACAGCTTGTTCGAATACATCAGTGAACCTACACGAATTCGATGGCTGAGGCAGACAATAATAATCTCGCCATCCAACTAGCAAACTTGCTTCGAAATGGAGCTCAAAATCAATTTCAAAACCCAAACCCAAATCCTTCCAACCAACTCAAAATTAGACTAAATTTGACCAGCAATAACTACACCTTATGGGCTCGAATGATCCGAGTATCCATAGGGGGGAAATCGAAAGTATATCTTAACCACCTTACCCAAAACCCTCCTGCCATCACTGATGACACATATGATCAGTGGGAACAAAACGATCTCGTGGTATTTTCGTGGCTAATTCAGAACATAGAACCAAGCATTGCAAGCAATCTTACCGAACTTCCCACATCAAAGTCACTATGGGAAGCCCTGGCAGTTACTTACAGCAGCGGTAAAGATAAATTGCAAACTTTCGATGTCCATGTCAAAGCCAATGAATTTAAACAAAACCAATTACCTTTGGAAGAGTTCTTGATAGCAATGCAGGGAATTTGGGGAGAAATTGATCACAGGGACCCAAACTCGATGACTTGCACCGCCGACATAGCAACATATAAAAAAGTCAGAACCGAAACCAAATTGTTCCAATTCCTAAACGGCCTTGACCGGAGGTACGACCCCATTAAACGGGAAATCCTCCGGTATGATTTCTTCCATCCCCAGAAACCGCTTATGCTACAGTTAGAAAAAAAAAACTCACCAAGCCATTATTGAAGGTAATCATGAGGCTGATATGGATGTGGCGGCCCGACTCAATACCACCGGAGATGGTGTGGGGCTTGTCTCCAAAAACCATCGGTCAGAAAAACCATTTTTTCAAACTCAATCAAAGGTGGATAAGAGAAAGCTCAAGTGTGAAGAGTGTGGTATGTCGAAACACACCAAAGAGCAATGATTTAAAATCGTTTAAGATACCCAGAATGGTGGAATGACAACCACAAAACATCCAAGACTGGAAAAGCTGTCGCCGCCATAGGTAGCGGAAAGATTAACGGTGGAGGAAAGAGCGTCAGCGGCGAATCCGAAACAGGTATAGGGTTTGGTAGTTTTAAGCCAAACCCTCCTTTTAATGATTTGTCCAAAACAATCCCTCCGGTTAATAATTCCTTTTTAAATCCGAAACGTTTTAATTAAAATTTACTCGACATGTTAAACGCGCATGATTTAAAAAAGGAGGAAGTTTCCCGATCTGGAGAAGTTAATGTTGTCACCAAAAATGCCAAGTGTAATTCATGTATTTTTGATTGTGGTGCCACTGATACAATGACGTTTGATATAACCGATCTAACGTCAAACTCGAGAGTTGATAAAACACAAATTCACACAGCTAATGGGGAAACTCTCTCAGTTAAAGGAGGGGGAACTATTGAAATATCAAAAGAATTACGACTCTCTAAATGTCTTTATGTGCCATCCTTATCTCACAAGTTATTATCCGTTAGTCACGTTACGAAGGAATTAAATTGTGTGGTATTAATGCACCCCACCTTTTGCATTTTGCAGGATATCAGGACGGGGAAGATCATTGTGCGTGGTACTGAGAGACAAGGACTATATTACGTAGATGAAGTTACTCAACAAGGCTTTGTTATGCTTACTCATGGTTCAAACGATAGGAAAGCATGGTTATGGCATCGAAGATTGGGACCTCCGTCCACTGGTTATTTACGTCAGTTATTTCCGCATCTATTTCCTAAGAATAAAGTTTTTCATTGTGACACTTGTATTTTGGCAAAGAGTCATAAACATACGTTTAAACCGAATATTAATAGAGTTGATTCACCTTTTTTGTTAATTCATTCTGATGTTTGGGGTCCCTCTAAAATTGAAGGAGGACAAAATTTCCGCTATTTTCTATTGTTTATAGATGATTGTACTCGAATGACATGGACTTATCTTTTAAAAAATAAGTCTGAAGTTTTTACTAAGTTCACATCATTTTGTAACATGGTAAAAACCCAATTCAAACGTGACATCCAAATTCTTAGGTCAGATAATGGGGGGAATTTTGTAACAGTTCCATGAAAACCTTCTGTCAAACACGGGGAATCATCCATTAAACCTCGTGTGCTCTCACGCCTGAACAAAATGGGGTTTCAGAAAGGAAAAATCGTTTTTTATTGGAAATTACACGTGCTCTTATGATTGAATCCCAACTTCCAAAGACGTTTTGGCCAGAAGCCCTTGTAACTGCAACTTATCTTGTTAATCGTCTTCCAACACGAGCCCTAAACTTAAAAACCCCTCTCCAAACATTGTCACATTTCCATAAACTACCATCCATTCTAACCCTCGAACCTCGAGTTTTTGGATGTTCTGTTTTTGTCCATATACCAAAAATAGAGCGTTCAAAGCTTGATCCATGTGCAGAGAAATGTTTGTTTTTGGGGTATGGTGTAAATCAACACGGATATCGGTGTTACAGCCCGAGTAGGCGTCACATGTTCACAACAATGAACTGTGAATTTCTTGAAACTGAGTTCTTTTATCACACCCATCTTCATGGTCAGGGGGAAAATGACGATGACACATTAAGATGGATAGGTTGGGCACCACGAGTGTATGATTCTCCTTCTCATACACCCGTTCCTACTGATAGTCCTGAAGACCCTGAAGACAGTACCACTGCCAATAATAATGATCCTCCTCAACTGATATCTGAGGTAAATGGTTCCCAATCTCCGGATATTTCAAATAATTATGATATGTGTGATGATGAGCAATAGGTTGAAATGGAAATTCCGAGTGTGACTGAACCAGCTCGATATGATCTTCCTCCTAGATCAACTAGGGGGATTTCACCCAACATATACTCACCTGAAAATAGTTCACGAGGTTCAAGATATCTAGTTGCAAATATCGCAAGAAGAAATTTAACCCCGGAAGCCAAGTCCTTTGCAAACACCATTTGTTCTGAAAGAATACCGACCAGCGTTGAAGAAGCGCTTAAGTATAAGGAATGGAGGGAAGCAATTGGTACTGAACTAGAAGCTCTAAAAAGAAATGAAACTTGGGAAGAATGTGAATTGCCACAAGGAAAGAAACTCGTCAAATGTCGGTGGGTGTTTACTATCAAGTATAAACCCGATGGGACAATCGAAAGGTATAAAGCTCGGTTAGTTGCAAAGGGGTACACTCAGACGTATGGAATAGACTACTGCGAGACTTTCTCACCGGTAGCAAAAATCGATACTATTAGAGTTCTCTTCTCAGTTGCAGCAAACAAGGATTGGCCATTGCACCAGTTTGATGTTAAGAACGTTTTCCTACATGGAGAGTTAAAGGAAGAAATTTATATGGAAAACCCACCTGGAATCCATGATAGTTCCGAGTCTAGAAGAGTCTGTCGGCTAAAGAAATCATTGTATGGTTTAAAGCAATCCCCACGAGCTTGGTTTGGTCGGTTCACCACAGTAATGAAGAAATATGGCTATAATCAAAGCAACTCCGACCATACTTTATTTCTAAAACGGAGAGGTAAACTTATAACATGCTTAATAATTTATGTTGATGACATGATTATTACAGGAGATGATTCGGAGGAAATGTCAGAATTAAAGACCAACCTGTTTAAAGAATTCGAAATGAAAAATTTGGGCAGACTAAAGTATTTTCTTGGAATCGAAGTACTAAGGTCCAAGTTAGGGATTTTCATTTGTCAGCAAAAGTATATTCTCGATTTACTAGCAGAAACGAGAATGCTAGATTGCAAACCCGCTGATACTCCTATGATTGCCAACCAGAAATTATTTATGGAAGATGAACCTGAACAGACAGACAAAGAAAGATATCAGTGAACGGTGGGAAAACTCATTTACTTAGCTCATACTCGGCCAGATATTGCATATGCAGTGGGAGTGATAAGTCAATTCATGCACCAACCACAAGTTCAACACATGGAAGCAGCTTTACGGATTATTAGGTACCTCAAAGGAACCATTGGACATGGAGTTTTGTTCAAATCACATGGGCACATGAAAATAGATGCTTACATTGATGCTGACTGGGCAGGCGACAAAGGTAATAGGAGGTCTACATCGGGGTATTTTTCACTAGTGGGAGGAAATCTTGTTACCTGGAGAAGTAAAAAGCAAAAGGTAGTCGCTCTCTCAAGTGTTGAAGCTGAGTTTCGAGGGATAGCACGAGGTCTAGCAGAAGTCCTATGGCTACGAAAACTATTATCAGAAATTGGATATTCCCCAATGGAAGCTAGTAAGATTATGTGTGACAACAAAGCTCCTATCCAGATCTCACGAAATCCGGTTCAACATGATCGAACAAAACATGTTGAAGTTGATAGGCATTTTATCAAAGAAAAACTTGAGGATGGGATTATCGAACTTCCTTTCGTTTCATCCAAAGATCAGCTCGCAGATATTCTTACAAAGGCGGTTAACAGAAAGATTTTCGCTCATTGTCTTGGCAAGTTGAGCATTGGGAATCCCACTACTCAGCTTGAGGGGGAATGTTAAAATAAAGTAATTTAGGGTTTAATTATGTAATTATGGTTTCCATGTTTATCCATAATTCCCTATAAATAGTCCCTGATTGTAATCTTTTTCAGTTGATCAATAATAATATTTTTCCACAAATCCGATTCAATATTTTCTACAGCTTTTTCAGACATTATGCAAAGACAGTAGATATGTACCTGGAGCTAAAGCCACTGAAATTGAGTTGGCCAGAAAATTAAAAGAATTTTCCTTCACCGAGACAGGGTAAAATGGGAATATAGTAATTAATAACTATCCATATTTAGAAGTGGACAATTGTTTTGGGATAACTTAAAATAAAATTAGGCATAATTTTGGGACCGAGGGAGTAATATTTTGGAATGATTGGTTTACTGAAAGAAGTTTATAAGACTTAGTTTTATATGATGCCTTTTTGCAGATTAGATCAGTATGCAATTGCAAAGTTTGCTGAAAGCTTAGAAATGATACCAAAAACGTTGGCTTAGAATGTTGGACTTAATGCCATGGAGATCATTTCTTCTTTATGCGCGGAACATGCATCTGTAAATGTCAAAGTCGGTATAGACTTGGAAGGAGGAGCATGTAAAGATGTTTCTACATTGAATATATGGGACCTTTACATAACCAGGTAAGTTGCTCTCTAGATATTACTTGTATTTATATTCATCTGTCTTACATGGTTCAATTCCTCAATAGGTCGATTCTTTTGTCATTGAACTTGAACCATTTTCAGCTACAACAACCACATAGTTTGTCAAGTCTTTTGAACTGTATCATCTTTGAAGTACAACAGTCAAATTCAATCTGCTGATAATAATGTCAAAACCAGCTGGTGGGCCAAATAGGAGAGATCAACCTGCAGGAATGGATAATGAAGACTAAGATTCTCAAGGTTTTAGGTTATTTTATCTGAATCACAGACCCGAACGTTATAGGAAAACTTGGGTGGACCTTGCAAGGGGAATGATAGCAATTAGCAATGGATTTTTGTTATTGCTCACAATTTTGAGTTTGAGGTTGTATTCAGGATTCGTGACTATCGATTTCGAATTAAAGTTCCTTTTTTCCGATCATTTGATCATGATCATGATTTTCTCACTTACCGAATTTCGATGGGTATTCTTTTACAATATGTCCAATCGACATATGTTTTTCGCTATTTAATTATATTAACTGAACTAAATATTTCATTTTATTTTTATAATATACAAAAGAACTATATTCGTTGTTGACTTTATTTAATACGGATTTAATATATATGAAAATTTGAATTTCAATTTAACTTTATAACGAAAAACATGTGTCCACTTAACATTTAGAAAAAACAAATATAAAGTGTGATTCAAAACAGGTAATAGTATTAATCTCGTAGTCAAAAAACTTTTCATGCTGAGGGCAAAAATGAAATGATATTTATCGAGTTGCATTTATTTTTTATTCTGCGAGAAGTTAAAGTTATAAATAAGAGGTGTAGAGGTTTCTTAAATTACAATCACCTTTTATGACTTGTTGATTAATTTGTTGGTAAATATAAAACGAGTTTCTAATATCCGTGTGTCGTGATATGTTTAAAAATTAAATTTTAATCGGTAGTCTATAAAAAAATACAACAATCTAAATTAATGAAAAATAAAAAATTTAATCCGAAAATGGAAAATATAAAACTAAATATAACAATTCACATAACTAATATATTTAATAGCTTAAGGTTATCTCCAATGTTTTTTGAGAAAAGTGTACTACAACCGTTCCTCTAAAAATAGAGAAATTTTTAGAGGAAACTGTTCAGGAACACTATTCATCATCTAAATTTCAAACAAGTCAGCGGGAGGACTTGGAATTGGTTCTATTCGCGCAAAGAATTTTGGTTTGCTAGGAAAGTGGGTTTGGAGATACAATTCCGAAGTCTCGGCCTTATAGTGATATGCAGGTTTTACGGGTCGTGCGGTGGACTTTCTCTTGAAATTTTCAGGCCCATGCCTCTGTTTGGAATAATATTATATCTTGCTTCCATAAAAATAATGATATGGGAATTCCTTTATGTGATGCGATCGTTAGGAATGTTCATAGGGGAAATCAGGTCCAATTCAGGACGAATATTTGGTGTCATGATAAGGGGAGCCTTCATCTCGCTTTTCCTAGGCTCTTCAATCTCGAGCAAAACAAATCTTGTCTCATTAGTGATCGCAGGGTCTTTGTTGGCGGTGTCTGGTCCAACTGTTGGAATTGGTGTGTTCCTCATCGGGGTCGTGCTGTGGATGAGTTAGCGGAACTTGAAGTCAGATTGGGTAATATAGCTTTAGAAAGCAACACTCAAGTTAATTGGTTCTGGAGATTAGATCCAAAAGGAACTTTTTCAGTGTCGCGTCTCACATTGCTAGTTCAGAAAAAGCTTTTTGGCGAGTTAGACGTTCCAAACCATGCCTGTTGGAATTCTTGGGTACCTCTTAAGGTAAATTTTTGTGTTTGATGCGCTCAATGAAATCTTCACCCATCCCGCACCAATCTGCTAAAAAAGAGGGGTGCCTCTTGACTCTATTTGGTTCCCTTTATGTGGAAATCATCCGGAGACCCTTGATCATTGTTTATCAGATTGTGATTTGGTCCGTGGTGTTTGGCTAAAGATCTTTAGTTGGTGGAACATCAACTTTACCCATTTTCCCTCTCTTGGTATGATCATTATTGGTTGTGTGGACTATTCTTTTAACAAGGTTGCTTCAAAAGGATTCCATGGTGTTTGTCTTGTTACGATTTGGGTCATATGGAACTTGAGAAATCGGCTTGTTAATGCCCCTGAGCTCGAGGTTGAGAAGATTAAGTCTGAATATGTTTTCCCCCTCGTGCAAAGGCTTTCTCTCATTTAGCTTCAGAATAGATGCAAACGATTAAGTTTAGTTTGGTAGAACCATATGTGGTTCATTTTTTTTTCTTTTGTTTGGCTTGTAATTTTTGTTTTTGGTTGTTTTATGTATAGTTTGGGGACCTTTTTTGGCCTTTTGGTTTTAATATATTTTTTGCTTTTCAAAAAAAAACTATTCATCCTCTAAAACTTTAATTTACCATTTTAACTCTCTAATCTATTTAATTTAACATTTTCATTATACATATATTGATTATATTTGTACATACTTCATATTAAAGTTAAAAAACAAAAAAAAAAACAAAAAAAAAAAAAGAAAAAAAAAATTTCGTCAAATTTTTTAGTCAATAGAAAAATAATTTTATAAAATGTTTAGTTACTATGATTATGAAAGTTCAATCGGAATCTAAAGTCAATTGTTATATATATAAAATTAAATAAATTAGTATCAAAAAATTATAGAGCAAGGTTTTTAAAATAGATGGTTGGAGTAAAAAAATTTAGAGGAATATTCTCTATTTCTTTTATATATAGAGATAGAGATATAGTTGGAAAAAAGATAAACACAAATTCAAAATCAACAAATAAACGAAATGAAAATGTAGCTACTTTATTTAATAGCATAGCAAAAAAGTAAAGGTAAAATCAAATATTTGAAGAAGAAAAAAAAACATAACCTAAAAAGAGAAGGCTTAAAGTAAATATTAGCGATCGATCGAAATGATCACATAATAACCTTATTTAATATGTAACCTAGGAAAAATAAAATATAAGAGTTGAATAAAAAATACAAAATCAGAAGACAAAATAGAAAAAAACGAAAAAGATAACCAAACATAACTGAATTATCTATTATATCAAGTAGTAAAATGGTTCTTGAAATTAATAGTGTCTCACGAATATTATAGTCTTTTTTATGAAAAAACAAATGACTTTTTTTATTTTTAAATATAAAAGAAAAATAAAGAGTAATTAAAAATATGAGTATCTATACTATCTATAAAACATTTGACTCTAAAATCTTAAAGTTGAAATTTAAGAAGGAAAAGACTAAAATGTCTCTTATTTACCATCTAATTACACTTTAATTTTTCAACTTACTTTTCTTCTTTTTAACTCACTTTCCTTACTTTTCAATATTTACCCTCTACTAAATTAAATTACAATTAATTTAACTAATATTGTTCTACAAAAAATTTCAATACAAAAGATTTCTTACATCTAATTGCCATATATAAAATGTGAATTAATTTTTTCATTATTCATATAATAACTTTTATGTTCAAAAATCTGGATTTGCAATCGCAACCGAGTAGTTGTTTTTATAGCCCGTAGAGTATGGATGACCTAAAACTTTTACTACGCATATGATATATGAGTCAAAAGGCCACCAAAAACTATTACACTTAAAATGTAGTCGCAACACTAGAGTCGGAAACTATTAAATACAATATGATTATGGTCATTCAGCTAAATATTACCACTCATTTTTAAAGGGAAGTTCGAGTTTGGACCGAAATCAAGGATTTCTTTAATAGAACATGGTTCAAACCATAAACTATTAGACACAACATATAGATAATATTTTATAGTTCGAATGATCGAACGAGAACAATTTTCTAAAACAATCAAACGAGCTTACTTCATCACCACATGTATGTGAAATATATGGAGATAATGAGTTTGAAGATCGATGAACCAAATCAAAAACTATTACACTCAAAATATTAACCGTGAAATAAGACACTAACAAACATCGTTACCGCATATAAATAAATAAAATGATGGCCCGAAGGGGCGCACCACCATAAACGGTTACCGTATAATTCATTTACTGGTTCGAAAGACCGAATAAGAAACTCTTACTACATAATTATTTTTATGCTCCGAGTGTCCGAAGGGCTCGAACCATAACTATTATTTATCTTGAGACGAATGAGAAACTACCATAAAATGTTACCATAATTTTTCCGAATATAAATTTTTTTACCGGTGGATCGCGAGGGTTTCATACTAGTTAACATAAAATGTTTTGGTTATTTATATATTTTTAAAAATTTTAGATTAATATAAAATAATATATTATATTAAATGTTTAGCATGATAATATATAATTTGATTCTATTATAACACAAGGCGTGAATAATTGATACCTCGTTATTCATCAGCTGTTAAACTTTGGTATCCTAAATGTTATATATGTAATAATGTGTAAAAATGATATAATATATATATAAGACGAGTGAATATGAAAAGAATAAAGTGAGAAGGTAGAATTATGAGAGTTAACATAGTAATAGTATTTTATTATGTTATGGAAAAAGTTATGTAGGTGTATGTTATAGGAAACACGTGGATAGGTAATAATGACACGTAATGCAAGTATTCAAACTTGAATTAAAAAAATATAGGAAGCATGCATTAGGTAACATAGCATACGTGTTGAAAGAAAGAAATAAAAATGTACGTAATAGGGACGGTTTGATATATTATAAATACATTTATAGTTTTTGAAAAAGTAAGAGAAATGGTGATTAGCAGTACAAGTGCCGATTATGATGAAAGCCTTCACTCTACTTTCGCTTCCAGATATGTCCGAACTTCTCTTCCAAGGTATTTATTATATCTTCTTCAACATCAATCATTATCACTAATTCAAAATAAAGTGTATCTTAGCTACCCAACAATCTTTTACTCAAACACCATTTTGTCTATATGCTCTCGCGAATACATTTGTTTAACTTTACAACATATATGCTTTATATTTATAAAAATTAATTATATTTCCTTTAAACCAATTAACAATAGGTTTAGTCCAATACCGTACCTTATATGGTGTAGTAACAAAAAAAAAAATGGTACACGGGCCACTTTGTGACCGGACCCCTACCCAGCAAATCACCTTGCTTAGACTCGAACACAAGACCTGCATATTTCAGCACAAGGGTGGGCCCAAGGTTTTTACGGATGCTGCACCAGGCTATGCCTGATGGTTTATATGGTAGTAACATGTGTTATTAAGTTTTGACATAACACAAACATTTCAAACTTCTATCAACTTGTTCGGGTTTAAATACTTTTTTAGGTAATTATATTACAAGGACCAACATATGAGTAAAAATAAATACATATTTAACAAAGACACTAAAAGACATTATCACAACTTTCTATTATCATTCTTTCTATTATCATTTTTGTTTAATTTTAGTTTAATCTAATGACTAAGATTCGAATCAAAACCTAAATCCATAATATTTTTAAAATTAAATTATTTTAAGAAATGAGTTAATTGATATACCTAAAAATCAACATAATTAATTGATTGTTTGTACCTTATGTATTGAATGTATAACTTTTTTCTCTCTCCTCAAATGCAATGTACAATTGACAACTTTTTAAAGCATTATGTTCATCTTTAGGCCTATGAGTTAGGTTTCTCTATCATCTCTCATTATTTTTTAAATTGTTAACTATTAGAAGAATGAAGTGGACTGTTGCTAGAGTAATGTAATGATTGTTATATATTTTTTGACGATTTTTTTTTCTTCATTTTGAAACTGTTGTTAACATAACATGTGAGTTTAACACAAATGTATAAATTTTAAAAATAATAATATACGATATATAGATCCGGAAAAAAGAATTAAATCTTAACATTTAATATTTTCATTTTGCATGGATGTTGAAAATCCTAAGTTAATATCACAACGAGTTTTAACATTAAATTTGAATTTTGAAACTTAAAAACGTTATATGATGCTAGATCAAAAAAAAAATCATTAAAATCACATTTGATACTACTAAAATCACAAGTAATTTAAATAATTAACTCTGATTTTGTAATATCAAATTTTAAAACCTATCAAAATAACGGGAAAAAGAACGGTCGAAAATATATCGTGAGATTCCTCAATCGAAAGATACAATAACACTTGTTAGACGTCCAAGTTTCCACTTTATATATGTGAGGGGTGTACGAGTCCTACTATAACTCTGTTAGAAACCCCTAAACCGGTTACAGTATCTTTACTTGAAGCCCAAGTAATAAATACTAATAAAAAAGATATTAACCTAACCTAATACGAATTACTAATATGAATATAAACCCTAATTATATAATAATTAGATAACAATAACATTCACAACTTGAGTTCTCAACACAACTTGCATAGATGAATTCTCCTCATAACACAAACATGAGAACACACACCACTCGGTATGCTCTATGCTCTGATGATACATTAATTCCAAGTTTATATATATGTAAAGTAACATGTAAGAGCTGACGGAGTGGTGTGCGAGAACGACATACAAGAGCTACGTGGTGGCTGAGCTTTCTCACGTGATTTATTATTTATCTTTTAGAAGCACACTTCAGTTTTATAGTTGTTTGAGACATTGAGCTTCAGCTTTTATATAAGTTCAGGTTTAAGATGCCCAGTGAATCTATACCGAAGGATGCAGCATATCAAATTATTCAGGATGAGCTAATGTTTGATGGTAATCCAAGATTAAATTTGGCGTCGTTTGTGACGACATGGATGGAGCCCGAGTGTGACAAGCTTATCATGTCATCTCTCAATAAGAACTATGTTGATATGGACGAGTACCCTGTCACCACTGAGCTTCAGGTTTTATCAATGCTCTTATATCTTACTTTAAAGTTTATAGTATCCATTTAATTATGTTATGCTACGTTTTTTTACTTCGAAAAGATATCAACAAAAGTGTGGTTTTAGCTGATCTATGGTACTAATTGCAGAATCGTTGCGTAAACATGATTGCTCATTTGTTTCATGCTCCGATAGGAGAAGACAATACCGCCGTTGGTGTGGGAACAGTGGGATCATCCGAGGCGATAATGCTTGCTGGTCTCGCTTTCAAAAGGAAGTGGCAAGCCAAGAGAAAATTGCAAGAAAAAACTTTCGATAAGCCCAACATTGTTACCGGATCAAATGTGCAGGTTGGTTTAGATACTATTAGAGTTGAGAATATGTTGAGTAACGGGTCAAGACTCTCGATGTGTAATACTCGGTCCATACATTAAAATAGGAAAAGAAGATTGTGTCGAGGATGGACTGTAAGCGGCTAAGTATGGTTCGGTTCTCGATTAATGGGATGAATTTGTTTTTGGTTCAGTCTCGTCCAATTTGGTACAAACCAGATTTTATTTCAAACAAAACGACATCCTTTAAGCAATAAATTAGAATTACCAGTCCTAACTCTAGAGCAGAACTAACACTACTATATTGTTCGGTTCTCGATTTCGGTATTTTCAGATTACATGTTAGACAGCTTATAAAACTATTTAGGCCCTACAACTTATTTAACATATTTTACTTTCAGCTGTTCATGAATTTTGAATAGGTTTAAATTACCTCTACTTTGTTCATGTGTGTCATAGGTTTGTTGGGAGAAGTTTGCAAGCTACTTTGAGGTCGACCTGAAAGTCGTAAACGTGAAAGAAGGTTACTATGTGATGGATCCTTTAAAAGCAGTAGAAATGGTGGACGAGAACACTATTTGTGTTGCTGCAATTCTCGGTTCTACTATGACAGGAGAGTTTGAAGACGTTAAACTTCTTAACAAGCTTCTAATGAAGAAAAACAAAGAAACTGGGTGGGACACTCCAATTCATGTTGATGCCGCGAGTGGAGGGTTTGTTGCACCTTTTATTTACCCGGATCTTGAATGGGATTTTCGTTTGCCACTAGTAAAGAGCATTAATGTCAGTGGTCACAAGTATGGGCTAGTGTATGCTGGTGTTGGTTGGGTTGTGTGGAGGACGAAAGAAGACTTGCCTGATGAGCTCGTGTTTCATATTAACTATTTGGGATCCGATCAGCCTACTTTCACCCTCAACTTCTCCAAAGGTGAAACGAATCTACAAATATATATCAGAAACTAACACATCTAATGAATCTTGTTATATAACGTAGGAAATGATTTAGAACCCACAAAATGAAGCTACTATACAAACAGGTGGCAAAATGGATGGGTCATGCGGTTGGGTATTAGGTAAAACTTGGTTAACCTTTGGTGCTGTCAAAACAATCGGGTTACCATAACATTTTTTGTCTAATTAAAAAAAGCTTGCGTGGGTAACTTGTGTGGTAATCGATTTAGGAGGTTGTATGCATAAAATATACTTTGTGTGATTTTTGACTTGTTTGACCCATTTCAATTCTCTCCTTTGTAACCAAATATTTATCCATTAGATAAAAGATAACCCAAATCGATCCATTTATTAGTAAATCTGTCCAAATTGTCACCTCTGATTATATAATTTTTTTTTACTCTTTTCATGCATTAAATCATATTGTTAACTTGTTTGTCTTGTAAACATGTACAGAGGGTCGAGCCAGATAATTGCAAAATAATTGACTTATTTAATGCACTAAATCCTATTGTTAACTTGTTTGTATTGTAAACATGGACACAGGGTCGAGCCAGATAATTGCGCAGTACTACCAGTTCATACGGCTTGGCTTTGAGGTAACCATGCTATCACATATGACCTTTGACCTACATCAGTTGGTAAGGGTAAAAGACTATCAAGATAGGTAATTTGTATGGGTTGGGTTGGTTGACCCGAAAAACATTTTGCTCAGACTTTAATTTTCGTATTATAAATAACTAGGGCGCAATAGTATTTCAACATAACGAAGAATAAAGTGACTTAGTAGGTTAACCTTATTAAAAGTAAAATTTGAGTGACTTTTGTTCTGTTTGGCCGTTTTCCTTTTATGCTACATTTTATCGGGCAAGAGATAATATATTAAACGAATTAACCCAATTTATAACTAAATTGATTAAAACTTGTTTATCTAATCCACACAAACGTCAAAAGTTTAAGCTCACTAGTACTTCTTTATCAAAAACACAAGGCAAATGAAATAAAAATAGTTGCCTTCCACAATCACGATGTTCATCTTGAAGCAAATAAATTTCAAGCCAATACGATGTTCTCATTTTTTTCTCTTTAATTTATTAGGGTTACAAAAATGTCATGAAGAACTGTAACGAAAACACAAGGGTTCTTAAAGAAGGGTTAGTAAAGACTGGGCATTTTAATATAATCTCCAAAGACATTGGGGTCCCTTTACTAGCATTTTCTCTCAAAGACACCTCAAGATACACCGTCTTTGATATATCAGAATCTTTAAGAAGATTTGGATGGATCATTCCTGCATACACCATGCCACCAGATGCACAACATATCTCAGTTCTCAGAGTGGTTATTCGTGAAGACTTCAGCCATGGCTTATCCGATAGATTGATAGTTGATATTGTCAAAGTAGTCAATGAGTTAGAAGCTGCACAACCCACACATAACATGAGAAAAGCGCACGTTGGTGAGACTAGTGAACATGACGTTAGAGAGATGCAACGAGGAATAACCAAATTCTGGAGGAGGTTCGTTCATGGTAAGAAAACAAGTAGTGTTTGTTAGGTGGTTAATTCTTTCTTTCGTAATAAATGTTACTAGCCTATAGTACGGTTGTCATCAAATTCTAAAACACGGCAAGTAGGAAAATTTAAAGTATTTCTCTTGAAACTTCCTTTTGACGTAGGTTGCATTTTCATCACTGTTTATTTCATCTACTTGAAATATATTCGTAGTGAAATTGTGAGTTACAGACTGAATGGTGCATATTAATCTTTGTAATATTCTCGAGATGAGATGAACTGCGTGACAAAATTCCTATATTTTGTTTAAGGCTGGTCGAATTAATCAAGTTCTGGATGTTCTTTATTCCTTTGTAATTTTAGGTACAAAGTTTTAGTATTTTAGGTACTATAATAAAATTTCATTTTTGTAAACTTCAAAATTGTATTCTATAAAAAATGAATTTTATTATAGAAATTCGTTAATAGTTCCATTATATTCCATTAAAATCAAACAATAAATGTAATTAAACATACTTTCATAAATGTTCTAAGACGAGACCTTTTTCCTCGCGCGTTGCGCCATATTCAACAATTATATGGTGGTAGACGGAGTAGAACAACATTCTAACGACATGCTACTTAATAATAGTTTTGCTTTAAAAAAAAATATGTGTACTAATTTTATACAATTAATTATATAAAATAAAAACTCAATTAAAACGTAGTATCTTATTTAATATCGTAATCCAAAAAATTAACAAAGTTACTCACATAACATTACTTAATTTTCATTTTTTTTTTCTTTTTATCGTATTATTTTTAATATGATACCAAAACCATCGGTGTTATAGCCACGTCAGTATAACTCGGCTCATAACATAACACCCAAAATACCCCAGTCATAAAGTCAGGATTCTTGGACCATCAATTTTTTTATTTTTCATTTTTTCTTTTTATCATATTATTTTTAATACGTTTTTAATAGTAAAAATACATTAATAATAAAAATAAACTTAGATTAATATTAAAAATGAAAATACGATACAATAATACTTAAAAATAGAAGACGTTTACAATAATTAAAAACAAACTACTTGTTTCAACCTAAACCTAAATGTTACGTTCGGACCCAAATTCGACGCGTATTTTGGCCTTAATCCTCTTGACTTCCGCCCGATCCTCCGGTTCCATGTATAGGCATACGGAGAAATTCTATTTTCCGAAAATGACGTTTTTCTTGGATCTCCATTGTTTTAGCGATCCTAAGCTCGCGAAGTTCTTTGACAACACCATCGTTAACACGTCACGCTTTGAAGATACATCAGAGGATGAGGAGGATCGTGCGACTTTAGGTGCTCGTGGCTTTCCTAAAGGGTCTTCGGATTTCATCATGACCAAGGAGCTCGGGGTTCTTCTTTGTTATCGTCTTCGTCGAGGTCTACCGCTTCGTCAACGGCTTTAGGATTTAGAAACTTTGTTGATTTATGCAAAACTGAATTTGTGTTTGTGGTGGTTGGAATGATTGTGTTTATGATGATTTTTGTTGTTGCCATTGCTAAAACTGAAATTGTTGCCATTCATTCATGGCTTGTTGATGGGGTGGAGGTTGCATGTTGGGGTTTTCTGAGAGTAGTGAAGTGATGCCACCGGGTTGTGTTTGGAAATTTGCGAAGGATGGCGAATAATCGTTGCGTTGCAACATTTTTGTTGTGTTTATTTGAATTCTAGAGAGAAAGAAGATGATTTGGTGTATGTTTTTGTTGTTAAGGTTAGATATTTATAGAATTGGTTGAATAGTTTGAAAAAAAAAAAAAATCCAACGGCTAGTTTTTGAATTTTTTTTTTTAATTAACTTTACCGTTAGAATAAAAAAAAATCCGTCACATAATGCGCGTCATGTATGTAACGCGCCCGACCAACCATGACGGCGTTATGGGAGAGGATAACGCGGAGTTTTAACACCCCGTTGTGTGCCCTCTTATATGTTCGATAAAATAAATTAAAGGAAATTATGTAACTAAATATTTTATTTAATATGGTAACAAAGAAATGATAGAATCTGAAATTTAATAAAAAACAATAATCGAAATTGTAATAGATATCTAAATGAGTTATAAAAGAAAAAAAAAATAAAAAAAAAGAATATAGGGGATATTTTGTAATAATCCAAAGTTTAAGTCGTGGGATAAAAAAAAGAGCGGGAGTTCGAACCCGAGTTAAAAAGAAAGAGGACGCGTGCTTATCAAAATTGGTTCATACACACACACACACATATATATATATATATATAATATATATATATATATATATATATATATATATATATATATATATATATATATATATATATATATATATATATATATATATATATATATATATATATATATATATATATATATATATATATATATATATATATATATATATATATATATATCAGGCGCTGATGTACCACAAATATATCACGGTACGAAAGAAACTTGCAAATTCCTTCCCCATAATATACATTTTTGACAAGAAATATTTTATCGAAAAATAATATTTTTGTATGATTTTATGAAGGAAAAATATGTCGAACTCGAAACAATTTTATAAAAGAAACGAAATACAATATAATTATATATAACTCATTATGGTTATACGAAAATAAAACATACCATGTTTGATACGAAATCAAAATAAAGAGAATATCGAATAACGATATAGCTGAGACCCGTGTTTTCACACGGTTCTCTTAAAATATATTTGTCGTCTATACATGTCGTCTGTCTCCCAGAGTACAATGGCCAAAGCAGTAGCACTGTCAGACTTGAACCCGAATGTCTGAACTTTGTCAGAATTACTTGTGTATTCACAATATGATGAACAAACTTTTCTATATGTGCTCCATAGGTGAAGTGTGTTTGTACTCGGTTATCTTCTTGACATTATAATGTAATACCAAAACCACATTTATAATGTAAACCAAAACCGAAAATGTTAATGACGATTATTAATTCCGTTTAATAATCATTATTTAGTTATTAAGCAAAATCGTTACATTTTATTTCATTAATTCGGATTAGTGACACTAAGTCATTATGACCAAATTCAATAAAAGTTTTGAAACCACGACAAAAAGAAAATGATATCTTTTACATGTATAGACGACGGATTAGTGACACTAAGTCATTAATTCGGATTAGTGACACTAAGTCACTAGAGCTTACTTTGTAAATGATGAATTCTTCATAATCACTCTAAAATCTTGAAAAAAGTAAATTAAACACCAAACGAACATTCGAATCACATTTAAATGCTCAAAATCATAACTAATAAATCTAGATGATTACACTACGTTGCTGCTTTTACCGTCGAAATATAAATTCAAAAGTCAGCAAAATGTTGAACTTAACTACTGAACCTTAACAATTCAACTAAAAACCTCAAAATCAACTCACTATCACTCGATTGGTGAACTGAATATCAATTTTTATCGAAATCCAACTCTAATAATGACAAGATATTGAACCTAAAAAAAAATGCTCTAAGTCTTTAGTTATTAATTAACTAGATGATGGCATAATTATGATCTACTTTATGAATCATTGAATTAAATAGATTGAATAACACGAATTTACTAAATATTGATTGTATTTAAAAGCCTCCGATGGCGGGAAAGTGCGTTACAAGTGTTTTTCTTTCTAGAAAATATCTCATTTAAGCACACTGTAACCCTCTCCTACTATTTATAGACTAACGAATACAACTTAATTACAAAACAGTCATCCTAGTGTTTATTTAAAAACAACTTGGATGAACTAACTATCTAAGTCTTCACTTTAATTTTAACTCGGAAGTAGAAGCTTGTTCTTTAGAGTTCAATTCTTCAATGTTGAGTTGCTAAGGTTTAACTTGGAAGTTAACATTTGATATTCCGAGTTAAACACTTAATGCAAAACTTCACTTGAGCAGATTTAAAGCTTAATCCATTCTTCTATTTTTCCCCAACAGTGCTTGAAATAATGACAAAATGGGGCTTCAACCAAAAATTTGGTTGCGCTTTTATTTTAATTTTATAACAATGAACGACGAACAGGGTTTTTAGAGGTATCATAGAAGTAAGGTCATATGAGTAGACCCGCTTTGATACTAATGTTATAACCCTAATATTCTTAAAAAGTATTTATATGGTATAAAACCATAAATCCAATCGACTTAAAGGCCACCACATCACTTTAAATTCAATTTAAAAGTCGAAATTTATTACTATTTCAACCATGACTTCTAAAACACTTGAAGTTAATTGAAATTGTCAACACCATTGGCTTAGTAATCAAATTCTAAAAAGGAATCGCCCTCGTAGCTTTGATGACACATTGTCATGCGCCAAAACAGTTGTCGGGTTTCAGACCAAAAAAAATATTTGCTCATTGTTTTGCATATAACTCCTAAGCCTTTTGGAGTAAGATTTGATTCGTAATTAAAAACTCTGAAAAAATGTGAATCGCAGTATCTATAACAAGTAATGACTCGTTCCCACATGAACCGCAAGCACGAGTCATTGAATCTATTTATAGTTTATCTTTATATTTAGTTTTTATAATAACAATTTTGTTCTCCAGTTCGAGCTTTTGTGATTTCTTCACTCAAATTGTCCGTGAGATTTAGATTATATGATATGTTGGCCCAAGTCCCACCTCTGAACTTTAGATCCATTAGATTTAGGTTTTTCACACCCTATAAAATATCTTTTAGTATATGAGATAAGTTATTGGTTTCGGTCAACTTACAAAAAGATGACTCAAATTTAAAGCTTTGGTAGAGTATCGAAATATAGAGTCGAAAACCATGTTACGTCTTACCTATCCCACTAGATGGAATTCTGTGTATGACATGTTAGCTACTACGGTCAATTTGAATAAAAAACATTTGATGAATATGAAAATAAGAATGTTGCTTATAAGTTTGGTTTATGAGATATGTTTTTGTCGCGTATAGACTAGATTCTAGTTGGAAAGATAGTTGTTTTTTCACAAGTATTTAAACATAAAATCGAAGTGGTAAGAGTAACTTTAAGTGTTAATGCAAAATATATATTTGTATGAGGTGGTTGATAGAAAGTTGCAATTACTTAAGTTTAAAGTAGACGACGACTTCATATTATAAGTAACATGAGACGCGATGAGGGTAAGTTAAATAAATATTGGAGTGGTATTTCTAAGTTTTATTTGCTGACATACTTTGCATCGATTTTTGATCATAGCATGAAAATGTTTATTGCCATTAATGGGTATACAAGAATATATAAGCCGCTAAGGGATCAAAGAGTTCAAGAAACTAAGGACATGTTTGTTTAGAGTGAATGAAAAAGGAGAGAAATAGAATGAAAGTCATTTCAAAGTCAAACAAACATGAGAAATTTTCTTCATTCCTTTTCTCACATTTCCATTTACCCCTACCAATATATGCCCTAAAAGTGAAGTTGAAAAATAACGAAGGATCAGGTGGATAAAGAGGTTGGCGTGCCGTTAGAGAAGTTGTTTGAACATTACAATAAACTGAAATATCGATTCCTGATGAACAAAACCAAGGCCGAAGTGAAGTTAATAATTATGATGGTATAATTGTATTGGTGGCGAACTTGTGATGAATTTCTTAGTGAAATTACAAATGTTGGTGGTAGTAGCGTTAATGACATGATGATAAAGTTGCAAAAATTCATAGACAAACTAACTGAACCAAATCATGAGCAAAAATGCAGAATTTTGAATATAGTACTAAGTAAATACTGTTATAATTGATAAATATTTAGAAGACTTATTGGACATTAATAATAATATTAATTTTTAAAACAAAACCTTTTATTATATGTATGCATTTTAATATAATTGCTAATTATTATTTCCTTGTTTAGATATATTTTTGATGAAAAATCGGCAAGATGAAAGAGATGAAAAACTCGATGATTGACAATGAATCTAACTAATGGATCAACAATGTGTATTTCTTATTTTTACTATTTATGTTTCGTTTTGTTTAGCTTTTTAAGATGATACCATTACTTATATGCATGTTTGATATTACGTTTATGATTTGAAATCCGATACAATTAGTATATTTGGGTTGCATAGAATGGTAATAAAAAAAAAAAAGGGTATGATAGCCCTATAAGTTGTCTTTAAGAGAGTTTTAAACATATATGTAGTTTTGCATTCCAAATTGGTAGTTCATAAAATCTAATAAACGACAAGGACCAATTATGTAATTATGAAGTAGTGTATTTCTAATTGATAGAATGTATTAGATAATAAGCCCAAACTATCGGGTTTTGGTGGTAATATTAGGGTTTCTGATTGTTATACAACATATGAAGCTCAACTTGCTTTTTGATTTTATTTTTCAATTCTTGTTGAGCAGAACAACCTATGTCCTTATCGTCATCAAACGTCGCTACTATCTCTAACGCTTTCTTAGCAGAAGCCATCGCTTTCGCTGCTATTATCGCCTTCTCCTGCGCCACAGCTCTTGCAACTTCCGCCGCCGCAACAATCTCCTCTTCCGAAGGATTATCGTTACTCAACAAGTAACTAATTCGAGAATCCAACTCTTTCAACGCGTTACACGCTGACGGTGTATTAAAACTTCCATTACCATCACCGTTCTGCTTTTTCATACACCGTTTCCGTGGAGGCAAAAGTACATCCGAATCCAAACGACTAACATCACATACATTCGTTTCCATAATATATTACATCAAAGTAATATATATATCCTCCAATCCTCAAACAATTCACCGCAATTTTCTATCTGTAAGGAGGCAGGTTGTGTAGTTGTTAAAATTAGGGTTTTGAGATGGGGGAATGAAAATGGTCTGCAATTAGTGTTTTTTTTCTTTTTTATATGCTGTTCAGAGGAGATTTTGGCGCCAAATTAGCATATCCCCAAATCCATTAACAAAGTTTGATTTTGAGAGAGAGAATTGAAATAATAAAAATGGATGGAAAGATGAGAAAGAAAATAGTTCGGAAGTGTAAGATCAGAGGTTTTACTCTTCAACTAGACGCCCTCACTGAAATCCTTTCTTTCTTGACCGATTTCGAAGAGGCTGAAGATGAAGCCCTAGATTCACTTCTCGAATGCATCCAATCCCAATCGCGTACTTACTCTTCTTTCATCATACTACTTTTTTTTTTACTTCATTTTTCTCGTACTTATGCTCGTGAGATAAGTTAGGGTGCGTTATGCCTTCGATTATATGATTAAGATTAACGTTAATAAATGACATTTTAGGGCTCATAATATTTTCATTAATGTTTCAGTCAAGTCTTTGGTTCTTGATAAAGAGCTTATTCAGCGTGTCGTAAGAAATGCATTTCAATCTGATCCCACCGATGATGATAATACTATGTCTTTCTCCTCTCTCACCGTAATCGATGCCTTCCTCTTTCCGAAGTTCCGCTATGATCCTATTAGAAACATCTTTTCCGAGTAACTCTCTTTTACTTATTTTGACTTTTATTGATATTAAATGATGTCATTGTTTATTATTATCATATCTAGACATACAGGACGACTTCCGATTCACGGTGATCCTAGTGCAAAAGCTTGGCTCTACAGAGATAGGTTTCTTTTGTTATCTCAGAGATTATCTCGGATTCCACAATTTTCTAGGCCTTCGTTTAATACTGAATTATCGGATGTTGGGAGCTGTCAGGTACATACATTATCTGTCTCCAGGTCGATTCCGGTTATGTTTATCTCTACCTGTTATATATAAGTGTTATATGTAGATATCTCAAATTCAATCTCTGGTTGGACGTACTGGAATTAGCTGGGTAATGGGTGTCATATCGCAATTGGAAGATGGTCATTTCTATCTCGAAGACCTTACAGCAGCTGTTAAAATCAATCTCTCCAAAGCAATATCCTTAATCACTTCATTTTCGTTATGTTTCTTGTCATTGATTGCTTCAAACAAACACAAATTTTAATAAAAGAATGCTACCATAGTTTTCCTTAACGTTATCCACAAAATAACAACAGGGTATTTTTCTGAGAACACCATAGTTTTAGCTCAAGGGGAGATGCAGTTGGATGGTGTTTTCCAGGTCAGTCTTACTATAACTTTTTAATAAACCTTATTACATTTTCTCTCCTTCTTGATGCTCGTATTAAACTCTAAATCCGAAAAAGTTTAATATGCTGGAAGGTAGAAAATTGTGATCAGTCAAAAGAGAATTATATTCTAATTGATGAGGTGTTAAATATTTTATTTTTTGACTGCTTACATTTGAAAACCTACTTTACATGGCGATGGTGATAATGGTGTATGTATTTCCGAATCAATAGAGTACTGTTTATCTTTGATTTTGTTTGGTGGGTTTGGATATTGAGTTCTATAACTTATGGTATGATACCACATGATATATATTAGGGGTCACAAAATCTGCCGGTCAGATTGGGTTTGGTAAAACCTAGAGCAGTTTTTGTCCTTTTTTTACATTGTGCGTCAAGTATGATTTTAAATGTTTTCGTTTCTTCATTTGATCTGTTTCTTTTCATCTTTTTATCTTTTTTAAATTTATTTATCCCTTTGAGTCATTAGAGATACAACATAACCCAGATCGACCCTTTCATATATAAATTGCTCAAACTTTTTCATCTCACTTCTTCTATTATGCAATGAACATGGATGATGGAGGCTTATACATATGTTGAACAGTTACCACTTTCATGATTCCTAAATAATTTTTTGCTTCAGTTTTACTTGAATGCATATTATTGCATAAGCTATTTGCTTGTCACTAGCTCTTTGTTATCATCAACTCATACTTGATTATTATGCAGGTTCAAACATTTGGTTTTCCGCCATTAGAAGAAAGAGAGAAGTCGACATCGTTATTTACAGGGATTGATTATTTTGGTGGTGGTACACTTGCGAAAGACGAATTTGTATCCTTTTTTCTAAACCTAAAATGGGTGTGATATGCTTCAAGGATATAGTTAAGCTAAAAAAGATATATTTTTGACCGGCTCAAAGTGAGTCATTAACCTCAAAAATTATATATTTATCTTTAAGACGGCTTGGTTTTGGAAGTTTCCTTGATTGTTATCCAGAAAATACTTGCAGAACATGAGTCTCGTGCAGTCACTGAAATGTTTGTCATTCTATCTGACGTTTGGCTGGACCATGAGGAGGTATTGCGTTTGTGTGAGTTGAGGTGTTCATTTACTTATGAATGGGCTTTTTTGGATTGTGTTTTATCTCTAGTCGGTCAAACGAGTCAATAAAAACGTAGCCAAAACGGAAGCACGACAAACGGGTGGTACACGCCAAAAGAGTCGAAACTTACCTGATGTGTAATTTTAATGCATAAAGCCTCCTAATTCACAAAACTAGACTTTTATTGAAATATATAATTTGTAACAATTTTTGGCGCACTAACTTTCTATAAGAAACTTGGACAAAAAGTATTTTGGGTCAACCCTACCCGACCGTTACAGATCGACTCGTTTTGACCTAAACCCACTTTGACCAATCACCCAATCACCTGACCAGCCTATTTTGCCTCCTTTAGTAGTAACCTTTTTGCATGCGTCATCTAATATCCTGATTATATTCTTTGTTAGAGAAGACCATGGCAAAGTTAAAGACTGTGTTAGATGGTTATGAAGGTGTTGAGGTCGTTCCTTCTCTCTTTGTGTTGATGGGGAATTTCTGTTCCCGTCCATTTAATCTTGCATACAATTCTTTCTCAAGTATCAGGTGAGATCTTTGATGTAATTTTGTTGGTTTTTACTTTTTAAATATTTATTTTTATTGAATAAAAAAAAGCCACATCTATGTGATGCAGATCAAGTTTTGCAAAACTTGGGGAAATGATAGGAAAGCATCCGAACTTAAAAGAGCACAGTAGATTTCTTTTCATTCCAGGCCCTGATGATGCAGGTGAAGAACTTTGATTGTTTTACTCGTTCTGTTAAATTTGTTTGAATTTAATCGTTTCTGCTTTTCACTTTAGGCCCTTCAACAGTTCTACCCAGGTGTGCTTTACCCAACTATATAACAGAAGAGCTTCAGAAGCACATCCCAAATGCCATATTTGCTAGCAATCCTTGCAGGTACATTTGCAATTCCCACTCATTAGATGTTGCATTGCATATAATCTTTCTCGATATTCTTGTTTCCAGCTAAAAGTATTAAAATGGGTCGATTTCGGTTGTATATTAATTCCAACAGGTTTAACTAGTTGAAAGTCAACCAAAATGTTACAATAAAATGCTTGAAACATCCTAAATTGTACTATTGAAGGAATAGATTATTAATATAAGAATATAGCTTCTATAATCTTATTTAATACATACAGTTTATAATTCGGAGTAACAGACTAGAGTCGTCCCAACCCAATCAGGCATGGTAAAAATTGACTTGTTTTAACCCGCTACCCAACCCACCCAGTTTGCTTCCTCTAGTTGTTAATGAAAATTGTTTTTGGCTTGG
This sequence comes from Senecio squalidus, assembly GCA_910822075.1. Taxonomy (NCBI): domain Eukaryota; kingdom Viridiplantae; phylum Streptophyta; class Magnoliopsida; order Asterales; family Asteraceae; genus Senecio; species Senecio squalidus. Next base: position 6,506,099 of record CAJVGC010000589.1, on the reverse strand, counting down.
AAGTTTATGGACATGATGGTATTCTAAGCTTCATCTTGTATTGTTTCTATGGCTACTAAAGCACAATAGTTTTCTTATGACTGACATTGTTCTCCTTTTGGAATTCAGAATCAAGTTTTATACCCAAGAAATAGTATTTTTTCGCCAAGATCTCCTTTACAGAATGCGAAGGTCGTGCTTAATTCCTCCTTCAACAGAAGAAACCAGTGATCCTTTTGAGCATGTTAGTTGCTTTCTTTGACATGATTTAATTTAGAGGTGGCAAGTTTAACCCATTTATTTTTAAATGGATCAATTTGGGTTATGTATTATCAATAACAGGTCAGCTTAAAGTAATGCTTAAAATGACAAGGTCAAATGGGTTGAGAGTTGTGCAAGTTTTCTTTTCTTCAAAATATAAGATTATTTCTGAAATAATTAAAATTTTGAAAATCATATTTGGTTCATTAGTTATTTATAATTTTTTTTGGAAGTGGTCCGGGTCTGTCTCAAGTGGCGTGTCCAGGATCAAAATTGAGTGATATCCGAACAAATATTTTTTCTTCAAAACCTGTTAAATTAGCATACATAAGAAAAAACCTCCTATTTTTTTTTCACTATAAAACATGTTGTTCGGCGAATTGAGGGGTATCTGTGGCTATCACTCGAGATTACTGCGGTCCGCCACTGTCTGGCCCGTTCCAAAAATTTACCTGTTTGACTTGTTACCTGACCCGTTCATTTTGCCACCTCTAATCTCCATGTTTACTGAAGCATAAACTAATTAAAGTATGTTTCTATAATGCAGCTTGTTGCTACCATAACACATCAGAGTCATCTCTGTCCTCTTCCTTTGAGTGTACAGCCCATTATCTGGAATTATGACCACTGTCTTCACCTTTATCCAACTCCACATACGGTGAACTTCTAACCTTCATTCCATTATTCACATCTTTTTTATATGTTTTTTTTGTTGCATGAGTTAGTAAGAAACTGAAGCATCCAAATAAATCTTTATACCCTGTAATGTTTTATTTTGATAAATCTTATGAATATAAGAAATATACCTTCAATGGATTAATTAATCGTTTTAATAGTACATTAAGTAGAAGCAATAAAATCACCATATGAGAGCTGTTATATATTTACTCTTAGAGATGCTAGAGGTATTGGATACCAATGTTTAGGCCAGTGTTACATAAATCGCTAGACCCCCCTCGTTTTCCGTTCCAGATCGTGCGTTCCCAAACGCGGTACGTTTTCGATCCGGAACGCTTGGGATCGTGATTTAGATAGGGAAACCCGACGTTCCTAATCGTTCCTTAATTCGTACCAAACTGTATTTGGAACGCGTTTTCAGGCCACGAAATCAGCGTTCCCTAGCGTTTTGGAACGCGTTTTCAGTCCACGAAATCAGCGTTCCCTAGCAATTGGGTTCTGTGAATATTAAATAAAAATGGGAAAGTGGAGGGTCACCTTGTTCAAAATAATTAGTTTTAGTTAGTTTACTGGCAGAATATACAAGGCATATATATATTAACAATCATACTCCCACTAAACTCAACAAACAATCAACAAAATTTATAGTTACAAACAAAAAACTTCAAAATGGTGTTGGTTGTCTTTCGGATTTTGATTGTTAAGAACTTAAGATTAAGTATGTTTATGAATTTCTATCAATTATCGACTATAATATCATTGTTACGTTTTTCTTAGTATGAATTATTTTTATTATTAATTGTTAGTATGATCCATCTTAACTCATTAATTGGTACATCGTACCGCAATCGTACCAAAATGAGACTACCCCCCTTCGTACCAAATTTTAAGAACCTATCGAACCCCGTTCCCGATCTGCGTTCCCGTACCGGAGCGTTCCCCGTTCTATGTGACATTGGTTTAGGCAATGCTGTGCCAAAAGTTCAAATACCCTTTCGTTTTGCTTGTAGTTTTGTAAAAGGCAAAAAATAAGGTACTTGTTCTACAGATAGTAATTTCAAACGAATTGAAAAACTAAGCTTAAAATGAATAGATCAAACGAGTTGAAATTAACCAGAGTGTTTTCAAGTCTTTTCAACCTCTTGAGTCAATTTATTGCAGCAAGGTCAGATATTATACTGCAATAATAGAGTTTGTTATCATATATAATGCTTTGATTATTTGAAATTTTATTTATCCAGGACAATCAAGTGTTGCAGGGTCCACCAATGCGACCCGTAAATCACTTGTTTTGACTCTTTACTCAATCTACCACCTCTAACTTCCTCCGTTGCACAAAAATTGCACGACTTTTTTTCTTCTGAAATATCGCTTTAAAGTGGCGAAATTTCCATTTTCCAGACGAGTCAAGTTAAACTTATCTATTTGTAATTTGTCCAATATTATTAGAAAATTGATTTAGTGTACTTAGACATCCCATAGTGAAAATACTTGTTTCAAAATAATTTATAAAATGTGTAAAACTGGTCTAAACTGACCTGATGTGTATTTTGATGCTTACAACCTCTTAGACCTCTTGATTTAAAATATTAAGATTTACATCTAACAATTAGCTATATCATTTTCAAGGAATGGGAACATAACATGCTGGTTGGTCTACTAAACTCGAGTGTTCTGACTAGTATTAAAAAAGACCCGTTCTGACCAGTTACATGCTCTGCCCATTTTGCCACCTCTAATTTAAACATTTACATCAAAGACGAGGAGAATTGCGACAGAACTTAATTTATAGGTTTATTACAATTTGTTAATCATGAACGCGGTTATTGATCATGTTGTGACCTATTTACAGATTGTATTGGGTGACAGAAGTGAACAGAAGGCCTTCAAATACACGGGTACTACTTGCTTCAATCCTGGTTCTTTTTCAAATGACAGCACTTTTGTGGTGTATCGGCCTTGCAATCAAGAAGTTGAACTGTCAGCCGTGGAATCTTAAGTAGAAGCACACCTGAGTAGTTAATACTTGAAAAGGAACGAGTACTTATGTTGATCACACATGTTTAGAGTAAGTAGCTTTTCTTATTTGGAGGATGGGATCCATGATATCTTTTAAGTGGTTAATTTAAATGCCAAGAAATGTTATACATTTGTTCTAGCAAACCTTTTGTTTCTCAAACAGAGTACAATCAACATACTGTGACATAATTACATGATTATAAAGGCATGTTTGGTTCTTATAATGTTTTTTGATGATTCTTACTGAATGTGATTATAAGAGTTGGAAGTGTGACATTGTAGAATTATGTATAGTATAAGGTCTTGTATGTAATTTAGTTTATTCCGTAGACTTCATTGGAAGAACACCACCGATCAAACCAGCTGTGTCCTCCGGTCACCTTTTTTTTCACTCCTCGGAACACTTTTGTTGTTCTTTAATTTTATTGTGTTGCAGGTTTTTATTGGTTACTTTTGTATTATTATTATTATTGTTATTATTATTATTATTATTATTATTATTATTATTATTATTATTATTATTATTATTATTATTATTTATTACTATGTCTACTACTCGCATCCTTTACAAAATTTGTATACTAATGTGAAAGCTTTTAATATATTATAGGCGGTTCTTTGCCTAAAGATGATAATGATATAGATTGGAATGCACTTGATGCGAAAATTAAATCTTGGTTCCATAACATATGCGAAGTTGAGTTATTAACCATTTTTTTTTTGCCGAAGTAGGGGCGAGGCATATTTGGCCGAAGTTTGTAACAATGGGGAAGTCAACACCGAAATTTGCAAAACTGTACCTGCGGATAGTTTCTACTAGTAATTGTAGTTTCTATTGGTCAACGCTGCTACTAATGCTCCATCGAATTTGCATGGAAGTTACTACTGCTACGTTACTATTGTTGTTTAGATAATTTTGATGTAATACGATATATTAGGAGTTTATTATGTAAAGTAGATATTGATAGGTTTCAAGTAGATTTCGATAGTTGTTAACCCTATAATAGTTTGGGGTTAGTTAGTCTCAAAATATATATATATATATATATATATATATATATATATATATATATATATATATATATATATATATATATATATCATTGTAAACGTACATATGTTAACCCTAATTTTGTTAATAGATTAAGGTTGTTGGTGAGTAATTGTTTGTTTTTTTATTGTTCATTCATATACATATACATAAACTGTTAATCACAACCTTCTAATATCAAAGTGTTATTCCGCTGAAACTTCTTTGATAGACGTAGATCTAAACGTTTGTTTATATACAAACACAGATTGACAGATCCCAACAAGTAGTATCAGAGCACAAGGTCGCTATAGATCTAAGATCCACAAGGTTCAACAAGTTCTACGTTCAAATTTAAAATGGAAGATCTCAATGATGGTGTTCAAGAAAATAAGCTACATGTTCTAACATCAATCAACTATGACATGTGAAGGAACAAGATTCATCAATACATGCTACAAACAAACTATAGCATGTGGGAGGTGGTTAAGAATGGTTCGAAAGCTGCTCCTCTTCCCGGACCAGATGCAAAGTCCAAAGGCACATCTGATCCACCAGCTACTGAGCGGGAAAGAAGAGAACAACACACTGAGTATCAAGCTCTTAGGCCTTTGTTGTTAGCCATTCCAAATGACTATCAACATAGTTTAGAAACTACACTGATGCAAAGCTACTATGGGATGCATTAGAGAAAAGGTTTGGAGGAACTCAAAGCACAAAACGAAATTTGAAGGCTATTCTCAGGCAGCAGTTTGAGAACTTTACAACCAATAAAGGAGAATCACTCACTCAAGAATCAAGCACTCATGGTTGATGTTCAAGATGATATTCCAAAAGAGGTAAAATCTAATCTTGTACTTCTGCATGCATTAAAAAAGTTAGAGAATATAGAGAGCATAACAAACTTGTGTGTGAGTCATTACATAAGCCGGAAGAAAGAAGAAAATAATATAATAATATAATATAATAAAATAATAGCTAATTATGAACAACAAGTTAAGGCTTGTATTAAAAATGAAACAAAATTATCAAGATGACTTAGCTTATGTTAAATGTAGAGACAATGCAGTTGCAAAATTAGATGAATCTGAAAAAGCTACAAGAAGCAAAATTTGAAAATGATCAAATTAGGCTTTCCCTAAGTAAATTTGAAAATGCTTCTCAAAGTACAAGATAAAGATAAAAGTGGTCTTGGTTATAGGAGTGTGTAACAACCTTTTAATCAAAATTACATTTCTCCAAGCATAGACTTAAGTGAGGATCAAAGCGATGAAGAGTTGAATAAAACTAAAGCTGATCCATTCAGTGGAACCTTTGTAAAAGCTAGAGGTCCTACAAAACTTGTGTCTGAGGTCAAAAATGAAAAATCTTTTGTGAAACCTAGTGTTTCTTCAACAAGTAAGACAAGTCAATCAAAGTTAGAAAGAAGCCATGAATCAAATTACATGAATACTTTTGGTCAAAATCTAATAAACAAGTCAAACTTTGTAAAACAAAAATCCACAACATGGAACAGTTTTAACATAACTCAAAATGTCAAATCATGCAACTGACCATGTTGTAGAAAAACCAATCAACTAGAACCAACTTATAATTCAAAGGCATGGTCCAAATTTTTTCAGACAAGAAGAAAGAAAATGTTTTGTGTGTGAAAAAAAATCACATAGCAAGAGAATGTTATTGCAATAAATACTATAACCATCATTCCAGAAAAATTGAAAATTGAAAATCACTAAAATAAAATGAAATTGGTTACTTAAGAAAGGTCTCATTGTTACCTCCTAAATTTGGTAGGAGTGACAAAAGATTTGTGTTCAATAATCTAAACAAGAAATTTGTTCAAAGAAAAAGACTAACTAAAAAGGTTTCTCCTAGCAATATTAAATGTGGTGCTACTGCTTCCAATAGTAACAATACTAAGACTGCCAGTAGTAACACTACTCTTCTGATGAAAAGCATAATACACCTGCATAACATTTTAAAAGATTTGATTATATAAATTAAAAGGTATACCCAAGAAAACTTTGGCTTGAATTCCTAAAAGAAACTAATATTTTCTACATGTGCAGAGCAAGCCAGATATGAAAAGGGAAGATACATGACATGTAGACAGTGGCTGCTCTAGGCACATGACAGGAAACAAGCAAAAGCTTCAAAATTTTGTTAAATATGATGGAGGCCATGTTACGTTTTGGAGGGAATCCAAAAGGTGGAAAGATTACAAGTAAAGGATTAAATTACAATCTAGTGAGTGTATCTCAAGTGTGATAAATAGAATAATATTCTTTTTACACACACTGAATGTATCATTCTTGATCTTAGGTTCAAAGTAGTTGATGAAAGCATGATACTATTGAGACCTCAAAGGAAAGACAATATATACTGTTTGGATATGGAAAATGCTTCACATGAGACAAAAGTAAATTGTTTTTTTTCAAAAGCATCTTTAGAGAATAACGTGTCCCAGGAATTTCAAAAACATGAATGTACTTGTAGAGAATGATCTTGTGTCAGAGGTCTTCCTCAAAAAGAATTTTCATGTAATGATCAGTGTGTAGCTTGCTTGAAAGGCAAGTAACACAAGACTTCTCACAAAATCAAAGAATTTAACTCAAATAGCTCAATCTTACATTTGTTGCACATGGATTTGTTTGGTCCTACACACATCAAGAGTTTAGGAAAGAAGTCTTATTGTTTAGTGGTGACTGATGATTTCAAAAGGTATACGTGGATATTATTTCTTGGTACAAAAGATGTAACAAGTGAAACACTTAGATCTTTCATAACCAGGATTGAAAATAAAACTGAAAAGAGAGTGAAGATCATTAGATGTGTTAATGGAACTCAATTCAAAAACCAAGAGATTAATAATTTTGTTGAGGAGAAAGGAATAAAGAGACAATACAATGCACCTAAGACTTCTCAACATAATGGTTTTGCAGAAAGAAGAAATATAACTCTCATTGGAGCTGCTATATCTATTCTAGTTGATTCAAAGTTTCCCATTACTTTTCTGGGCAGAGGCTGTTAATACTGATTGTTATGTTCAAAAAAGGTTATTTCTTGTTAAGTCTCAAACAAACACCCCATATAAGCTCTTTCACAATGAAATGATTATTGTGTAACTTGCTTGAAAGGTAAGCAACACAAAACTTCTCACAAAATCAAAGAAATATTGGTTAGTGGTGACTTATGATTTCACAAGATATACTTGGTGACAGGTCCTTGAATCTCACATACTCTATCACAGCGAAACGAATTTGAAATTGGTCATAATGCGGAATCTCATGACCTGAGTTGAATCAAATACAAACAGGAGACTTTGAATTGTGAAACCGAAATTGAACAGAAATTGAAATTGAAATAGCTGATAAAACAACGATATCGAGCAACTGTTTAAGATTTCATTGATAGTGGTGACAGGTTTTGGATCGAGCTTGTTATAACGACATTCAAGCTCAACGGAACCTCTTTGAGAGAGTTTTGGGTTCAAAGACAACAAACTCTAACAACCTATCACACTATTTACAGACGAAATATAACTAACAGACACTCTACGATTTAAATTATTACAACATTATCAACATATTAATTTCACTTCGGGGAGTTCACTTCAGTTCTGAATCAAAGTCTTCATCCTTCGAATTGATATCTTCAATGGTGACTTCTGTTGACTTAACTTACACCTTGGTTTATTTTTAGTTCGGAGGAACTTCATTTAGTTCATAGTATCTGAACTAACTTGTTCTCCGAACTGAAAACTTCACTTTGGATTATTCTTGATGATTTCAGTTCGGACCCTCCACGAACTGAAATCATCTTTATTCCATCACACAGAAGACTCCATAGCTTCAGCCATACCATTTCTTGGTCCAACAATCGCCCCCTTGGTTGATGCTATGAGTCTTCAATTTTACCATAACTTAACTCTCTCTCTTGATTCTTCATAATCAGATTCTCCATGAGAAGCACTTGATCTTCAGCTAAAGTCACTTTTCTTCCCATTATTTTTCAACCTGAGGTTCCTCAATTGAGCTGGTTCAGATGACAAAAGCATGTAATTCCATAGTCTCTCTACACTTACTCTTCGGAGTAACCTCTGGAATACTTGCTAGGTCATACTGATCATTGATCCTTGTTGACTTTTTACCACCAAGAAAGTGACTTGCTCTACCAACTCATCTTCAAAGAACTCAACCTTGCTTACAGAAATTTCAACCAGATTCATCAAGTTGCCAACTGATTTGTACATGTAGATCATCAATGCATCTCAGAATCAAGAATTTAACTACAAGTTCATCAAGTTTTAAGAAACATGTTATTAAAAACATTTCGTTCTAAAAAGAACTTGTTGTATTCATTCTTTCATCATTTGAATATCTTCATGATAATGTCAGGTTCAATTGTCTTCATTGTCAGTTGAACTACATGATTTGTCATTATGATTTTACATCTGGAGCGCCACGTCACACCTCTTTCTCAAATTGATGACGTGAGGCTAAGCTCTGTTATTCTCCATACACACCACTCTCTCAAATTGATAACTCGTGTTTTCACTCTTTACACACCAACCATCTTTGAATTCATAATGTGTAACACTAGACCACCGTGAACACCTTGAAATCTAAACAAATTCTTCAATACATCTCTTCAATTTCACTTCGGACTTCTTCTATTTCACTTCAGACTCCTTTGATTCTAATCGTTCATTTATAGTTTAACCTAATCTTCGAATCGAGTCAAATCGATGAACCAGACTCAATCGAATTCAATCAATTGATTTGTCTGGCTCTGATACCAATTGACAGGTCCTTGAATCTCACATACTCTATCAAAGCGAAACGAATTTGAAACAGGTCATGATGCGGAATCTCATGACCTGAGTTGAATAAAATACAAACAGGAGACTTTGAATTGTGGAACCGAAATTTGAACAGAAATTGAAATTGAAATAGCTGATAAAACAACGATATCGAGCAACTGTTTAAGATTTCATTGATAGTGGTGACAGGTTTTGGATCGAGCTTGTTATAACGACATTGAAGCTCAACGGAACCTCTTTGAGACAGTTTTGGGTTCAAAGACAACAAACTCTAACAACCTATCACACTATTTATAGACGAAATCTAACTAACAGACACTCTACGAATTAAATTATTACAACATTATCAACATATTAATTTCACTTCGGGGAGTTCACTTCAGTTCTGAATCAAAGTCTTCATCCTCCGAATTGATATCTTCAATGTTAACTTCTGTTGACTTAACTTACACCTTGGTTTATTTTTAGTTCGGAGGAACTTCATTTAGTTCATAGTATCTGAACTAACTTGTTCTCCGAACTGAAAACTTCACTTCGGATTATTCTTGATGATTTCAGTTCGGACCCTCCACGAACTGAAATCATCTTTATTCCATCACACAGAAGACTCCATAGCTTTATCCATACCATTTCTTGGCCCAACACTTGGGTATTCTATATTGGTAGAAAAGATTAAACATTTGAAACACTTAGAGTTTTCATAACGAGGATTGAAAATAAAACTGAAAAGAGAGTGAAGATCATAAGATGTGATAATAGAACTGAGTTCAAAAACCAAGAGATGAATGATTTTTGTGAGGAGAAAGGAAGAAAGAGACAATACAGTGCTCCTAAGACTCCTCAACATAATGGTGTTGTAGAAAGAAGAAATAGAACTCTCATTGAAGCTGCTAGATCTATGCTAGCTTATTCACAGTTTCCAATTACTTTCTGGGCAGATTCTGTTAATACTGCTTGTTATGTTCAAAATAGGGTATTGATTGTTAAGTCTCAAACAAAGACCCTATATGAGATCTTTCACAAGATAGAACCACTTATAAGCTTTTTAAAGCCATTTTGGTTTCCTTGTAAAATGCTGAATACCAAAGAACATTTAGAAAATTTTGGTATCAAGGTTGATGAATGTTTCTTTGTAGGTTATTCTACTCAAAGTAAAGCATCCAGAGTGTACCCTATTAGAACTAGAATCGTAGAAGAAAGCGCAAATGTGAATTTCGATGAAAAGACTTTAAATATGAGTGGTGAAGGTCGAGATTGGTTATTTAATGTTTACGAACTAACAAAATATTTGAGTTTTCATATTGTAGCCAATTCTTCTCCAAGTATACCAGGAACTTCATAGGTTAATACTGGAAATTCAGTTGATAGTGATTCTTCACAAGTTAATTGGTGATGATCTGCCTCAGAGAACAAACAGTCAATTTTAAGATAAGGAAATTGAGTTTGTATACTTTCCTTTCTTCAACATTGATCCTTAAAACACCCGTAACCAAATACACACCATTTTTTTTAAACTTACAAAACAATTAACTAACGTTCTAAGGTGTTACTACTTCATCTCTTTAGTTAACGATAAATGTCCGTTAACATCTCATTTTACAAATTGGAGCGGAAGCTCTTACAAAAACATTTTTAAACATTTAATCTTTACAATACGGTCCCCATTCCCTTCTTCTTTAGCTTGCCTTGCCATAAATCTCGATTACCTACAAAACGTACAATTAATATAATATATTAGCGTTAAGCTAGTGAGTATACCTTACAATTGTGGTAATCACATCTAACACGACTTCTTTAAAAATCTATTCTTTCTTTCTTTCCAATCACATCTTTTCTTTCCCGACAATTAAATGTCGTATCTAACACTTCTTTTCTTTCCCGAAAATCAAATGTCGTATCTAACACTTCTTTTCTTTCCCGAAAATTAAATGTCGTATCTAACACTTCTTTTCTTTCCCGGCAATTAAATATCGTATCTATCACTTCTTTTCTTTCCCGACAATTAAATGTCGTATCTAACACTTCTTTTCTTTCCCGATAATTAAATGTCGTATCTAACACTTCTTTTCTTTTCCGACAATTAAATGTCGTATCTAACACTTCTTTTCTTATAACAATTTATAATATACTTCATACACATAAAATTCTTCTAATCATCAAGAATCAAATATATAATATATATATATACCTCAAACAATATTATACAAACAACAATAATATACATTTACCACATCTGTATACGAGTCTACTCATAACTAAATAAGTTCACATCATGTGTTCAACTCATTAACATCATAACCCATTTGAATACATATCTCGTCATTCACATCTATTAAACAATCTCAACAATAAAGGTCTCCCGACCCAACTCTATAAACAATCTACTCACTCAGGTCATTAACCCATTTATATTTCTACATACCCTCGCGGTATGTAAAATTGATTCTACTTCTTCCCGACTAATAAAAGAAGATTCTACTTCTTTTCAACATATAACTATCATCTCCACTCATCCCTAACTTATTAATGATTTAGGATATCATTCACACACTTAAACTACACTAAAAATCACTAAAAACTGGTCTAGACATCCACTGCAACGCAGCCGACAACAACTGCGAGGCATCTAAGATAACTGAAAATCAAGCACACCCACGGAGTGCCAACTACGGCGCACTAGGGCTCAGGTGCGGCGCAGTTAGGCATGTGAGATGGCTGATTTTTTGTTTTGATGTTTTCCTGCACTTACACGTTAGTTTACGGTACTTCTAGTACCTATTTCCGCTAGCAACTTAATCATATATAAAAAAATAGCATATAAATCAACTCTCCAAGATATTTACATACAAATATAAACATTCAACATAACAATAAGCTTCGTATACTCACCTCGAAGTCGGATTAAGTCTACAACATACAAAGCTCTTCCCTTTTACTCTTTTTCTCCAAATCTGCGTTTTTACAACCAAACACAAATCTTTCTTTTAATATATCTTACATACATATAAATACATGTATTAAACTCATTACAACTCTTTCTAACTCCTCCTAACTCTTTCTAACTCCTCCTAACTCTTTCTAACACTTTTGGCAAATTCTACCCAACTTGCCACTTATTGGGTCTTTTGACCCATTCAACTCTCTAATGCACAAACAAGCATTTTAACTCTTTAAACACATTACACCAATCATAAATAACACATTGCAAGTAATTTTTTCTTCCATCTAATCATTTCTTACCCATTTGCCATCTTTTCACGGGTCACATGACCCATTTAGCAACTAACATAACATACTTATCATCATTTCACCCAAATACAGTTTCGAGTACATTTAGCTTATCTTTTCTATCATAAACATGATAATAATCATTCTTAACATTAATTCTTTCATTCTAAATCATTCTCACATAATAAACACTTCTACATAACAATTTATATTTTCACCCATTTTAACTAAAACATGAAATCTTACAAAATTTCATATAAATTAATCTTTCAATCTTCTAAGCCTTTACATATATTATTAACATCAAAATAACATATAAAAAAGCTTAATTCTAACAATTCTTCAACTTTCATGATTATCCCCAAATAATCAAATATCTAATTTAAACAAATTAACCATTTCTATCTTCAATTTAAACATCTAAATGATGTTATAACACATAATACAAACTCAATTTCATCAAATAACCTAAAGTATATAATCATACCTTCTTTTTCTTCCATTAGAACCAAAACTAGGGTTTTTAAACCCTTAATCTTCACTTTAATTGAAGAATTTCATTACTAATTAGCTTCAATTTGCTCTTTTCTCTCTTTTTCTTGATCTCTAAACCGACATTTACACACACATACACGTAGAGAATTCTGGAAATGCCACCTCTAAATCCACCTCATATCCAATTTTCCAAAATTACACTTTTGGTTCCTCATCTTTCAAACTTTACTAAGTTACTTACTTAACCATAATAGGTCACAATGTAAATCCTTTCTAACCAAAGTTAACTATTTTTCTTACCAACTTAGTCCTTCTCCATTTCTAGTTTCTATTAAAGACTAAAACATAACATATACTTATAAAATATTCTATATCCAAAACTAGGATGTTACAAATCTTTCCTTCTTCTAACGATTTTGTCCCCGAAATCTATTCTTTGAACAAACAAGGACAAAACTTACTCTTTTCACTCTCCAGATTCTAAGTGAATCCGATCATTTTCTATAGTTTTAATAAATCTTAACCATATTGATTTACTTATTCTAAAGTTGTTTCACGTTTCGGTCAAAGTAACTATCGCTTTTCCACAGAAATCAACTTTTCATAAATTTCTATATCATATATTATTTCGAATAACTCAGTAGATGGAATAGAGGTTGTGGGAGCAGTAGGTGTGGGTTGGGAAGCATGTGGGTTTGATGATCCCTCACCTCTAGAAGAAGAAGATACCCCCAACATGTTTGGAAAGAGTGGGGTATCTGAACCTTTAAAATTTTTACATGGCTTCCTCATTGATGTAAGAGTTTTGAAGATTGAAAGGTAGCCATGTAAATGTTTTCATGTTGAATAAGTTCATTTACTTCTTTTGAGAAAATTTCTGCTTGGAATCTTGGATACATTAAAAAAATTTCCTTAGCAGCAGAAATGTTTGTTAACATCCCTTGAAAAATCATGTTTGAAAAATTATAGACTTGGTCAGTAGCCAAACACGCCATTGCAGTAGCAATAGAAGTATTCAATTCATTCCAAGTGCTATGCTTTGGAGAAATGCAGGTTTGGATTACTTGGGCAAAAAATTTCCATTGTTTTGAAAACAATGCTTTTTGAAAAGTTAATCTTGTAAGGGGTCCAGTGTACCCCATACGCCCAATAATCTCAACCAAAGATTCTTTAGGGAGAGACGTTATACCTGAGGCATCATCGAGCTGCAGATGTGTACGAATAATGGCCCCCCGTGATGATGAAAGGCTTTGTGTCAATGACAGCATTGATACAGGGAACGCCGTCTAGTTGACCGACGGTGGCAGTGTTCCAAAATTCTCTTATATGTAGACTTCTGATGGTTGGATTTAGGGTTAGAGCATGTTTTATTTTTGATATATTTAAGAAATCAATGATTTGATGAAACCCTATCGTCTCTTTGCTTTTTATCAGATAAGCCACCACATTATGAGCTTCACAAAATTCAAGAGTTTCTGCCATGGATGATTGATTTAATCGTGATTTATAAATGGTTGAATTGATCTTCAGATTCTTAGAAAAAGAGGGTTTCTTGGAGAGGTTTTTCTTGTACTTTAGGTCAAGTTGAGATGAACTTGGCTCGCGGAGAGGTGCATTTATAGTTTTTCAAAATGTTGGAAAAAGACTAAAATACCCTCAATCAGTATCAATTTGATCACAAAATGACAAGAAAATCTTGGACAACACCCCTTCATATTCAAAGTACTGATCAGTAGAATCAATCATCAGTATCTCCCATCCGTTGGATCATCTCTTCAGTATAATCTTCTCATACTGATCAGTAAGAGAAATCTTATGTACTGATCAGTAGTTTGCGTCGTTAGTAGTCACCTTTTGACTTGTAAGTTTCAGCTGATCAGTAGGAAAGTCTTTGCAACACGACAAAACTTTCTAAGTTGTTTTCACAACTGATCAGTAGAAACTTTGAACTTGTCTTCCATCAATAGTCACTAAGTTACAACTGATCAGTAGTTCCTTTCATCTACTGATCATTAGTAACAAAGTACTTTTTTTTTGTGGTTGTTGTTTTGTATAATACAGAGATCGCTAACATATGTACTACTATATTTACAAAAATTTACAGATTGACCAAGCACACAAATTTTGATTTTAAAAAGAACATATTCAGTTTTCATTTATCATTCCTATTGAGTTTTCTATCCTAATTAGGAATGATCTTAGAATTTCTCCTGTTTCATCCTTAGTACTAAGAAAGTAAACCCAAGTAAAACGTGAATAATCATCAGTAATAACCAAGCAATATGATTTCTTTCCCAAACTTTGGATATTTGTTGGGCCAAACAGATCCATATGCAACAATTGTAAAACAGAATTGTTTGAATCGATTACTTTAGATTTATGTGACACTTTGTGCCATTTTCCTTTTCCAATGTTGCATTGGTTATATCCAAACAGTATACATTATCTTTCCTTGGAGTTCTTAAAATGATCATGCTTTCATCAATTTTGAACTTAGGATCAAGAATGATACATTCTTTTGTTGTAAAAAGTACAAGATTCTTACTGTCACATACCTGAGATACACTTACCAGGTTGTACTTCAGTTCCTTGACAAAAAGAACATTTTTAAAGGGCATCTTACCACATGAAACTGTACCTTTTCCAGTGATTCTCCCTCCTCTTAGATTTCCCCCAAAAGCAACATAACCTCCATCATAATCAACATAATTTTGAAGGATGTATTTGTTTCCTGTCATGTGCCTTGAGCAACCACTATCAACATGCCAATTCCTTCCCTTCTCTATGGTTGGCTTGCTCTACACATAACAATGGGTTAATTCCTTTTAGGAACCCAACCCATGGTTTTCTTGGGTTGACCTTTAGCATCATGATAATCAAATCTTTTCAAGTACAATGATGCTGCATCTTGTTTTGTGAGTTTGACAGTGTTAGTGTTACAGGTGGAATCCGTAGTAGTTTTAAGGTTACTACTAATGACACTTTTGTCAGCCCTGACCACCTTGTACACTTTCTTACTACTGACATCAGCTTTTCTTTTGTTACTACTGTTATCAGTAGTCATAGTTGGCTTCAAAACACTCACAGATTTTCTTTTAACAAGGTTTCTACTGACATCAGTAGTAACTTTTGCTTTGGCATTTTTCCTACTGATGTCAGTAGTAAGTTTTTCTTTGGCAAAGTTTCTACTGCTATCAGTATGAACTTTGTTGGAAACACCCATCCCATTTCTTTTGAACACTTCATTAAAATAACAGTTTTTAGCAATATGTCCAATTTTTCCACAGCTGTAGCAACACCTGTTTTCTGATTTGATAAAATTGGGATTTCTTTGGGTCATCAAGTTGTTCCAATTTCTTTGATTTCCATGTTTTGGTGTTTTAACACAATGACAGGAACAACTTTTGTTTTGTTTAGACACACTTGATTTTTCAGAAGACAAAGACTTTTGTGCAACTTTGTTATGCACAGGTTTTGACCTTTGAGGCTTCAATTTTATCAATGTTTCTGACATTTGATTTCTTAACAGCCTGAGAAACTTGTTTTTGTGTGCCTGTTGAAATGATTTTCACAGATGCAATAGATTTTTCCTTATCAGTTTCATCCTTTTCAAACAATTTAGGGAATAAATCTCTTACATCTGGTTCAATGGTTGACTCAACTTTTTGACTAGACATTTCAGGCTCAGATTTGATAGGGTCAGCATTCATGGTTTTCACATTTATATCCTCCTTTTGAATGTTGTATTCAGGAGTTGGAGGGATATAATTTTGGTTAGGTGGTGACACACTATTATAACCTATTCCTGATTTAGACTTTCCATGAATTTGACCTTTCAAAATTTCATCAACTGTTTTTGAAGCTTTCATATTTGGTGATGAACAGTTTGATTTGGTCATTTTCAAGTTTGGTCTCATCCATTTTTATTTCAATAGCATCAACCTTTTTCAAAGCTGTGTTTCTTTCCCATTTCAAATATTCCATGTCTTCTTTATATTTCTGTTCATTCTTTTGGTAAGCTTTAACTTGTTTCTCAAAGTTAATGATTATGTGTCTATACTCATTTCTACTTTGGTTAGCAACTTTTTGTTCATCACAAACAGTTTGGTTGTGATCTCTATACTCTTTAACTTGTTTAATGCATGCTTGTGTTCAGAGTTTAGAAAGTACCTCAGTAGGAATGGAGTCACCAACACCAGCCATCAATGTTTGATTTGTTGTAGCTTCACCAGCTTGGAAGCTCAAATCAAAACATGCTTCATCTTGATTTGTTATGGCAAGAGCTGTAGAAGTAGACTTTTCTTGACTGCTTTGACTTCTTTGAAAGCTTCCTTGTCTCCCTTCATTGTTGGTGTTGTGAGGACGTTTTTGGTTGTTGTCTTTGTTTAGACACTCCCTTGCAAAGTGACCCGGTTGTTGACATTCAAAACATTTGACCTTTCTCTTGTCAAACCATGTGTTGTCATGTCTCTTCACAGCAAAATTCCTTCTCCCAGTTCTTTGAATGAATATTCTTGTTCGAACACTTAACATGACCATCTGTCATTTAATGTCCATTTCCTCCAGATCATCAGCATTTAATTGCTCCAAATCATCTATGATTAATCCTGAGTTCACATGACTAGCATAGAATGCATCTCTAGCTATGTCATCAGGATTATCATAATAAAATCCTTTTGAAGATCCACCTCCACTTGCAACAAATCCTTGACCATCAGAAGATGTATTTACTTCTTGTGCTTTAGTTGTAACAAAAGCAATATTCTATGGAGTGCTTGTGCTTGATTGTGGCTTGGCTTCAACCTCTCCTTCAAACACCCTTAGTTCATTGAATAAATCATCCAGCTCCATATCTTCTATTGCATCACCTTGCCTATAATTTATGGTATACATGGTCTATTCTTCAGGAAGAGATCTTAGAAACTTCCTGTTTAAGGTGTCTTTAGAGATGACTATTCCAACCATCTCCATTTCACTAGACAACCTATTGAATCTATCAAAGGTTTGAGTTAGAGACTCCCCTCTACCAGTTTTGAATGTTTCAAATTGTTGGTTGAGAACCTCCTTGTAGTTTCTTCTTGTGCTAGCATTTCCTCCAAACCTTTTCTCCAAGGCTTCCCATAAAGCTTTGGCATCTGTAAACTTGCTGAACTTGTGTTGGTAGTCATTTGGAATGGCCAACAACAAGCTACTTAAAGCTTGACTTTCTATATGCCTTTGCTTCTTCTCTTGATCAGTGGGTGGAGCAACTTCTGCATTACCAGCTGCTGGAGCTGCTATGGTCTTGTTACCATTTTGAACTACATCCCACATGAGATAGTTTGTTTGGAGCATGTATTGATAAATTTTGTTCTTCCACATTTTAAAATTTGATGATGATAAAACTGGAACTCCGTTGGCTTGAACACCATCATTTAGATCTGCCATTTTTTTGAATGAAGATTTAAAAGAACTTTTGCTTAACCCTTGCTTATCTTAGATTTAGAGCACCTGAATGCTCTGATACCACTTGTCAGGATCGAATCACTTAACACAATAATGTATAAGTAAATGATTTGAAGATTTAGATCTAACAAATACAATTTGTATTGCAGCAGATAAACACAAATTGTACGAACAAGGTTATGATTAACAAGTTATATGAAAGAATAAATTTGATAGAACAAACAACGAGTTAATCAACAAAACCTCAACTGATTGTATTAATTTCAGAGAAAATTACAATTGTTATCTCTTACAACCAACGTTCTTATCACTAATAACAAAGGAACTATTTTATAGTCCTTAAGGCTATCTAACAAAGATCTCCGTACAGATTACAATCGATTAAACCTATACAAAATCTATGTCCATACTATGTAGCTAGTTTGATCTCAAATCAAACTATTCTATCAACTTTGACCAACTATTACCAACTCTCTGATTGAACACATGACAGTACTTTAGTTGGTGATCATCATCAGTAGTTGAGGATCTTCATCAGTAGTCGTCTTCCAATGATTATCCACCTCTACCGATCAGTTGAAGATGATCAGTTTCTACTGATCAGTACTAAAGCTCTTAGCTACTGATCAGTTCTTCAAGTTGACTAGCTACTGATCAGTTCTTTCTGCAAACTTTGAATTTGGGTGTGTGCCTGATGAACAAGTACATGAAGCTACATACAAGACTTTTGATCAATTGAAAGCATTAAGTTTTCATACTGAAGCTTTGAAGATTGGTCCTATTACTACACATGTTCCAATCATTGACTAGTACGTAGTGGTAATAAATAACAAAAATGCTTACAAAATCATCAAACCTAATGATAGTTCTAAGCTCTATATCAACCCATTGAATATATTTAAGGATAATACCAGAGAGGAATTGGTTGATTTGTTCAAGATAGGTAAAACAAATTATTCTCAAAGGCAAGGAGCTAATTTTGATTTCAATTACTTATTGTATGAGTGATACGGTTTCGGTTAGTCAAGACTTGGTATTATTGATGGGGAATGAAGCTTTTGAGGAAACCATGGCTAGGAGGGAGTATTTACGATAAAGGACATAAGTACTTTGATTAGAGATAGCACATCGTAAGGCTTCATATGTCTATTTCATCCATAGCTAGAGAGAACACCAGTTCAAATGAGTTAGTTCTGACAAACTCGAGACTCAATAGCAGAGTTTGAGTGGTGCTCGAGAAAAACATTTTGACAACGATTTGATTTGAGCAGATTATTATAAATCGGGAAAATGTTTCAGGGTCTGATTCCCGTATGGTAGCTAGATTTCGACGTTCTAAATAACTTTGCAGAAGGAACCAAAACTTGAAAACGAACAGAGATAGGAGAAAATTTGATATTTTTCAGCTGGGACATAAATCTGTTACCGAATTTAATGTTTATCTCCAAGTGTCAATACGAGAATCCTTACGAAAGAATATGGCGAGAATTAATGTTTCTCCTCGAATTTTGAAACAATGAAGTAACTGAAAGGATATATACAATCTCTTAGAATTTTGATTTAAACAATATCCTGTGGTAGAAACGAGTATCGATTTTGTAATAATATAGGAATGAATGAAGAGAGTTCAAGAATGTTATGATCAAGATAAACGAAAAATATAGCACCGTCTTCAAAATAGGTTAAGCGAGTCTTCAAATTCATACCTTCGGATCTCCACACAATTTCTTCCACGAGAGAGTCACGTACGGTAGAATAGAATTCCGGAAGCAAGAAAATTGATGAATCGAAATGAACTTAAACATGAATTTCGAGTACAACATTTAAAACGACCAACACGATTCCCTCTGGTGGGATTCTCAGGAAAGACACATTGGCCAGTTAGAGAGATAACCATGCACATGATGTTAGGAGAATACCCTTACTACAGGGTCAAACTAATAAACTTTGCAATAATCAATTCGCCACTGGCCTAGAATGTCCTATTGGCTTGGTCCTCACTAGAACAATTCAGAGCAATTACATTTTCATGGCATGGTCAAACTCCTTACCCCAACTGGCATAGCCAAACTTATGGGGCAGGATGCCATGGCCAAAATACCAATTCAAAAGTGTCATGAAGACAATCCATATCTAAAAGTGTCATAGACACAATCCATATCTAAAATTGTCATGGACACAATCCATATCTAAAAAGTGTCATGGACACAATACAGATCTAAAAGTGTCATGGGCACAATACATATCTAAAAGTGTCATGGACACAATCAAGATCTAAAAAAAACAGTCGTCCAGATCTTGATACTTGGACAGTCTGGCCGACCTTCATATTTGACAGTTGGGCAGATCTTGATATTTGGACAGTCTGGCCACCTTGATATTTGACAGCCGGTCATATTTTAATGTTTTGAATTGGGTTTTAGTGTATTACTACTGGTGAAGAGGGTTATTACTGGTCATCAGTCAAGTTACTACTTGTAACTATTACTATTGGTGAAGATGGTTATTACTAGTCATTAGTCAAAGTTACTACTGGTCATCACTATTACTACAGGTTGCTGCATGGCGTGCATGGGGAGTTTCTACTGGAGGTTACTACTACTGAGTTGATGATGTTAATTACGATTTAGTAGCAGTTATATTTGTAACAGATTTGTGATAGTTATAAAGTAGATTCGATTAGATATTGTAACCCGATTATGTCTAGGGTTAGTTAGCCTCAAGTCTTTAAATATAGATCTTTATATCGTTGTAAATATACGTCTATTATTAAACCCTAATTCTAATAGATTGAGGCTGTTGGTGGAAATCTTGTGTTCTGAACTGTTTATTCATATTCATAACTTGTTGATTACTATCTTGTAATATCAAAGTGTTGATCCGCTGCAACTCATTTGATAGATCTAGATCTAATCGTTTGTTTCATACAAACCTATTATCGACAGATCCTGACATTTTGCCAATCTGGCAGACCTTGATATTTGACAGCCGGCCAGATCTTGATATTCAGTAGTTTGGCCGACCTTGATATTTGACCAGTTTGGCAATATCTTGATATTTGGCCAATTTGGAAAAATGTGACACCCAGCCAATTTGGCCAGATAGTTTGGTAGATTTAGACAGCCGGCCAGTTTGACTCATGAGGGACTTGGTATCAACATGGGAAAAACTCTTAAAGAGTCATGCAATGTTGTGCATTGACGAAAATAATAGTGTAAGATCTACGTATCCCACAAGGCAATGGAATACCATGAGCCTGAATAAAATATTATGCTTGACAGAACATTGGTCTAATCATTTATCCTGATACTATCAACTGAAATAATACCTTCTATTAAGGTTATAAAATATTGCACACGCATGCATACACAAACATATAATTCTTAGTTAACATTCAGACCAAATGCATAAGGCAAATAGGAACATATTAGTCCAAGCTAAACATGGACATAATCATTTTCGTCTTTTTGCCTACCGGGAAAAGATAAGCCTTTCTCATTGGGAAGCGACAATCCTCGCGAGTAAACAAAATAAAATAATGTTTAACCAACAAAAAAGTGTGTCATGGGCACAACATGAAAATCAAAAAGATGCCATGGGTACCCAGATATAACATTAAGACCCAAGAGCATGCCATGAGCACAATCTACCGGGCCAATGAGATGGCCAGCGTATACAAAGCTAAGTTTAGATAAGTCAAGGCCAAAGCATGGGTAGGACCATGACAAAACATGCAAGTTGGCATTACGACATGTGCTCGTCTTGCCATCAGATAAAAACAGAAAATTAGGCTTCAAAAAACTTTTTAAAATTCTAACAGGGGAGGAGGGGGGGGGGGGGGGGGGGAGGGGGATGATAGTGTTAGTAAGGGAATGGGCTCGATCAACCCCAAACACCCCAATACAAACACTAGAACGTCCAACAAACACCCGGCTACGTTGCCCAGGTACCATACACGTAGTCTGGCTAAGGTACCTGGTGACACCACAAGGTATGGTCCGATTACGTACCCGAAGTGTTGTCCGGACACATACGCTTAGTCCGACTAACATAGCCACCACGGAGGTGGTCCGGTTACGTACTAGATGACGAAGTGTTACAAAACACCTGACACACCGGCTGACAAAGAGCCCGACTGACAAAGGCCAGCCGCCGGCTAGGTATGGTCCGGTTAGGAATTTCCACCAGTCGGGTGGTGGTGATGCCCGGTGAAGGTTCGGTGGTATGGAAGCTTTCGGCAAGCCTGGATGGATAGTTTCCTGACATGGTAGCCAAGCATGATGGCCAACCGGACGTGATAGCCATCTGATGACCATCATCATCCTGGTATGGGAGCTTTCTAGACATGGTAGCCAGTCACGATGGTCAGCCTAGCTGGATAGTTTCCTGACATGGTAGCACAGGAACCTTCCTGACGTTACATCCATCCTAATTCCTAATGAATGTTACTCATTTAATTTACTCATCTTAATGATATTAACGTTGATACGTTACGCCTGATATAATGAGATGAACGTTGAATCATTATGTCCGTCATCAATTATGACATAATGGTCATTAAATACCTAGACATTAAGACTCATGAAAGACGTTGGCTATAAATAGCAACATTGTTATCATCTTCTAGACAGTTGAGAGAACTCTCGAAGTCTCTCCCGTAGTTGAACTACGCTTCTTACAAGTTGGCTCATCTACAATACTTACACAAAGTAACATACACACACTCTATCATCACGTTCGTACTGCGATCATATCAAGAACACCATATTACATCCTTTAACCTTGATCATCTTAGGTTCTTAAACGACTTATTAGGTTTACACTGTTTTGACAGAAAATCCAAAGTTCAAATCATTCAAACATCTCCATTTATATGTTTGACGATTTTTGATTAAACAATAAAGTATATTTGAAATAAGTAGTTTATTTAGAATTTTCCAATAAGCAAGTGGTGTGGAAATATCAAAGTAGGTGCAATTCATAATTAAATTGAAAAAAATATCAAGCATTTTGTAATTACACCACGTAATATAATAAACCTTCCCATGCAAACACCTTACGCTTAGGAAAAGAAATAGAAAAACAAAACATGTTTCATATTCTTGTGGAAATCAAACAAAAGGTAGCAGGAGAATCGGATATGGAGCCAAAATGCATATCCACATAATCAAACCCTAGAATTACAAATATTTTTGTATCAGATTCATATATACATTTCACCTTCTTTATTTCTTCGTCCTGTTTTGAATTTTGGGATCGTATGGGCGGTTTTAGCATCTTGAGATTTCAAAAAAAGGTTTTCATGATCTCGTTGTTTAATGGACAATTTGTTGGGTCTTCTTCGAATTAGGGTTAAAAGAGGTATAAATCTCGCGATTCGTGATTTCCGTTCCAGCGATCCTTATTGTGTATTTAAAATAGGCGAACAGGTTTGTTTTATATATGTAACTCTTTCTTCTTATATATGTGTAAATGTCTTAGCTATACACAAACAATTGATAAAACCGCAAATTTATTTCTCCATTCCAAGCATGTACGCATTACGTACATGAAATATGGAGTGATATGCGATAAAATGACACGAGTTTAAGTTATTATTCTTTGTAGTGATTTATACTTTGATTTGTTAACCTCCAACAGAATTTACAAGTTTATGCATAGTTTCTTTGTTATGTTTCTTTTTTCGTTTGCTAAATATTTTTTCGGTTTATAATTGTTATAGAGACTAAAGACTCACATTATCTATGGAGAACTCAACCCCGTCTGGGAGGAGGACTTGACTCTTTCAATCGAAAATTCTGATCTTCCTGTTGATTTAGTACGTTTCCAATACTCAAATATACATACCTATGATTTATGTTTAATCCGAATAGTTTGAGGAAAAATATCTTATTTCCATTCATATACATCAGACTGTAATCAGATTCCCAATAGAGTTTTAGAAAATACACGACTCTGATTCACGCTAAAGTTTACGTAAGGCTGATCTTAATTCTTTCTTCCATATTTATTTTTGCACAAAATTGGATAAAAACTTATATGAATGAGTTCATATGAGTTATTTTTATATCTAAGGAGTAAAGGTTTTTTTTTAACACATATATGGTTGTAGGTTCGAGTATTTTGTAGAGACATCAGTGAGACAGACAGTGAATCATTTTGCAAATTTCAAACTATAAGCATTATATGGGAACAACGATTACTATCATTCGATACTTGTGGGCCATAGTTTACCATTCCTCTAATATATATGTTGCAGATGGTGTTGGACCATGACACGTTTACCAGGGACGACGAAATGGGTGATGCAGATTTTGATATCCAGCCATTTTTGGAGGCACAAAAGATTAATTCAGATCCAAATTCTGTCCCAGACGGCACTATTTTAAAGAGGATAGAGCCTTCTAGTTCGAATTGCCTGTCTGAAGAAAGCCATGTAATCTGGAAAGATGGTAATGTCGTTCAAACTATGACTCTTAAATTGCGGAATGTTGAATCTGGTGAGATTGAACTTGAATTGCATTGGATAGACATTAACACTTAGAATGAATGAGGTTGCCATTTGTTTACATTTAATAGAACGTTCTGTGGATTAACCATCGGCAGCTGATCTAGAAGAGGCTTTAGGGGATGCATCTGCGTCTGCCTAGTTTAAACTTCTTTTTGTAATTTTTGATCTGAGTTATATTTTGTATCAAGTAGAGAGTCTTGATCCGCCATACAGTCATTACACGTTTAAGAAAATGCAGTCATTACATTGTTCACCACAAAAATCTCTTTCGATTGGTTTTAAATGTAAACTAGACAATTTTGGGAGAACTTAAAGTAGAAACGTGAACATTGGAGAGAATATTAAATAGAGTAATATGCTTAATTGCTTCTTATAATTCTCGAGACTCGAGCTCAAAAACTACAGCTGTAGCATATTTGGGTCAAGTTTATGTCAATCAGCTCAAAATAAGATAATCGGCTTAAACAAGAACGCGTGGGTCAAACAGATCGCAACTCAAGCAAAGTCATATTAGTGCATACAATAATCGTTAAATAAGATCTTCGCATGACATGGTAAACAAAGTATTCTATATATAATGGGTCTAAGTAACAATAATTTGCCCTATTTGTTTTGACTAACCTTCAAGCGTCAAACATATAACTCAACTTTATGGGTAAACTATTAGCATCTCACACTACAAATATGTATGTAAGCATAACGATACAAGAAAAGATGGATGAAACAATGCGAGTATTTTCAGCTGCTATCAGATGGTAGCTTGTATGTTCGTGAGATTCTGATCTGAAGCAGAAAAAGTGTGACCAAGCAGAATTAAAATCTAAACATTATTTGAGGGTAAAATCAAACCATATGTTCATTTTTATGTCCATCTAAAGTTTATATGATTAATCGTTCAAATATTATACATTCATACTATTGAACGAAGAACATCTTGCATTCTAAAGACCAACTATGGTTACTCGTTTCCAAATGCATAATGTTAATACTAATGGGAGTTGGAATGTGCATTTAGAAAGAGATTATCAAATATCCAATTATCATAAAACAGGGTGTCAAAAAGTGTTTGGAGATATTTGTAGAATGTTTTCTTAATATTTCATTGACGCGGGCATGATGTATATATATACAGGACATACAATGCTATACTAGGAAGATAACTAAGTGTAAATGGTACAAATGACCAAAAAGACAATTTGTAGAAATGAGTAGTTTAGTGAAACGGGAATAAATCGCAAACTATGTTATATAAGGGTATATATGTTCTTTTGTTTTTCCTATAAATAATCAATTTTGTGCCATCTCCCATGTCTAGCCAAAGTGACAAAAGGTGATGAAAACCATAACATTGAAAAATATAATAAAAAGATCAAACTTCGGAACCGTTATAAGATTCAGTCGAGCACGTCAGCATTTACAAGTTGACCGTCAAATTACCCAAAACAATCAACTATAAAAATTACAATGGTTTTGGTAACGGTTTTTAATGTTCAGTGACCAATACATGACCAAAACAGAAAAGATGTTAAAGTGTTGTATTTATTGCAATTATCCTGTTTGAAGTTAATAAAATAAAACCCCAGTAAAATGTCCCCTAAAAAATCACACCGACATCATTAATATTCATGGTATTGTTATTCAATAATTTAATCTTCAAGAAAATTAGAGACTTGTTAGTGTGAGAAGAATGTGTACCTGGGCAAATGCATAAATTGCACGCAAGATTCTTGCATAATCAGTTCCAAGCATTTGAATAACAACGTCTGCCAGAAAAGTTCCCCATAGCCTATACAAATGTAGTTAACCATGTTTTTAGTAACGTTGAATTGTCATGCGATTATGCTTTAGTTGAATTCATAGATATCCATTCAATTTGAATTGGTATTTATTCCATTACAATTATTGTGAAGAGACATCTACAATTGTTAGTTTTGGGCTTGCAAATTTCAAGAACGTAAAGAAGTGGATGTCTTTTAAAATACAAGTTAGCTCCTATGACATCTTCAAGATAGCTCATAGTTTAAGTTAGACACTAATTGGATGAAATATAAGTTGTAATCTGAAAAATAACATACATTGGACCAAGTAACACCATTATGCTCCTCACTCCAAGATACCGGGATGCAGCACCTGCCAGCCCCTGTTTACAATGACCCCAACAAAAATTTATCCATAAATTTTCGTAAGTTGATAAATCATATCCTACCATCTGAAAATAAAAAGAAGACAAATGCCTCTACAAAAGAAGAGTTGCAAGTATGTGCATCCCAAGATATGTAATATTTAGAGTGTACAAAATCAATTTAATGATTTTCTGATTTAAAGATAAAATGTCCATTCTTCATACTTTATCTGTATATGCATTAGAACGGTACATCCTTGGATAAAATGTCGATTATACATAATATAGTATTCAATCACCTGTCTTGCTGCAAGTAAGGCTGCTCTTGACTCCAAGTTAATAGCTGCCAGACGTCCACCCTATAAACAATCATCACATAACGATTTTTTTTAAAGAAAAAGAATGGATAACATAAGGACTTTGGACTTTGTAACAGACAAAAACATGATTGAAGTTTTTGATTGTAATTAAAGTTGAAAATGGTTACCGAGAGAAAGTTATTAAATAAGAATAAGAACAGGAACTGTCAATGCATAACGATCACAAGCATGTTAGGAAAGAAGTTTATACAAAAATATAAAATGAACTAAAATAGAACAATATATAAAGTCACTTGCCCCTAGGAGTTGGTGTGGTAGCAATTTGAAAATTAAATAAACTCGGTGAGGGGTCTAAGGTTCAATTCTCACTGACTGCATTTGAGCACATATACCGGCTCAATGAGTCATTTGCCCGAAAAGAACCGTTAATGGCGGGGTATGGGGGAGGTGAGATGTAGATAGTCATACCTCTACATGTGGTAGAGAGACTACTTCGAGAAAGACCTCCGGCAAAAGTGAGAGAACGTATAAAAAGGGGTATGCAAGTGTGTGTGTGAGTGTGTGTGCGTGCGCTAGAGTTGTGTGTGCGAGAAAGAATAGATATGAAAAAAGGGGAATATGACAATAAGCAAGTAAGCATCAAACATATAAGACAAAAAAAACATATCAACATATACACTAAAAGGAACAAATAAGTGAAAATGATCAAGTAATAGAACGAACTAAAGCAAAAAGAGAAATAGTTTACATGTTTTGAGTTCTTACAAACCATCCCTTTTAGAGATTGTTATTATTCATTAATAAAGGATTTTGTTTTTATTTGACTTCAATGAATTGAACTCTAAAAGGGCTTTTGTTCTCGTTTTAGTTTGAGTTCAATAAAAGTAACATAAAGGCATGAAATGAGATTGCAACGTTCAAGCTCCTCAACGCATCAATAGAATCACAAATACTTAACCCATTGAAAGAAAAAATTGAAAAGAAGAGTAAATTATTTCTTATCGTTTTAAATGGATCATATACCTAGTGCTGTTCGTGACATTAAAAAATGTCATACAAATTATGGGAATTCAGTAAAATTTTACCTCTTTGAGAACTTCCTTCTTTATTTGATAGTTGGCTGCTTCCAGGAATACCTTCCCAGATAATTTACTTGATATCTATCAAAGGACATGATTTCTTTTACACCTTCAAGTGGAGACTCAAATGAAAAATTATTACCGGATAATCTCTTACCAGATTGTATAGCCTTCCAACTGTGAACATCCCTCCACCCTAAAAGGCAGATAAAAATCTAGTGAGATTTGCTAAACAACTATAAGCGACGGTACACTATAGAAATATATAACAACCTCATGTGAGTTATCTTAAATTCTTAATAACAAATTATAAAAACACATGCATCAGAAATCAATCAATCAAAGGGTTAACGTAATATTTTGGGACAACTTGAAATCATTTTGTACTATTTATTTAGCTACTTTGAAGTGAGTTTATATTATATTTCTAAAACTTTAAAACGTTATCTGAATTTGTAAAAGAAAAATACATATGACCCTGATAGGAGTGAACTTTAATAGTAATCTATTATTTATTGAAAAAATTTGCAGATATAAGAAAAAAAAGAGAGCAAGAGACAGTGGCTGATAAACTATTGAATTAAACAGAAAGAGAAAAAATAGTGGAAATAATTGCCATTTGGAAGAAACTAAAACCTTCAGAACCGTGACAAAGAATTCTTCTGCCCCACGTCCTAAAGCAAGTTTTATGCTTCCCCAATTACTAACAGTGTTTCCCGGTCCTTCACTGCAAACATTTTCTAAAAATCAACAATGTGCCACGAAATAAAAATGACCTTAAAAGACGTCATGTAAATATCAGCTTGAGGTGGCAAAACCTTTATTATTTCAATAGTAATCTAATTAATAATGATATAGGAGGTTAGCATCAAAATGACACCCGTTTCCTTTTTAGCTAAACTAAAAACTCCAACTGTACGACCCAATTGGAGATAAAATTTAGCCTGAATTGACCCATTCATAAGAAAATGGGTCAGTATTGCAACCTCTACTATCAGCATATGTTGGTATCATGAAGTTGGCCCATACATAATCACAATATCCATATATTCCATCTTCTATAGCAACTCATCTACTCGATATTGCATGAGAACATTGTTTCTACATGTAAGTCAAAACTCAAAACACTTATTCTACTTAACTTCTATGGTATTATGGTTAAAAAAAATGGTTACTTCAGTAATAATAAATATAAAAGCAGTGAATATACTAAAAATTACTTTGGTTTTTTGAGAATATCACATTAATTGATAGCAATTTTAGCAATACATTGGGTCCATTATAAAGAATGTTATCATATCTCCCAGGTACTCGATATATTAAAAATCTCGATCATAAGTAAAATTGTGAAGAGAAATCTCGGATTTCAAACAATTTTCACTAAAAAATTGGTAAATGCAAATTTAAAATACTGGCACTAAAAAATGGATTTGGGACCACTAATGCTCCAAAGAGGTTTAAGGCCTTTTGCTACATGTTTCCAAATCATCACTTTATCTACATTAAAACCCTATTTCTATCTCTTATTTATGTACAAAATAAAGATAATGTAGTTTTAACCAATGATAGTATATGGCACAATAGATGTCAAGTTACTGTTCTTGTTCGTAACAATGTACTACAATATCACGTCCAATCTTACCTCATGGGAGTGATCAAAGTAGACACAGAACCAGTGAAATATTAAAATGCATATCACGCAAAACTTTCTAGACCAACACTTTGAATGTATACTATACCTTGAGTACTCCTGCAACAAATGAAGGAAAATCTCTACTTCCAAATCTTCGGTTGGTAGTTTTGCTGAACAAGGTATTTTTAATTCTTTTCTCACGCCAAGCAAAACATTCCGATATGTTGGCCGCCAACCCCTGATAGAATTTCATGAGTCAATCAAATAGGACATAACAGATGGGTGTTTGGATGTGGGTTTTAAACTGATTATTGTGATATAGAAGTGTTATTATATTTTCATTTTTTTCAAATTTTTGGGTAAACTGACTACGATTCTGATTTTCTGATCATGTATGGTCAAAAGAACAGCTGTTGTAACTTGTAAGAAAGTTTATTATAGAGATAAATATAAAATTACCTAACTAACCTAGCATTAAGAAACTGATTATCGGATTATTTGATTCCGGTTCTTCAAGTTGCAATAATCACCTAAAACCGCATATCGAAACACCCCCAAAGATTATGATAGGAATATAACTACATCTTGTTCCCTACTTGTTAAAAGAAATAATATATTAACCTCAATGAAGAACGTGCATCAGCTGCAAGGAAGAAGAATCTTGATTCCAGAATGCTTATAAACTCCTCTCTTTCTTCTGGGTCTTCCTCGATCATGAGATAATCGATATTGGAAGGTTTTGCAATGGACTTCAACAATGGACTAAAGTAACTGGATTGTAAGGAAAGGAAATTTGAATAACATTATTTCGACGATTAATTTATAGATATCTGAGATATAGAAAAGGGTACCTCTTGCCAAAAAGAATTCTTTCCACCTCATATAATTCCGAGCCTGTAGCCAACTGAAGTACAGAATGTAGTTCAGAATCATAAACTCCTGTAAATTAAATTAAATCAAATTAATAACTAAACTTAAGAATTAACAAAACATTATTATTTGGTTCAATTATAAACAAGTAACTAGCAGAATACTAGCCCCTCAATTTCTCACTCGATTTTTCGTACAATCTTGTTTTAAATTGACAAAATATGACCTCACTTTCCATATATAATCATATCATGATCAAGATAGTAGGTTTATGGGATTGCCAAAGGTGTTTGTTTGAGCTTATATAAGGGCTTATGAGCTTATTGAGTTTCGGCTTATGTTTCATAAGCCCAAATTTTATGGCTTATGTAAGGGATTATGAGCTTATTACTGTTTATTTAGTCATAATAAACAGTAATGAGTCCATAAGCCCTTACATAAACCATAAAATTCGGGCTTATTAAACAAAAGCCAAAACTGTTATGTACCTTGGTGTTGTGAGGTGATAGCACGAGGAACAAAACCCACAAGTCTTTTATATTGCAAACGGGAATTGAATACCTGCAATTAGAATAACACACATGTCATTTCATTTCAATGAATGTTTAGAAATGAGAAAATTGGGAGAATTATTACAGAGAAATTAGTGGAAATTGGGGAAAGGGAAGAGAGAGGATTGATTGTGGTTGTTATAGACATTTCCTTCTACTCTGTTATTGCACTCCCACTGTCTGAATGAAATATCAGCTATTCCTCGAACAGCTTCTAAATTTGGTCCATCTAGTTTTCAAATATGCGTTTTACTCACATTACTATCTAATTTAAATGTCATAATTTCCTATGGAATTGTGCATTTTATTATTATTAAATTTGACATTTTTTGACATTTAAATTAGATAATAATTGTGCATTTTATTAATTTTATTATTGTGGGGGAGGGTATTTATTACTCACAAGAGGAACGACGATGCTCCTTCAAAGACATACCGAATGTCATGACGCCAAGGAGCAACGGCCTGAAGACCTTACACCATGGAGCAACGAACTGAAGACCTTTCGCCGTTTATGTCAGAGAGTAGGAACATCTAAAGAGGTATGGCATTAATGAGAGACAAGACAGAGTGGGTGGCGTCATTAAATGCAAGAGCGCGTGAGGAACAAAGCGCCGTCACGCGTCTTGCAATAAATGCCCTTCACTATGACAGTGTACCTAAAGGTATGGAGTATAGTGGGTCACATCACTGCAGGATGGGACTCTCTGACAGAAGAACCACCGGACCGGTCCTTCGGCTTATTATCCTTTGGACAAGGACTGAATCTTTGCTATATATATAAGAAACACTCTCTTTGTAAGAAACACACTGGAATCAATAATAAGTACATCATTTACTTCATCTTAAGCATTCAATTCATCATATCTCTTATTCCATACATTAACTCTCCAATCATTCAAACATCAAACATCGCAATAAATGTATTGGATCGATTGTTAATTCGTATTGTCTGTATCACCTCCTCCGACTATCGGACGGAGGCCACTCGCTCCAGAATTTTACTTTAACATTGGCGCCATCCGTGGGACCCCGTTGTTAATCAGCGATAGATCTAGGGAAAATATGGAAAAAGTACTCGTAAACCAGCAGGAAGAGGGAGTAGTCCAGTCCATTACCCACGAGTCTGTTGAGGACGCGGGGCCGTCCCCGATATTTACCCCAGGAGTGAACGAACAAGAAAGTCCGATCACACCGGAATTTGTAAGCAAAAACTACAACAATCTGAGGGCTATGATGAATAAACATGCCAGGCAGGAGCGCAGGAGAGGAAATCCTCTCGAACTATCATACGGAGACGCAGAAGAAATAGAGCAGGAAGAGAGCTCCGCTCGGAATGGTCACTCTAACCAAAGTAGGACGTTACGGTCCGGAAGAGTGTCTGAAGAAGGGCTGAGGATGGCAGGACAGGACAACGGACCAACAGGAACGTTTCTTAACCTCCTTAACGCCCAACTTCCGAACCGAAGCAGTCGACCAGAGGGAGGGGTTTTTAACTTCGGCGCTTCACGCCCTCAAACTCCGTTTCTCCAGTATCAGCCCGTTCAACCTCCCCAGTTTGGGCAACCGTTGTGTGGGCCTCAGCCGAATATGGGGATTCCCCCTTATTTTTGGCAACCACCCCCCGTTGTTCAGCAACCATCCCCCGTTGTCCCGCAAACAACCACTGAGGCAGATGACCTAGCCAAGCCATACCAAAGATCGAGAAGTACCAAATTCACAAAACGAATAGCTAACTTCAAATTCCCTCCGAGGATAAAGATGCCCACCAACGTCAAGATGTATGATGGTTCGCAAGATCCGGACGACCATCTGAGTGTCTTCTCCGGGGCTGCGGAGGTGGAGCAATGGTCTATGCCTGTGTGGTGCCATATGTTCGTCCAAACTCTGTTAGGATCAGCGCGACTCTGGTATGATAGCTTGCCCACAGAAAGTGTGGACAATTTCGAGGACTTACAGCATGGGTTTAGAAACAACTTTATGCAGCAACGGAGGTGTGAAAGAAAATCAGTAGAAATGCATAACATCAAGCAGAAGGAACAAGAAAGCCTTAGGGCCTTTATAGAACGTTTCAATAAGGAAAGTTTGGAAATCAAAGGAGCTACGGAAGACATGCGGGTTTCTGGATTTATGCATGCCATAAAGAATACTCAGCTCATTGAAGCCCTGAATAACAAAGTCCCAGACACCGTGGAGGATATGATGACAAGGGTAAGAGATTTAATCAGAGGAAAGCAAGCAGCTAACCTTAGCCGAGAAACGAGTTCTAACAAGACGTACAGGGAGGACAAGAGCTGGAAATCTGGAAGTAACACCAGACCGGAGGGTCTGGGACCCCATAGAAATGATGGGAAACAGCCGGAGCAGCGTAATCGGGGTCCATACTCGAATCCCCACACGGCCGCTACCCCCGGTACAGATTATCGACGAAAGGAAGTTTTCACGGCACTCACGAAGACCCCTTGCGAGATCTTGTCAACGGAGCCCGTGGGAAAGAATTTCCCAGCTCCCCATCCGATGTTGGAAAATAAGGAGAGAAAAGCATCAGATAAATTCTGTGAATTCCACTTAGATCACGGACATAACACTAACGATTGCTACCATCTGAAAAGAAGGATCGAAGAGGCGGTCAAGTCAGGAGAGCTGGCACACCTGATCAAAGATATCAAGAAAGGAGTACCTCAAGGAAACAGGAATAACCGGAGGGGGAAAGAAGAGAGGTCTCCCGGAACCAAAACACAGACTATCAACATGATAAATAAGGATTCGTTGCCTTTAAAGAGGAAGGAGCCAGACCCCGCTTGGATGAATCAAGAGATAGCATTCCCTCCCCGGAGCGAATGCTGTCCCACCGTAGACCCTATCATAGTGGAAGGACGGATGGGAAATGCTATCATTCCTAGGGTATACATAGATACCGGAAGTTCCACAGAGGTCATTTATGAACATTTTTTCCGACAACTTAGAAAGTCAGTCCAAGCGCGGATCAGAAAGCCGGAGTCAGCGCTCCAAGGATTCAACAACGAGATGATGTGGCCCCTAGGAGAAATAACTCTCCCCCTGACGTTGGGAGAGTATCCGCGCATGAGGACTGAATGGATGAATTTTGCGGTGATCCAGGCACCAGCCCCTTTCGACGTCATCCTAGGAAGGCCAGGGTTATACCAGTTAGGAGCAGTACCGTCCACTTTTCACGGATTAATGAAATTCCCTACCCCTCACGGCATAGCGACAATTCGTACCAAGAGGCGAAGGGAAAGATGGTGTACCTCTACGGAAAGATCTGATAGTTTGCCGGAGGCAAGCCCCAGTCCGGAGGAAAAGATAGTCATTAATCCTCGGTTCCCGGAACAAACTATCGCCATAGGATCGCATTTGTCGAGGTCTTGTAAAGAAAAGTTGTTCACATTACTCAGTAGTAACATGGACGTATTCGCATGGACACCCTCGGACATGACAGGGGTGCCTAGGAATATAGCCGAGCATCGGTTGAAAACGTACCCTAGTGTGGAGCCGATTAGGCAAAAGAAAAGAAGAATGGCGCCGGATCGTAGCCAGGCAATCAAGGAAGAAGTTAGTAAGCTGTTAGACGCCGGAATTTTGCGGGAGGCAAGGTATCAAACATGGGTGGCCAACCCAGTTTTGGTGGAAAAGAGCGATCACTCTTGGAGAATGTGCGTAGATTTCAAGAATATCAACAAAGCCTGTCCGAAGGACAACTACCCATTACCCGAAATAGACTGGAAGATCGACTCTTTGATGGGTTACAAGTACAAGTGCTTCTTGGACGCTTACAAGGGCTATCATCAAATCCAAATGGCACCGGAGGACGAAGACAAAACGGCATTTTACACAGATTTCGGCATATTTTGCTATAGGAAAATGCCCTTCGGACTAAAGAATGCCGGAGCTACCTACCAAAGGATGATCGACAAGACCTTTGAAGCACAAATCGGTCGAAATCTGGAGGCCTACGTAGATGATCTTGTTATTAAAAGCCACAAAGAGGAAGACATGATCTACGATATTGATGAGACTTTTCGAAAATTGAGAAGTATCAATATGAAGTTGAATCCCAAGAAGTGTACCTTCGGTGTGGTGGAAGGAAAGTTCCTCGGTCACGTTATAACTGAAAGGGGTATCAAAGCTCCTGACAAGGTCAAAGCCATTTCTGAAATGAAGTCCCCTGGGACATTGGGTGAGGTCCAAAGTCTAAATGGGAGGTTGGCAGGCTTGAGCCGGTATCTTTCAAGGTCCGCCGAACGCTCCCTACCTTTCTTCAAAGCGCTGAAAAAGAGTATTAATGCGACTGACTTCGTATGGACAGCCGAAGCCGAAGATGCTTTCCAGGAGTTAAAGCGGTACTTAACACAGCTACCGGCCTTGGTGGCCCCAACTGAAGGGAAAGAATTATTTGTGTACCTAGCGGCCTCCCTTAACACTGTAAGCGCAGTATTGATATCGGAAGAAAGTGGGAAACAAACGCCTGTCTACTTTGTAAGTAAAGCCCTACGAGCAGCAGAGTTAAACTACCCCCCGATGGAGAAGCTGGCATTGGCCCTCATACACACTGCAAGGCGATTGCCTCGGTACTTTCAGGCTTACCCAATTGTAGTCATGACGGAACTACCCATCAAAGACATATTAGCAACCCCCGAAAGGTCGGGAAGGTTGGCAAAGTGGGCCATAGAGCTGGGGGCTTATTCGATAGAGTATAGACCTAGACAGGCCATGAAGGGTCAAGTCCTGGCAGACTTCATAGCCGAAGTACCAATGCCTCCGCCGCCACCTATAAATCAGCAAGAGGAGAAAAAAACATCGCTTTCACCGCCATCGGAGGAGGAAGTATGGTTTCTATACACCGATGGGGCCTCTAGCAGTTCGGGATCCGGGGCGGGTATGGTCCTTATCAGCCCTACAGGGGAAGAATTCACATATGCTGTAAAGTTATCCTTTGAAAGCACAAACAATGAGGCGGAATATGAAGCTTTACTGGCTGGCCTGCGGATTGCGATTAAAATGACGATACGAGATCTTGAGGTTAGGGTAGACTCAGCCCTAGTAGCTAACCAGGTAAGGGGAGACTTTGTAGCCAAGGATGAAAACATGGCAAAGTATAAAGGACTGGTGATCACCCTCATGGCAAGCTTCAGGTACTTCAACATTCGGCAAATTCCAAGAGGAGAAAACGCCAAGGCCGATGCGGCCAGCAAGGTGGCGTCACTTGCGCACCCGGAGGGTAAAAAGAATATTTTGGTGGAGGTTTTGAACCGGAGAAGTACGGAAATAGAAGTGGTAGGTGCAGTGGTAGAAGACACCAACCCTAACTGGATGACTCCTATCATCCACTATCTCAGAACAGGAGCCGAACCCTGCGATAAGAAGGAAGCAAGGAGGTTAAGAATGAAACTCCCCATGTATACACTCGTTGATGGAACGTTGTACAAAAAAGCTTTTCTTATGCCCTTGCTGAGGTGCGTAGGCCCAAGGGAGGCTAACTATGTGATCAGGGAAGTACATGAAGGGGCATGCGGCATGCACTCAGGACCGCGAGCCGTGGTGGCAAAAATAATCAACCTAGGGTATTACTGGCCTTCCATGCATCGAGATCCTGCCGAAGAGATCCAAAAGTGCCAAAGCTGCCAAAGGTATGCTCCGGTACCCAAGCAACCCAAAAATGACATGATTTCAGTCACGTCTGCGTGGCCGTTTCATCAATGGGGCATAGACATTGTTGGACCATTTCCGGTCTCCAGCGGAGGAGTCAAGTTCTTGATAGTAGCCATTGATTATTTCACCAAGTGGATAGAAGCGAAACCTCTGGCCTCCATCTCAGGCTCGCAGGTAAAGAAATTTGTCTGGGAAAATATAGTGTGCCGTTTCGGTTTGCCAGGGATCATCATCTCGGATAATGGGAAGCAATTTGCTGATAACCCGTTTAAGTCATGGTGCCAAGAAATGAGGATCCAACA
This sequence comes from Senecio squalidus, assembly GCA_910822075.1. NCBI lineage: Eukaryota > Viridiplantae > Streptophyta > Magnoliopsida > Asterales > Asteraceae > Senecio > Senecio squalidus. The sequence goes on along the minus strand of CAJVGC010000589.1, from coordinate 6,469,084 downwards.
GAATTTCACGTCCGTAGCTCACCCCCAGGCGAATGGCCAGGTGGAAAGAGCAAATAGAAGCCTGGTGGAAGGGATAAAAATGAGGTTGGATAAAGAGGAAGGCAAATGGTTGGACCAAGTGTCTCATGTACTATGGTCACACCGGACAATGGTAAAAACCAGTAACGGCGAGACTCCTTTTAGTTTGGCGTATGGAACGGAAGCCGTTATACCTACAGAGATAGGGATGCCAACGACAAGAACTAGCTCAGGAGTGATGGAGGGAAATGACGAGGAACTACGCCTCAACCTTGACATAATCGAGGAGAGAAGAGAAATCGCCGCTATACGGGAGGAGAAGTATAAAAGGCTGATAGAAGGATATTACAACAAGAGAGTAAATCCAAAAACCTTCAAGAAGAAAGAGCTGGTTTTGAGAAAGAACGAAGCGAGCAGGCAGAAGGACGTAGGGAAGCTAGGCCCGACTTGGGAAGGCCCTTACCGGATCAGAGAGGTCCTGGGGAACGGATCTTATGAATTGGATGAAGTGGGAGGAAAATCCATTCCGCGCACATGGCACGGAAACCTGCTACGAAAATGTTACGTCTAGAATTGATAGAAGAAATACTTCTGAACGATGTAACGAATATAATTTTTATTATTATATGAAAAATATACACATCTATCCCTCGAGTAGGGATAGAAGTTTTCACATCCACTAGTCTGAACGTATATCCTGGTGTAGATAAAAATAATAAAAAGAGTCTATGCACTCTTCTGGGAGGGACGCTTCCCAGCTTAACGAACACATATATACATACATGAACATATATAACACAAAAAAAAAAAAAAAAAAAAAAAAAGAGGGGGCATCCAACAGAAACATGTGGAAAAATGCGTACCTTGACGCTATTAAAGATACGGTGCCCAAAGTCATGAAAACAAATATCCAAAAGTCATAAAGGTTCTACGAACAGATTACATATAACAACAAAACATAAAGAGGAATCATTCAACCACTGGAGCCGAAGGCTCTATCTTCTTTAATTCTTCCACTGAAAGCTCTGAGCTCTGGCTAAGTGCCTCCAAATACGGAAAAGAGAGGTGGCGCATGCGTTCAAGGGCTTCGTCCAACTTTGTTTCAGAATCAGGGTCGAAATTGGGGGTGGTCAGAAGAGGGAGATTCCGTTGTGCTTGAAGAAAACCATTACGCACCCCAAGCGTATGCCCAGTAGCGGTAAAAAGGGTGGCGATCTCTCCGTAAGGGGCGCTGAACTCTTGGCTCTGGTGAAGCTTTTCCACGAAAAACTTGATACCATCTTTAACCAGCCAGGTGGCCTTTTCCTTCAGCGCAGCATTCTCGATCAGAAGCCTCTGATTCTCACCCGCAAGAGCTTCGGACCCATTGGTCACGTCACCAACCGTGACCCTTCAACTCTCCATCGGTGCACCTACGGTAACCTTCCCATCACTAACTTCCAACAGCTTCACCTTTTCAGTTAAGTTTTCCCATTCAGCAACAGAAACTAGCTTCATCCCTGGATCTATAGCCACAGAGGGCTGCGTTTTCACAAACCCACTATTTACCTCCTGCAAATCACGAACAAGGTCCTCCAGGTCCCTAATCCGGCGCTGAGACTTAACATGTTTTCTTAAACCATGTACCACCCTTTGAAATTGGACCTTGGTGCGCCTCCGGAGCTTCACATTCTCCTTCTCCAAACTCTTAACTTTAACTTTCATGGCCGACAGACGACCCTTCTTCTGGGTGAGAGACTTCTCAAGTTGCACAACACTATCCTGAGAGGTCATAAAACGGCCACGGATTTCAGTACCGGCTACGGCCAACTGGGCCAGTAGCACGTTAAAGTTGTCAGCTAGGATCTCCCCAGAAAATCTCCTCCAGCGCACCGATTCGGCAGGAGTAGCAAAATAATTCAACATGTCCCGACAAATATGGGGATCACTCATCTCACTGTTGCACTTAACCTCCCAACCCGGAAAATATCGGGATGAAGAGGGACTTTCCCTATCACTTGGCACGCAAGGTGTAAAGGAACCTCCAGCTTCAGCAGTAAAAAGTTTCCCAGGTGCACTACCCCCTTCATCAATATTCTTACCACCACTGGAAGAGATGGGCTTTTCAATATCTGACTCATCAGCGGAAGAAAGAGATAAAGGATGGGAACTGGTGGCTCGAAGAGCAGAAGGGACATTCATTTTAAGACCGGCGCTGTGAAAAGAAGGATCTGCCATACACAAATAGGACGGTAAGATCTACATAAGAAGGGAACACAAAAGAAAAAAAAAAAAAAAAAAAAGAGGTAAAAACCTACCACTGGCGAGAGAAAGTCTTCTTCGTTTCACCCTGGTACCAGGACCTTCGGACAGATGTCTCGGCAAGGGTGTTGAAAAAACGGACGCAAGGGGAAAATCAACTACCAGGGCAGGTACACCGGGTATCAAGGAATGTACTTCGGCGGAGGGAAAGACGAATTCTCCAACCCATTGCTCCAGGATACCGGGGGTGTTCTCCTCCAAAGAAACTCTGGGGAAGGTGACTCCCGTCCAGGTTTCAAGCTTTAGGTAATCCAGCAAAGACATAGCTACAAGAGAAAAACACATAGACATAACGGAAAGTTATATACATAAAAGAATGTAATATAGACAAAAAAGAGGGAGAAGTCACTTACGAGCACCATTCCGTTGAATGGAAGGATTTAAGGTTGAGGAAGGCCAATGCCGGCTTACACCTCCCAACACCAGCACCGCCTCACAGTGAGTCCGAACGGGAATCCTGTTCCGAGAAATCAATCGGCAGCACTCTACTTCTTCCCCGGTAAGGACAGGAGGAGGATCAAAAATTGCACCAGATACGATAGGCCTCCAATGTAGTGGTATGGGCGCCACCGAGGCATCCAGCCAAATAAATTTATCCTTCCATTGCTTCACGCTAATAGGTGCGGGGCAAAAACGTTCCCACCCTTCGTTCTCTGCCTTCGGCCGGCGCTCGATGGTAAACCAGTCACCCGAACGGATCAGCCTAAAAAAGCTCCTCCATGGATTTAGGGTGGCAGGAAAACCTAAGGCATGACACAGCAACTCAAAGTTGGTTATCCTTAGAGCTCCCATAGGGTTCATCTGGATAGGGCACATCTGATAATATTCAATGACAGAGAGAAAAAAGCGCGTAAATGGGATACGAACATTGGAGGAATCAAAAAAGCGAGTATACATCGCTATAGAACCCTCAGGACAATGAGTAACAATGGAATCGGCCGTGGGATTACAGACTCGCCATTGCCTTTTCAATCCGAACTCAGTAATGAGATCGGAAAAAGAATCGGGGAGAAGAGTACAGCGAGTGGTTAGCATGTCAGTTTTACCCATATCGATGAAATCAAAGCAAGAAATACAGCAAGCAGGGATGATTCGATGAACGAAAAGAAAAAAGAGAGGAAAGGATAAAAATCGGAATATGTAGAGGGTATTTATAGAGAAATCGGAGAAGTTAAAGAGCCATCAAACCAATGGCATTTAAAGCAAAGAGCCAATAATTTTCCCTCCAAAATTAAATGGTAGGGTCTGACAAACATCTAGTCTAGTGAAGATTCGACTGAAGTTGGGCCCCCACTTCTTCGCTCACTTCCCTAGGACCAGGGGGGGAGATGTTGGGGGAGGGTATTTATTACTCACAAGAGGAACGACGAGGCTCCTTCAAAGACATACCGAAGGTCATGACGCCAAGGAGCAACGGCCTGAAGACCTTACACCATGGAGCAACGAACTGAAGACCTTTCGCCGTTTATGTCAGAGAGTAGGAACATCTAAAGAGGTATGGCATTAATGAGAGACAAGACAGAGTGGGTGGCGTCATTAAATGCAAGAGCGCGTGAGGAACAAAGCGCCGTCACGCGTCTTGCAATAAATGCCCTTCACTATGACAGTGTACCTAAAGGTATGGAGTGGAGTGGGTCACATCACTGCAGGATGGGACTCTCTGACAGAAGAACCACCGGACCGGTCCTTCGGCTTATTATCCTTTGGACAAGGACTGAATCTTTGCTATATATATAAGAAACACTCTCTTTGTAAGAAACACACTGGAATCAATAATAAGTACATCATTTACTTCATCTTAAGCATTCAATTCATCATATCTCTTATTCCATACATTAACTCTCCAATCATTCAAACATCAAACATCGCAATAAATGTATTGGATCGATTGTTAATTCGTATTGTCTGTATCACCTCCTCCGACTATCGGACGGAGGCCACTCGCTCCAGAATTTTACTTTAACAATTATTATTAAATTTGACATTTTTTGACATTTAAATTAGATAGTAATTGTATATTTTATTATTATTAAATTTGGGTTGGTGTTGGGCTTAGGTGTTGGGCTTATGTGTTTGGATTTGTGTTGGGTTTAGGTGTTGGGCTTATGTGTGGAATTTGGACTCTTAAGTTTGTTTTTATATTTTCTTATAAATTCCAAATGTATTTTAAAATCATCGTTAACTAATCACACATTTCGTTTTCAATTTAAATATCAACTATAAATTTAGAACATAAATATTAATTTTCGTCTAATATCATTACACACAAACCCCTGAACCCCTCTAGTTACACTATAAAAGCTATAAGACATTGGTTCAAATTGCTTCACTTACCCCACACTAGAGTCTATTGTCAATATTATACTCTAGATTAAATTTGCTCATTTCCTATGGAATCGTGCCCGGGTCGGGTTTTTTCGGGTTGCCGGGTTGGCTTCGGGTCGGTTTTTGGGCTCTTTTTTGGCCTGTTTTCCGTCACTTTTTCCCTAACGACGGGTGTCTTTACGCGTGGCGTGTCTGTGTTTTTCTTCCCCCCGACGCTGTTTCTTTCTTCACTTACCACCGCTTTGCTATTTTTTGTTCTCTCAACTTCTCCAGTGGAGCTTTCTTCCTCTATAGAATTTCCTGTTGATTGCTCTTTGTTCTCGGCATTTTGAAGGTCTGTATTTTTTATTTTGATTTTTTGCCGTTTCTTTGCTTTGTCAAGTTTTCCGGTGAAGCTTTTGATTACCGGAATATAGTTGTTTGATAATCATCATCGTAGATAGTTAGGGTTTGTTCTAAAAAAAGTTTTTTTTTGTAGTATTGAGATTAGCTTGGGATATATTGTATTCTAAAAAAAGTTTTTTTTTGTAGTATTGAGATTAGCTTGGGATATATTGTACCATTAACAACTTAGTTTGTTAATTTGTGGGTTTCTTTAAAGATCTAATTTTTCATCATAAAGTTTGGATTTTTAATTCATCAATGGAGGTTTTCAATGAAAATAATCCATCTTTGATTATACCCACAAATAAAAAAGGTAATATTTTTTTGAAATGTGTTGATTTGGATTTATATTTGAGCTGGTTTATTATCTCGATTTTGTTTGGATTTGAATTTGATTGTGTTTTTTTTTGTGGGTGTATAGAGTGGAAGTCAGAGATGTCCAGGTAGACAAACGGGTCACAATGACAAAGCAACCAAAAAGACAAGCAAAGAGAATTGAAAAGAACGAGTCAACTGAAATTAAGGACTTAGCGTTGACGTGGAATTCTACGGAAGAAGCAATGGAATTGTCAAAGTAGGTATATAAGTGAGTCATCTGAAGCATTTACTTATAGGTACATGAGTAAGTGGTTTTCCTATTGGAATGTGTTTACAGGATCGAGAAAGAGGAAGCAAGGATTACAGCTTATGATGATATCAGCTATGGCACAGGTATGTAAATGTTGAAGTAGGTCTGTTTCGAGTCAAAGACTTGTGTTCCAAAAACGCAATTTGTTTTCGCCCAATGTTGTGAAAATCGCGCATGAGGCGCGCCTAGGCGCTAAATCTTATGAGGCGCCAAGGCTAGGGATTTTTTTAGGTCGAGTCGCATGACATGCATGAATCGCAAAAAAAGCGCAGCGATCCGGGATTTTGCGCAAAAAAATCGCAAAAAATCGCAAAACGATGGGGAATTTGGAGAATTCGACTGAAATCTCTTGCATTAGTTTCATTAAGTTTCTTTATGAAATATTATCATGAAAATGTGGCATTATGCCTTGAATATTGACACGCTTGCTTTATATTTTGGGTTTAAATTCAAGCTTTATTACATATGTATTAGTTATTCAGTATCTCAATATTATTATGTGCTATTTAAATTGCATAATTTTGACACATATGTTATAGAAAAACATAATATATATAGTGCGCCTCGTGTTTATGAATCCCACGATTTGGTATGCGCCTCGCCTCAAGGCTCATTGACCTCCTTTGCGCCTTAGTGCGCCTTGAGCCTTTCAGAACATTTTTCGCCAATATCTGTTTTCGCCAATATCTGTGTTTAGTCGCACCGATTTGCTGCTTTTCTTCGTGTTTGTGGCTTTTGATTTTAGTTATGTACTATGTTCTGATACTTTGAATTAGAAGACTTTTATATGATTTGTTTAGGAGTATAGTTGTGACTTTAAGCACTGATTGCTGCCATCAACTGTATTATTTGTTTTATGGGGATAGTGACACTGAGCTGTTGCTTTTGTTGTTTACGTACCGTTTATGTTTGTGGTTTTGCTTGTGGATTTTGCTTTTAGTTACGCGAATGCAATGAGTTTATACCTTTTTATTGTTGGGAGAGTTGCGTCGTTGTTGAGATGCTAATTTAAGGAAATCGTATGTTTTTTTTCAGGAAAAGAATCGAATCAACAAAGATGGAGATCCTGTGATTTCCTCCACAAAAACCAGAACACAGAAGTTCAACTCTATACACTTCATTTAGTTTTATGTTATTTCATTATTGTGTTTGCCAGACCAAATGTGACGTTGTTATACTTTGTTTTCCAGGGGTAACATTGAGGATGCCGTGGAGAAACTACAGGTACTAATAGCAAAGAATATTGTTACAAATGATAGACTCTCACATTATATTGATTTTGTTGAATTGAATACGTTAGGCGATCATTGATGCTGCTTCATACGTCCCACCGCCTCCATCAGAGGAACAAGTAAAGAAAATTACCAAGATGTAAGTCTTCATATTGTAAATTGCAAACAGCTTTATAATTGAATATTTACAAATTTCTTTTGCCACACAGAGCCGCTGTTGCAGAGCACAAAAGACGACTAAGCTAAGCACCCAATGACACTAGGGTCCAAAAGATAGACCGTCATACATCATGTAAGATACTAAGATCACATAACTATGTTACTTTTGCTTATAAATCATCTATTCATCTACTGTTTTTTCTCAACGAAACTAGGTGATCTTAAATATTCAAACTTGCGAGTTTGTCTAAGCTATTTGATGACTTAAATTAAAAAAAAGCCTCACCAAAGGACCCTGAATTAACTTATAAGCATAAGCTTATAAGCTTATCCAAACAATACAAATGGCTTATTTTTACTAAATTATCTAATAAGCTTCAAACAGTCAAAAATCTACTATGAACATACAAAGCTTTATAATATCTCCGAATATGTTTGGAGTCAACCAATTGGCTATGAACTAGATATATTCGCCAGGTATGTTGTTACTTGGTTCAACTCATAACGTCACGTCATCATATACAAGAAATTATCTAAACAAATATTCGTTCACCATTATAAATAACCACCTGTTAATCTATTCTCTTGGCCTGACTTCATATATAAGGCTTCTGTAACAATTGAAAAATAATTTAATCATATCAATTGTCTGCTTTGGTTTTTTAATATTCAGAGGACGACAATGACACCAATCCGGTCGTCGCCACCGTTTCAAAAGACAAAACTGTGAAGCTATGGAAGGTAACTTTACGTAGCATTTTTTACATAAAACAGTCTTGGTGTGGAATTAACGACTCTAATATTATGAATCTGCTTTGAAATTTGATGTCGAGCCTGAGGCTGATAACTTGAAGATTAGAGCTTATAGAACTCTTCGTGGGCAAAACTTACGTTTACATTTTGTGCTTTAAAATAGACTCAAGGGAACATTGCAAAGTGGAGGAAGAAAGAAGGAGAAAAGGTTACTTATTACTGTCACAAGAGATTCATTATTTAATTTTATGGATTGTAAATACCAAGTTGATGATGTAAAGGAAAGTTACGTCTTTTATTGCTAATTATGTTTAATTCTCTTTGTTGATTGTTTTTTATCTAATAGATAGAGGTGTTGAACTAGCTCATGCTGCTCTGTTCTTCAATCAGGTTTTTGTTCATATCGTATTACTATATTAGCATAGACAAAATTTCATGATCGGTAAAAGATTTGATATGATTTGTGTTGTAATTTGCAGGGCCAATGTTGTTGTGCTAGATCACGTACATTTGTACATGAACGTGTATATGATGAGTTTCTAGAGGAAGCAAAGGCTCGTGCGTTACAACGTGTTGTTGGTGACCCTTTTAGAAAAGTTGTTGAACAAGGTCCTCAGGTTGATTCTGAGCAATTTGATAAGATATTGAAGTACATAAAATCTGGTGTCGATAGTGGCGATACACTTGAAACTGGTGGAGAACGATTTGGGTCTAATGGATACTATATCCAACCCACTGTTTTCTCAAATGTCCAGGTAAAAAAATTAATCACATTTTGCAACACGTCGTAGTTAATTTCGATCATATCTAAATGGTTTTGTCCATTTTTTGGAAGTAGGATGACATGCTAATAGCAAAAGATGAGATATTTGGACCACTACAGTCGATTCTGAAATTCAAGTGAGCAACAAACCATCCCTATTCTCAGTTTTCTTCTTATTTTCTTTAACATTAACTGATATTTGTAAAATTATAAAACAGGGATATCAACTAGGTCATTAGACGGTCAAATGCATCTCCATTTGGACTAGTTGTGTAACGCCCCAGTCTTACAAAGCATACAAAATGATATCGAAAGGAACTTAAAAGGCAAAATGGCGTTAAACTTATGCAAAAGCAAACCGAATATTCAAAAGACAAATCTCCAAAATGAGGTACTAAAAGATAATAATATTCTAAGGGAAGCGTTCTAAATCCTTAATCTCTCTACGCTCGACCCCATTCCCCAAAGCCATTGAGTACCTGCCGTTTAAGAAAGAAAGAAAAAGAAAACGGCTGAGCGAATGCTCAGTGAACAGATATATACAAATGACACGGAATAGGTATGACATGCATAATAAGTAAATACAAAACTTATTTAAAAAAACAAAGTTGCAAGAGAAAACTTATTTTCAAACCAAACTTATTTTCAAAGCAAAATACAAATATGTAATATATCCACAACACCCAACGTCAAATATATCAAAGTAATACAAACATATATTCACATTTTAGAAAGCCAAATTTCGTAAAATAATGCACCAAGAGTCAAACAAATAGGTAACAAATATCAAATGAAATCCTAGGGTAACACATTGTGACAACTCGTCTTTTCGAGTTATTTTTCTTTACCGATATTTATTCTTTTTATTCGCAATGTTTTAGACCCTTGTATTTCGCTTATATTTACTCACGTTTATTTCTTTTGAGTCGGGTTTATGTGTTTTATTACTTTGTCTTTCGAGACGGAAGCTTTAGAATCACCTAAGTGCCTAATATCTAGTATTCTCACGTTATTAAAGTATTGCGTTTACGCCATAATCGTCGGTTAAGAAAATCATTATTTCGAAATTTCATTACAAAGTTAGTCCTCTAACTTAATCTGTTACACAGTTAGTCCTTTAACGGAGAAACTAACGGAATCTGTTACACACCTAGTCCTTTAACGAAAAGTTAACAGAAACTGGTCAGGAAAGACCCCGGTGCGCAGCACCAGGGTACTAGGTGCGCAGCACCTAGTGCTTTTTCGGCTAAAATCCAATTTTTCGAGTTTTGGTCAATTCCTTGAGATGCTACAACCCCTTTTTCACGTGATTTTTACTGCAAACTCCCCCATTTGGCTATGTTAGATTCAAATGTGGATCTCAAAGCATGTTAGAGCCAATTCTCTTTCCAAACTTCAAACTTTTACATCAAACATGAATTCACTTTTGGTCACACAATTCTCTCTTCACAATTGACTCACTTTCTCTCAACCTTTCCAGAGAATAGAGAGCTTTTCCACTAGGGTATTGAAGAGAAATCCATCCTAAGAAGTTTACAACTTCATCTCTCAAGGATCCTTCTCAAAGACCATCATTTCGGTAAGTGTTTTCTTAAGAGTTTTCTTCATTTTATTCTCTTTTCTTCCATTTAACTTGGAGTTCTAACTCATAAATCTTATTTCCCTTGTCTCTATCAAGTTTTGATTCCAATGACACCCATGAAGATGAGGAGTTCCGGTGATTTTCCTTGAAGAAACTTTGTTTCGGTTTTGGGGTAAGTAAACCCTCCGAAAATTCTTTATCTTTTTCTTCTTTGGAACCCCCCTAACATCTTTCTTTTCATGTGTGAAATGGAAGCTCTCTTACCTTCCCGGAATCCTCCCATCACCTTGGAGCTTAGTGATTTTCGGTGAAAGTAACACTTTGAAACACTTGGTAAGAAAGTTTTCTTCGAAAATTCATTTAAACTCCTTCTTTTTGAGGCTCTTACTAATCGGTGGTTTTATTGGTATTTTGGAGTCTTATACCTCCTCACCACCACTCTTGAAGTCTCCTCCTTATCGAAGTTCTTGCAAGATTTCAATAATCGACACGTCTTGCGGGTGAAATCGGTAGAATATTTTAACCTCTTATCTTTTCATTTCCTTACTTTCAAATTCGGTTTTAAGCCTTGAAAATGGTTAGGTTAACCTATTAGACCAACACCTATCAATCTCAGAAAGTTTGGACTTAAAACATGTAAAATAAGTAAAGATAAGATTATTACCGAAATTAACGTATCTTATGATAAATATATGTAAAACCACACATTTAGACATATATGACACTTGGTAAATGTTAAATGAACCTAAACTAACAATTTATCAGTTTACACTTTTACCTAAAAACGTCAAACGAAACAGTTAGCAACTAAAACGTATTTTCGGGATTTTGGAAAAATTGCTCGGTGCTAAGCACCACCCCCTTGGTGCGCAGCACCAAGGGTCTGTCCTCCAAAAATGTCGTTTTTTGTTCGTTTTCGACTTAGACTCTTAACGTGTTTTGACCTCAAACTTATATCAGTAACTTATTATGTATAAAAGTAGCATATAAGTCAAATTAACGTCTTTGGACTCAAAGACATAACGCAATCATAAACTTTAATCGTGAATTTGTAATCAAACGTTTATCTACTTTTTCGGAAAATCATTCAAACCGTTATAAACCATTTTTACTTCATCATTCTGAAAATAAAAGTATTTTTACTCTTAAAGTGTCAAGTTAACTTCCATTCTAAATCGTTGACTTTGACTTTTATTCAAAATTGTTGACTTTTGACTAATCCAAATCAATATCTTTAATTTTGACTTTTCCTTCAAATGGTTGACTTTGACTTTGACCAAGTCAACATCTTTGACTTTGACCAAGTCAACATCTTCGACATTGACTTTGGTTGACTTCAATAAACTTTGGTAACGGTATTCCTTTCAATCGACGTTCCTGTTAGTCAAGTTCGGCTCGGAATGTTATTCCTTTCTAATAGTCATTATGACGTAAAACTTATCGATATTTTCCCATCGTCTCTATCGACGCGGAACATCGTCACCTTGAACCGTCATCACGACTCGACTTGGAAATCATTGGAATACTTTAATAAATCTTAAACTCTAAACTTAACCGACAAGGCTAAACCGAACTATGTTATTGAGATACTTAGACTTGTTATATTGATTTAGGGCACTTAGGCGGCGGATTATTTGCTTCTTATTGATTATTACCCGATCTCTTGCCGAGCTTATTTTGTGAGTTATTCGAAGCCCTTTTCTCTTATTATTTTGGGCTGGAAAGCGTTTATGAAATTTTATATGATACATATCTTGTATGCCTAGTGTATTAGTATCACCTTAGATTAGGATGCTTTTAGGCTTTTGGTGAGCCCCCCCTTTCACACTTGTTTGCTATATGCCCACGGTTCATATATATAGATCTATATGGGTTTGACCAACCCTCATTACTCGAGAGGATAGCCCTACGAGTGAATGTTATGGCCGTATGATAAATTTTATGCCTTTGGTATGCATCGCCTTAGGTTAGGGGATCGGTGGTCATGATAGTGTATGAAATCTTTGGTATCTATACTCACACTAGGGTTGTACATCAAGATATGCTTTTAAAACTTATATGTTTATTAAATCTTTTAATGGGTCAAATCTTATTTACTTATTGCGAATAATTCACCAACATTGTGTTGATGTCGTTTTTAACGCTTTTTCAGGAGTTTGAGGATTTTAGTTGATCATGCCTTGCACATTTTGGGATCATATATTATTTGTATTTGGAATTCGTTTGCTTGATGTAATTCCTGTATGATCCACGTATTTGACATTTGTTATGTATTCGTATTCAACATTTGGTACTCATTTGATTTTGTATTGTATTTTTAAAACCTTGAGGCATGATTAATATATTTTGATGTTTTGTTTACGGTTGTATGTTGTAATCCTTGACTCTTGATATCTTTAACTGGAACACTCTGCGTTCCGCTTTTAGCGGGGTGTTACAGAAATTGGTATCAGAGCCAATGGTTATAGCGAACCAAGTGGCTTTATGAAGGAAATCACTTGGACTATGACCGGAGGCTTTTTCAATCGATTTTCTCTGATTTGCTATGTGTGTACCATTTTGCCTTATGTGCTTATTTTTTTCGCTTTTGTTATTTTTGGCACTTGGCCTTACCTTTCGTGTTGCACACATCTTGCTTATCAAGTTCCTTCTTTTTAGTTTCAGAACGATGCCGCCTGTGAAGACGACAGCGACGAGATGGTCAGCGAGACATGGTCGTCCGAGCGCGAGAAATTGTAACACGACTCCGAGTGTGGAAGTCAGTGATGAAGAAATGGATATGACGACAGACATCGGTCAACTCGTCGCCGAGCAGTTAGCAGCTTTGATACCCACTATTGTCGCCCAGATCAGGGATAGCACAGCACAGAGTAGCGATGTTGGATTACCGTCAGTTGAGGTTAAGCGTAATACCGGAAAGAAACGAAGTGGTAGCTCTCGTCATGGTAAATTGTGGAAGAAAGCTAGGAGACAGAATATTCGTCGGGTAGTAACCCCGGGTACTCAGAGCAAGTATCCGAAATGTGGACGGTGCGGAAATCATCATTCTCAGGAGGTGAAGTGTTGGGAGTGTAAGAAGTGCAAGAAGTTAGGACACACTGATAGGTATTGCCGTGACCAGAAGGGCAAGTGTTTTGAGTGTGGTTCTGCCGAGCATCTTAGGAACATGTGCCCAGAGTTAGTTGCAGTTAGGGTTGGTACTTCGTCCGATTTGGATACCCGTGGTAAAGCACTTGTTATTGAAGCGCAGGAGACTCAACATGATCCTCGCGTCGTTACGGGTACTTTCTTTATCTAAGTTCAGTATGCATTATTACTATTTCTGGTTTTAATGATTGACCTTGAATCTCTTAGTGTTGCGCACTTTCCTTTCATTTTCTTTTCCTTTATTTTTCGTCTTACGTCCCTTTCGCGTTGGAACCGAAGAAAACTCATATCTGCAAAGAAGTCGGCAAGACGAAGTTGTCCTACTAGTGCGATTCCGAGAGGTTCGACTCCAGATTTTAGTCCATCATTGAAGAACTTCATATCTATTGAGATTAGGACTATGTTTGCTCGTACTTCTAGATTGATAGTGCCTTCCTTCGAGATAGAGTTAGCCGATGGAGAGTTTTGCCTACTACCGAAGTACTTTCTGCATATAGTGTTAGTTCGACGATCACTTTTTCCTAATCGACTTGATCCCGATTACGCTAGGCAGCTTCGACGTTATTATCAGTGTGAATTGGCTAACGACACACCGCGCAGAGATCGTATGTTTCGAGAAGACGATTCGTATAACCGTTATCAGTTTGTGGACCGTTATTAGATCAAGGGAATAAGGCGGGGAAGCGCCTTAAGATTGTTTCATGTATGAAGGTTCGGGAATACACCAAGAAGGATTGCACACTTTTTTCTTGCACACCTTGTGAAGAAAGACACTACGGGGCAGATTGAGGAGCAGCCGGTAGTTCGTGACTTCCTGATGTATTTCCAGAGGACTTGCCTGGTTTAACCCCTCGCAGACAGGTAGAGTTCCGTATAGACTTGGTTCCTGGAGCAGCGCCGGTGGCGAAGGCTCCTTATCGGTTAGCACCTTCGGAGATGTTAGAGTTATCGAAGCAGATTCAGGAGTTGGTGGATAAAGGCTTTGTTAGACCGAGTTTCTCTCCTTGGGGCGCGCCGGTACACTTCGTTAAGAAAAAGGATGGATCTATGAGGTTGTGTATCGACTACAGGGAGCTGAATAAGCTGACGGTGAAGAATCGGTATTCCTTGCCACTTATAGATGACTTGTTCGATCAGCTTCAGGGTTCATGTTTCTTTTCGAAGATTGATTTACGATCCGGATATCATCAGTTGAGAGTGCAGAAGGAGGACATTCCGAAGACCGCCTTCAGGACGCGTTATGGTCACTTCGAGTTTTTGGTTATGCCTTTCGGTCTTACGAATGCGCCTGCAGCTTTCATGGACATGATGAACCGTATATGTCGTCCTTACCTCGACAAGTTCGTGATTGTTTTCATCGACGACATTCTGATATATTCTCGTAGCCGGGAAGAGCACGAGGAACATTCGAGACTAGTGTTGGAGTTGCTTAGACAGGAGAAACTCTACGCTAAGTTCTCTAAGTGCGAGTTTTGGTTATCTGCGGTTCAGTTTCTTGGCCACGTGGTCAGCGGTGAGGGCATTCACGTTGATCCTGCCAAGATTGAAGCCGTTAGAGATTGGGTCGCTCCGAAGACACCCACTGAGATCCGGTCATTCTTGGGTTTAGCAGGTTACTATCGTCGTTTCATCGAGATTTTTTTTTTTTTTTTTTTTTTTTTTTTCTTTCGAAGATAGCCTCGCCTATGAATAAATTGACCCAGAAGAGTGAGGAGTTTGTCGGGGGTGTAGAGCAGGAAGTTATGATACCATCTGGGTTATCGTCGATCGGCTGACTAAGTCAGCGCACTTTCTTCCTATTCGTGAAGAATACCGAGTAGTGAAATTATCTAGATTGTACATCGACGAGATCGTGGATAGACATGGTATACCAGTATACGTAAATTTTGGACCGTGATGCATGATTCACTTCGAGATTTTATCAGTCTTTACAGCGAGCTTTGAGTATCAGATTAGACATGAGTACGGCTTATCATCCTCAGACAGATGGTCAGAGTGAGCGTACTATTCAGACATTGGAGGATATGCTTCGAGCTTGTGCGTTAGATTTTGGTGGGAGTTGGGATCGACATTTGCCTTTGGTCGAGTTCTCGTATAATAATAGTTACCACTCCAGTATCAACTGCGCACCATTTGAGGCTCTTTATGGTAGGAAGTGTAGATCTCCGATATGTTGGGCCGAGGTAGGAGACAGTCAGATTACGGGTCCCGAGTTGATTCAGGAGACGACCGATAAGATCTACAGGATCAAGGATTGCTTGATAGCCGCCCGAGACCGTCAGAAGAAGTACGCGGATTTGCGTAGGAGACCTTTGGAGTTTCAGGTTGGAGATATGGTATTGTTGAAAGTTTCTCCGTGGAAGGGTGTGTTTCGATTTGAGAAACGCAGCAAGCTTAGTCCACGTTTTACGGGTCCTTTTAGGATATTGTCTCGTGTTGGCCCAGTGGCTTATCGTCTTGAGTTGCCACCTGAGTTGTGCGGTGTGCACAACGTATTTCATGTATCGCATCTCAAGAAGTGCCTTGCGGATGAGACCCTGATTGTACCCCTGGAGAAACTATGTTTGGATGACTCGCTTCGTGTGATAGAGGAGCCGGTGGAGATTGTTGACCGAGATGTCAAGAAGTTACGGCGGAGTCGGATTCCGATAGTGAAGGTCCGATGGAACTCCAAGGTTGGAGCTGAGTTTACATGGGAACGGGAGGACGAAATGCAGAAGAAGTATCCACATCTCTTTGTTAGCAGCAGTGTTCAGTAGAATTTCGAGGACGAAATTCCTTTTTACTGGGGGATGCTGTGACAACTCGTCTTTTCGAGTTATTTTTCTTTACCGATATTTATTCTTTTTATTCGCAATGTTTTAGACCCTTGTATTTCGCTTATATTTACTCACGTTTATTTCTTTTGAGTCGGGTTTATGTGTTTTATTACTTTGTCTTTCGAGACGGAAGCTTTAGAATCACCTAAGTGCCTAATATCTAGTATTCTCACGTTATTAAAGTATTGCGTTTACGCCATAATCGTCGGTTAAGAAAATCATTATTTCGAAATTTCATTACAAAGTTAGTCCTCTAACTTAATCTGTTACACAGTTAGTCCTTTAACGGAGAAACTAACGGAATCTGTTACACACCTAGTCCTTTAACGAAAAGTTAACAGAAACTGGTCAGGAAAGACCCCGGTGCGCAGCACCAGGGTACTAGGTGCGCAGCACCTAGTGCTTTTTCGGCTAAAATCCAATTTTTCGAGTTTTGGTCAATTCCTTGAGATGCTACAACCCCTTTTTCACGTGATTTTTACTGCAAACTCCCCCATTTGGCTATGTTAGATTCAAATGTGGATCTCAAAGCATGTTAGAGCCAATTCTCTTTCCAAACTTCAAACTTTTACATCAAACATGAATTCACTTTTGGTCACACAATTCTCTCTTCACAATTGACTCACTTTCTCTCAACCTTTCCAGAGAATAGAGAGCTTTTCCACTAGGGTATTGAAGAGAAATCCATCCTAAGAAGTTTACAACTTCATCTCTCAAGGATCCTTCTCAAAGACCATCATTTCGGTAAGTGTTTTCTTAAGAGTTTTCTTCATTTTATTCTCTTTTCTTCCATTTAACTTGGAGTTCTAACTCATAAATCTTATTTCCCTTGTCTCTATCAAGTTTTGATTCCAATGACACCCATGAAGATGAGGAGTTCCGGTGATTTTCCTTGAAGAAACTTTGTTTCGGTTTTGGGGTAAGTAAACCCTCCGAAAATTCTTTATCTTTTTCTTCTTTGGAACCCCCCTAACATCTTTCTTTTCATGTGTGAAATGGAAGCTCTCTTACCTTCCCGGAATCCTCCCATCACCTTGGAGCTTAGTGATTTTCGGTGAAAGTAACACTTTGAAACACTTGGTAAGAAAGTTTTCTTCGAAAATTCATTTAAACTCCTTCTTTTTGAGGCTCTTACTAATCGGTGGTTTTATTGGTATTTTGGAGTCTTATACCTCCTCACCACCACTCTTGAAGTCTCCTCCTTATCGAAGTTCTTGCAAGATTTCAATAATCGACACGTCTTGCGGGTGAAATCGGTAGAATATTTTAACCTCTTATCTTTTCATTTCCTTACTTTCAAATTCGGTTTTAAGCCTTGAAAATGGTTAGGTTAACCTATTAGACCAACACCTATCAATCTCAGAAAGTTTGGACTTAAAACATGTAAAATAAGTAAAGATAAGATTATTACCGAAATTAACGTATCTTATGATAAATATATGTAAAACCACACATTTAGACATATATGACACTTGGTAAATGTTAAATGAACCTAAACTAACAATTTATCAGTTTACACTTTTACCTAAAAACGTCAAACGAAACAGTTAGCAACTAAAACGTATTTTCGGGATTTTGGAAAAATTGCTCGGTGCTAAGCACCACCCCCTTGGTGCGCAGCACCAAGGGTCTGTCCTCCAAAAATGTCGTTTTTTGTTCGTTTTCGACTTAGACTCTTAACGTGTTTTGACCTCAAACTTATATCAGTAACTTATTATGTATAAAAGTAGCATATAAGTCAAATTAACGTCTTTGGACTCAAAGACATAACGCAATCATAAACTTTAATCGTGAATTTGTAATCAAACGTTTATCTACTTTTTCGGAAAATCGTTCAAACCGTTATAAACCATTTTTACTTCATCATTCTGAAAATAAAAGTATTTTTACTCTTAAAGTGTCAAGTTAACTTCCATTCTAAATCGTTGACTTTGACTTTTATTCAAAATTGTTGACTTTTGACTAATCCAAATCAATATCTTTAATTTTGACTTTTCCTTCAAATGGTTGACTTTGACTTTGACCAAGTCAACATCTTTGACTTTGACCAAGTCAACATCTTCGACATTGACTTTGGTTGACTTCAATAAACTTTGGTAACGGTATTCCTTTCAATCGACGTTCCTGTTAGTCAAGTTCGGCTCGGAATGTTATTCCTTTCTAATAGTCATTATGACGTAAAACTTATCGATATTTTCCCATCGTCTCTATCGACGCGGAACATCGTCACCTTGAACCGTCATCACGACTCGACTTGGAAATCATTGGAATACTTTAATAAATCTTAAACTCTAAACTTAACCGACAAGGCTAAACCGAACTATGTTATTGAGATACTTAGACTTGTTATATTGATTTAGGGCACTTAGGCGGCGGATTATTTGCTTCTTATTGATTATTACCCGATCTCTTGCCGAGCTTATTTTGTGAGTTATTCGAAGCCCTTTTCTCTTATTATTTTGGGCTGGAAAGCGTTTATGAAATTTTATATGATACATATCTTGTATGCCTAGTGTATTAGTATCACCTTAGATTAGGATGCTTTTAGGCTTTTGGTGAGCCCCCCCTTTCACACTTGTTTGCTATATGCCCACGGTTCATATATATAGATCTATATGGGTTTGACCAACCCTCATTACTCGAGAGGATAGCCCTACGAGTGAATGTTATGGCCGTATGATAAATTTTATGCCTTTGGTATGCATCGCCTTAGGTTAGGGGATCGGTGGTCATGATAGTGTATGAAATCTTTGGTATCTATACTCACACTAGGGTTGTACATCAAGATATGCTTTTAAAACTTATATGTTTATTAAATCTTTTAATGGGTCAAATCTTATTTACTTATTGCGAATAATTCACCAACATTGTGTTGATGTCGTTTTTAACGCTTTTTCAGGAGTTTGAGGATTTTAGTTGATCATGCCTTGCACATTTTGGGATCATATATTATTTGTATTTGGAATTCGTTTGCTTGATGTAATTCCTGTATGATCCACGTATTTGACATTTGTTATGTATTCGTATTCAACATTTGGTACTCATTTGATTTTGTATTGTATTTTTAAAACCTTGAGGCATGATTAATATATTTTGATGTTTTGTTTACGGTTGTATGTTGTAATCCTTGACTCTTGATATCTTTAACTGGAACACTCTGCGTTCCGCTTTTAGCGGGGTGTTACACACATACCACTAGTCTTTCCAAAAGGTGCAAACGTTTCGTATGACACTACGATAAACGTCCACCATCAAACACACAAAGTTCCTAGGATCGATCCATACGCCTCTTATAACAAAGAATACTTAGTGCACCTTACCACAATCCGGGTAAACAAAAAGAGACGTCGTAGATATAGCAAAATACACCGCTACGGTCGATGCCACATTATTGGTGTCACAATAACGCGCCCATGGGACCTCCATGGATAGGTTACTCTTAGGCATATCTTACAAAACCGTTTTAACCGACTTATATATAACAAATTTAAAAATACTTTTACAAATTATCAAAGTGATTAATAGACTCCAAAATATGTTTAAAAAGTTATTTATAATGTACGTAAAGTAGTTTAACCATAAACATTAAATATTATATAATATAACATTTTATTTATTTAGAAAATCACGTGTCTACCCAACCGTTCGTTCTAATCTTGTCACGAGTCACCATGACAACATTATCAATCTATTTATGAAATAATAACTTAACGGTTCCTTATCGGGACATGTAAAGCCACATGGAATGAGTGACACTATATACGAATCACCGTACCAATTACCACAATCACACATGTTCTTTACCGGGTTGTTTCGGGACTTTTAGGGGCTGTTTCGGGACAGTTTTCGGGACTGAATTAGGATTGTTTCGGGGCTGAATTTAGGGGCTGTCCGGGGATGTCTCGGGGGCTGTTTTGGAATGGGTTTTGAAGACACGGTTTTTGACACATAAAATACTTTTACTTTACTCATTTTCAAATCTACACATGATCACAAATTCTCGTTAGTACACCAAATGATCAATATAAAGTAATATAATTTCAAAACAAAACTTAAGCAAACTTTTATGCAAACATACATGTCATACCAATAATATTTGGGTTAATTGTTTCAAAATGTATCGAACTTTACATCAATAACTATTGAATACATCCAAATTAAAAAAACTCTTTTGTATGTATCAACCTTTGATATACCTCTATTGTACATATAAGATGACTTGAAACTTGTTATAGGATTACGTGGAGCCGGTTTTATTTTTTTTTTACAAAGTTAAATATAAAATATAAAATTAAAACCATTAAAGCTTACCTTCTTTCTTTCTTCCCAATGGTACCTAACCCAAACAATATTATTTTGAAATTAAGTAGCTGTTTTTTAAGATCTACTGTTTTCTTCCCAATGGTTTCCAACCTAATTCCCTTTCATCATAAAATAATAAAACCTTGAAATTAAAATCACAAGAGATCTTAAAAAAAAAACTAACGCTATTTATTACAATTAGATTGATGATTCAAGAGTAGGAAAAGTAGAAAAAGGGTAAAAATCTATTCCAGCATCCCCGCAACAGAATCGGAAACCGGAATCTTCATCATATTGTTTTGATGATTAAGCAAATAAGCCGAGGTGTCCAAGGTAGGCAATTTTCCTTGTAACTTGTTACTAATAAACGGTTGTCGTGAAGGTTCCGGTTTCACCAAAACCGGCAACTGTCCGTTTCTTTCAAGCTTAACTCCGGTAACCTGTTGCACCATCCGTCTGAAATTAGCCGGGTCGGCTTGTGTGAATGTGGTCATGGATCGCTTAGAAGCACGTGACTTCCTTTTAGTTGATGATTAGCAATAAGTCTGCGTTTATATCTGGGTGTTTCTTGCCGGAGAGGATGGCGACGAGTTGGTGAAGTTGTTGGAGAAGTGTACGGTTATCATTAATTTTCTGGGTAGAGAAGACGATAATACATTTTACTGTTTTATATATATTGGTTGTCGCCGGAGTTTTTGGCTGTCAGAGTTGGTGGTGGTGGTGGGATGGTGGCTGCCGGATTTAACAAAAGAAAAAAACTCATAAACAAAGTCAGACCTTAAAACTCATAAAGAAAGTCAAGTCAACAAGTGGGTTAATTTGTTGAGAAAACTCCTACGTGGCATGCCACATATTATAAAATGGTTATTAAAAATGAATAATTACTGGTTACCTAAAGAAAAGGTAAACACCTAGATATCATAGATTAATTTGGAAGATAAGTGAATACAATAGATGGTTTAGAAGATGAATACATAAAATAGTTTTGAGTGTAAAATTCGATGCATTTCCAAACAATTAACCCAATAATATTTCAAATCATTTGACGAGATTTTCACAGAGACTTATACGAAATTTGTACAAACGGTCAAAAGATACACATACGAGAAGAACGATGAATTTATATCAACAATCACAAGAAACATGTATCGAAGGAAGAGGCAAAACAATAAGGTGAGTTTCGAATAAAAAGAATGTATAAGATAGACATATGTGCAAACATATTACGAATAACATAATACTTATTGAAAGATAATATATACGTACAAATGATCAAAGAAACATATATATCAAGAGAATTATGAAAATACGCATAAGGAAACCATGAATCAAAATAAGGCACATAAGATATTGAATGAACAATATACGAATAAAATGAATAGTAAAAAGAAAGTTAAGAATATCAGAACAATCAAAATAATCAATTGAACGAAGACAACAAATATACATATAAATGTATCGAACATACGTAAAAATATTCACAATAAGAATCAATCGAAATATGACACCAAATATACATATAATGTATAGAATATCCGTACCTCAAATTCCAAAAACACATGATTCGAATAGATCGTACCGAATTGGCGATCACCAAAAGATATCTAACAAATGAAACATATTATGACACAATCAAATAGGAGTTTGTAATATCCACTTATACCTTATATATATAATACTATTTTCTAATTGGGTTATGATGTGTAAAAATATATATATTCATATATTGTTGTGATTTATCCCATTAACATTTTCAAAACATAAGATATATATTTTTACAAGAATTTTTAGTGTGATCTTTAGTTGACGAAACATGATTAAAATTAATTATTTTGAAAGGAAAAACAAAAGAAAACTTTCTTAAACATACCTTAAAACTTGTGTGATGATTTACCATTCTCTTCTACTTCAAAATGTTTCAATTACACTTGTTTATGGGATAATTTGGATGGAAAAACATGGCTGAATTTTGGGACTAGTATTTGATGGAAAAGAAAGAGAAAAATCAATAGTTTCTTATGAAATTGTAACTTAAAATGTAGTGGAAGGTCACATAATAAAAGTGTCATTAGTTTAGTGATAAATGGTGATTAAAAGTATATAATGATGAAGTTATTAAGATATGGTATCCAAAAGTCTTTTTATTAATCTAGACTTGTTTATAATGTAAGATTAGATTATACATTTATTTAGTTATTAAAAAATATTTAAGCTAATTATCAAAGAAGAATCAAATGTTGAAAGTATTAAAATACATTATTTTAAGTATTCTTTATTCATGTGACAAAGATAATATTTAACTTATGTTAACTTTATTATTTAAAAAGTTAGGATAAAATAAATTATATTAAACTTAGAAAAATATAACTTTAATGATATAATCATTATTAAAATACTTAGCTTATAACTTAAACATATTTAGACTCAAACTTATCTTATTGTTTATTTCTCAAAATATGTATTTAAAATTTTGGGATATTACAAGTTGCAGGTGTTTTTACCCAAAACCTTGACACTACTAATACTTTAACCCGTGCATTGAAAGCGGGAAATGTTTGGATCAACTGTTTCGACGTATTTGATGTTGCAATTCCTTTTGGTGGATACAAGCAAAGTGGTCACGGTAGAGAGTAATGTGTTACAACAAAAGACGTGTCCTACATAAGCAACAATTTACAGCGATAAGACCCAACCTCGTGCATCGCACGAGAGTCACCTAGTTAATATGAATATCAGATACAAAACAACATGATCACCAAATTAATAAAAATCCAAACGACAGAAATACAACCTTATTTAGAAGGTACTTTACAACTACATAATACAAATGGTTCGTGCATCTCCACACCAAATTTCCTGGCCTGCATTAGAAAAGGTTTTAAGAAGAAGAATAGAAAAACAAAATATGGTGTTTGCAGAATATGGGGAAGTGAGGCACCTTGTAAAACACATACCTTTCATAACCTAATTTCATTTTCCGATATATATGTATCTTCTCTTGTTTCGTTTCTTCAACATCATATGCTCTGCTGCATCGGCAATTTCATTGAACCACTTTGGTCTTCCGGTTGACAACATGATACATCCCATAAGCAATCCCAGTAGTGTTCCACATCCATATCCCAACATCACCACTGTCCATGTAAATCCACTCATACCATCATCATTATCTTCATCATCTCCATCACCTTCGACGAGTGGAGAATTCACATGTTCACATCCCTTGGACAACGGAAACCCACAGAGTCCCAAGTTCCCTATAAATGAGGTTTCATCAAACGTGTTGAACTGTTTTCCTGGAGGAATACGCCCTACGAGATTGTTTTGTGAAAGATTTAACACCGCAAGAGTTGATATGTCTGCAAGGCTTGGAGGGATCTCACCTCTGAGTTGGTTCGAAGATAGGTCTAAAGATTCAAGTTCGGATAGTTTCCCAAGAGCATGTGGAATTCTACCTGTGAGACGGTTATGGGATAAGTTGAGCACTACCAGTGACTTCAGACTTCCGATAATGTATGGAATCTCCATTTCGAATCTATTGTTTGATAGATCGACAATTGTGTAGTCAACAAAAAGTTTGTGAAAATTTTGATCCACCCCTTTCATCGAAACAATGATAGAGTAATATATGCCATTAATGAGAAAATATTCTGGTTGGGTGCTCTTTTTTACCACATTCTTCATTGCATTGAAATTTTGAAAATATATTGCAGGGAATTGGCCTACAAAGCCATTATGAGATAAATCAAGAACTCGTAGACATGTAAATGGGAGCTCAATTGAAGAAGGTGTTCCAATTGTGCCATGCAAATTGTTTGATTTGAGGACAAGAACCTTTAGATATGGAAGATCACCCAACCATCCAGGGAATGTGCCATTTCCTAAATGAATTATATTCAAATCTTGACAATTGGACAAAGAAGAGGGAACCTCTCCTTCTAATTGATTTCCGTTCAATATCAGCCACTCTAGTCCTCCACAGTCCTTGAATACATTTGGAATGGTGCCACTAAAATGATTTGTCCCCAAATTTATCGTAAAGAGAGAATAGGTATTTTTTATAAAGCATTCTGGAATCACACCACCAAATTTGTTGTTAGACATATCTAGATATCCAAGATTGCTCATGTTGCAAATTGATTGAGGGAATGGTCCTTGAATTTGGTTGGACTGAAGAAAAAGTGATGTTAGTCCGTACCATTTCAAAGTTGGCAAACCTGTTATGGAGTTATGTGAGAGATCTACATCCTCCAACCCATTTCCTCCTATCTCCCCCACCCAATCAGGAATGCAGCCTCGTATCTCATTATCAGAGAGATCTAAGTGATGAAGTGTTTTCATGGCTCGTATGGGCTCTGGAAACACAGTTAGGTTGCAAGATGCCAAACCTAAGTAAATAAAATCAGGGTTGACATAGTCGTTAGCCTTGGTGGTTACTACAGATAAACCACTGTCTCTCAAGCTTTGGTAGGGTTAATAACAACGTATCTAATTCCAATAAACCCGTGAAATTGTTATATGAAGAATTCTGATGGTAAGACTCCACTAAACATGTTATGAGAAAGAAGAATGTATTCTATTGAGGGACTAAAAAAGGAAGAATGTAATTATACGATAAATCAAGAGTAGTAAGGTGCCTAAGGTTAACTATGGATTTTGGAATGGAACCCACCAAACCACACGTTGAGAGATCCAAGTAATTCAAAGACTTGAAATGCCCAATTGAGTCAGGTAACTCTCCTAATAAGTTGATCTCTCTAAGATCTAACCACTTAAGAGGGAGGCTAGTGTTCCTATTAACTTTCGGAAATGGACCCGGACAAATCAAGTTTTTCCAAATGTTGGAGATCAAAAATGTTATCGGGTAACCTTCCTTTCAGATAATTGGATCCAAGATCAAGATATTGCTCAAATAATGACGTTGCTTTTTATAATCTAGAGAATTCTGAGAGAGGTCAAGAGAAACCAATTTAGAAACCCCTGTAAAATAAGTATTAGAGAGGTTGAGATGTGTAAGACTATTCGAAAAAATCATTGTAAGCAAGGTTGAGTCTCTGGAGGTGAGGAAGGTGAAAGAGGGTGTAGCATGCCACAACTAAGGTCAATACCTATAACATCACCGGTGAAGGGGTTGCAACAATCAGTACTCGTGTTCCAGTTCATCAATATTGGATAATAACCAGAACCAACCGAATCTTGACCATATGATGTATCATTGATGGAGGAGAGGCTCTGTTTAAAGAGAAGCAAAGCATACTTCTGTGGACCAGAGCATTTGCGATAGACGAAGAAGAAGTAGAAGTGATAAAAAGAAAAAAGAACTTTAAATTACTCATTTTCTTTAATTGCATGTATTATGTATATAAGTTCCGATAAACTTTTCTTACTTACTGCCATTATATCTCTCTCTATATAAAGTTTTTTTTATTGCTAGGCCCTTTGTGCATAATTTCCAACTTAAAATCTACGGGGAAGAAATCAGAAATCAATTTTTGAGTTGACGTAAGTGTTGAAAATGTAGGGTCTTCCATTATAAATGTTGTTTGTGCCACTATAGACTTTTCATCTAATAATACTTCTTCCCACTAAATCTGAATAGATAGGGTTTTGGGATCTTCTATTAATGTTCATTTCAAACTTTTATCTAGACTTTTGGAGCAAACCAACTCGCAAACTTACATCTATATAGGAAACCAAAAATAATCATATAAGATAACTTCAAGCTCATATAGATAGAGCAATTAGGCCGACACCATAAACTTTTCAAATTAAACAAGTCACAAGACGAGACTTCTAACAAGAGTATACCCGTTACATAAAGGATATGGAGCACAACACCACACTTGTTACTATAAATTTGGATTTAAATTATATGTTAAATATCGTAAAATTATATAGTATATAATAGATCATTAATTTTCTAAGAATTAAAATACACAATTTTCATCATTCATTTATTTTAAAATCAAAACTCAATTTCAATTATTTTTTTTAAATTAGTTTGTCTCGCAAATCGTTAATCGCTAGATAAAACAAATTATATCGTTACCACCGTCGTGTTCTCCTCTTTAATTAGAGCAGTGGTCATATATACTTTCGAAGACTTTAAATTGTAAAGTTAATATCACATGTGATTTTAGCATAAATGGGTAAACTTCAAAAACAAAAAATGTTATATAATGTATACTTTATCTATGACAGGTCCTGAAAGCTCCCTAACTTAGTGAATCGAATAAAACAGGTCATGATGCGGAATCTCATGACCTGAGTTGAATCAAAAGGAAGTAAAAAAGTGAAATTGAAAGAACTTGATAGATCTATATGCATAACTGTTTAAGATTTCATTGATAAAGTGAATCGGTTTTGAATCATTCAGTTACAACTGACCGATTAAGCACAATAGCACTCAAGATGATTTCGGGTTCAAAGACAACTGAATCTAACAACCTATCACTCTATTTATAGAAACCTAAACAGACGAATTAAATTAAACAACAAGTCTTCATCTTAATTTTAGTTCTGAGAAGTTCACTAGTCAAAGTCTTCATCCCCGAACTGAAATCTTCAATGTTGAATTGTGTTGACTTGTATTGAAAACATTTTGTTCTTCATCACTGTAATCAACTTGCAGTCTTCATTCTTTCATCATTTGTATATCGATTTGATCATTGACAGTTTCAATTATATTCACTACCAGTTGAACACCTTGATTTGTCAATCTGATTTCAGATCTGAAGCACCACGTCACACCTTTTTCTCAAATTGATAACGCTTGTTTGAGCTCCATTCTCCTTCAATCACACCTCTTTCTCAAATTGATTACTCGTGTTTTAGCTTCATTCTTCAACGATCTCTGAAATGATATATGTAACCGCAGATCCACCAGAAACACTGAAATCTTCACAGATTATTCAATAAAGTTCTTCAATTTCAAATTAACCTCCTTCACTTCAAACAACCACTGATATTTTGACCTAAATCACTCGAATCAAGTCAGATCGATGAACCAGACTCAATTGAATTTAATCAATTCATTTGTCTAGCTCTAATACCAATTGACAGGTCCTGAAAGCTCCCTAACTCAGTGAATCGAATAAAACAGATCATGATGCGGAATCTCATGACCTGAGTTGAATCAAAAGGAAGTAAAAAGTGAAATTGAAAGAACTTGATAGATCTATATGCATAACTGTTTAAGATTTCATTGATAAAGTGAATCGGTTTTGAATCATGCAGTTACAACTGACAGATTAAGCACTACGACACTCAAGATGAGTCCGGGTTCAAAGACAACTGAATCTAACCTATTACTCTATTTATAGAAACCTAAACAGACGAATTAAATTAAACAATGACAGGTCCTTGAATTCTCTCTAACTCGGCGAATCGAATTGAAACAAAAACAGGTCATGATGCGGAATCTCGTGACCTGTGTCTTTGGAATCAAAATTGAAGGAAATGTTGAAGTTTGAATATTGTGAAATTGATTAGAACAAACATTTGAGCGTAACTTTTTTCATAGATTTCATTGATAGTGGTGACAGGTTTGGAACCGAGCTTGTTACAACGACATTCAAGCTCACGGAACCTCTTTGAGAGTGTTTCGGGTTCAAAGACAACAAACTCGAACTACCTATCACGCTATTATAGACAAAATCTAAGAACAGACACACTACAAATTAAATATTACAACATTGTCAACATCTTAATTTCACTTCAGGGAGTTCACTTCAGTTCTGCACTAAAGTCTTCATCTTCCAAATTGATTTCTTCAATGCTGACTTCTGTTGACTTAAGTTACACCTTGGTTTGTTTTCAGTTCGGAGGAACTTCATTTAGTTCAGAGTATCTGAACTAACTTGTTCTCCGAACTGAAAACTTCACTTCGGATTATTTTTGATGATTTCAGTTCGGACCCTCCACGAACTAAAATCATCTTTATTCAAAACACACCGACGAATCCATAGCTTCATCCATACCTTTTCTTGGCCCAACAAACAAAAAGTCTTCATCTTAATTTTAGTTCTGAGAAGTTTACTAGTCAAAGTCTTCATCCCCGAATTGAAATCTTCAATGTTGACTTGTGTTGACTTAAGTTATCTTCAGCTTGAATTCAGTTCGGAAGAACTTCAGTCAGTTCGGAAGAACTAACATGTTCCCCCGAACTGAAATCTTCACTTCGGATTATTCATGTTTTAGTTCAGACTTTCCCCGAACTTAAAACATCTTTATTCAAGTACTCTTTTAAGACTTCATAGCTCATCTAATCAATTCCAGCTCCAACAATCTAAACCCAGAAAAAATCAAAATTTTGACGAGTTTATTTTTTCGTTTTTGGAGAAATGTTTAAACTCGTAAGATTATATCACATGTGATATTAACATAAAATGTGGATTTAAAGATCTAAAATCGTTATATAATATATAATTTTATTAAACCTATAAAAAAATCAACAAAATCAAATGTGATAATACTAAAATCACATGTGAAATTAACGTAAATCATATGTGATATTATAATATACGCAGAACTTTAAAACAAATAAGCCAATAACACAAACAATCTTAATTTTAAATGTGAAATTTCAAACACAAAAATATTATATGAGGTATAATCTATATAGACCCGGGAAAAAAAAATCAAATTTTGACGACTTTTTTTTTCTTCGTTTTTTGTCTAATGTTGATATTCGTAAAGTAAAATCACATGTGATATGAACACTAAAGTGAATTTCAAAACCTAAATATATTATATGATGTATATTTAAGGAGAACAAAAAATAACATAAAAATCATAAGTCAAACTACTAATATCACATGTGATAAAACTGTGATTTTATAATATAAATTTTTCAAAATCCGCCAAAAGCCTGGAAAAAATTTTCGTCAAAAATATATTGTCAGGATCGATTAGGGTTTATGTGTAAACATAACCCATAGTTACGTAGATCAAGATTTATCAAAGAAGTTGCAGCGGATAAACACTTTGATATTCACAAGTTTATAATAATCGAATATTGTATATATAAAAACAAAAAAAAACAATAACACAATAACGATTACCATCAATCCTTAATCTATTAATAAATTAACAGACGTGTTTCTTTACATACAAGGATCTATAAAAGACCTTGAGGCTAAACCTAGCTTTTCTAGAAAACATCTAACAACACCACACTCAATCTATTTGATCAAAATAGACGTGTTTATTCTCTTTACAGGGATCAATCTTGACCATGAGGCTGAACAAAGGGGAACGATCTCAAGTAGTGACATCGTTGGTGTTTTCCTAAAGAATAAACATTATTGAAAATCACACCTTTACAATGTCTAAGGATCTCTTTATATATAGAGTCTCATACGACTTACATAAGAAAACCTAGTTATATTAGGAGACTAATTCGTTTAGATCTTTATCTTGAAAAGCAAGTCTTCCATAACCCTAGCCACAGTAGTAACTGAGTTGCAGTAGTAACACCATCGTGCAGTAGTAACTGGCTCTTGTAGTATTAACCAGATAACCTTGCAGTAGTAACTTCATCGTGCAGTAGTAAGTGGCTCTTGCAGTAGTAACAGTGCAGTACTAACTGTGCAGTAGTAACTATGTTCTTGCAGTATTAACTGGCTCTTGCAGTCTTAACTGTGCAGTAGTAACTATGTTCTTGCAGTATTAACTGTGCAGTACTAACCGTGTTCCTTTGAACTATGCAGTACTAACTATTGTATGCAACACAACTCTAGAATAAGAATCCCAACCATTTAATCCTAACAATCCCCCCCTAAACTTATGCTTTCTACATGTAAAGCAATAAGTTTCTTCAATGCAAATTGTTATTGAGAATGTTATCAAAACTACTATTTCTTCTTGTCTTCTCCATGGTTCCTTGATGTAAATTATCAGTTTATATTTTGTCTCATCAAATCAATAATATGGATAATAAATTATCCCAACATATATCAAGTGGATGCCCTATAAAAAGAGTTAAGGTGTAAGTATTTTTGCAAAACTAGATGTAAGTTGTAGTCTTAAATGATCCTAACCCTATATTGTTTATGTGATTTGATCACATTATTGCCTGTAAGTATTTTTGCAAAACTAGATGTAAGTTGTAGCTATGAGCTCTGATCAGAAGTTAAAGTTTTTAGAGCTTTATATGTGAAGAAATGTTTGGCAAAGTAAATGTCAAAAGAGTTAAAAAGATTAAAAAGTTGTCGAAAATGACAAATTAATAAAAATCAATAGAGAAAACATAATTTTAAAAATATATAAGTAATTTCATATTTTATAAGCTCCAATTAGTTTTAAATGTTTTTTAAACTAGTTTTTCATTTTAGAGTTTTTTGTTTCAAAACAAATGTTACAACTTGCGTAACCAAACAAAATTTTTCCTTAAAGTACAAACTTTTTGGGAAAATAAATAAAAAAGAAAAAAAAAGCAAAAAACTCCTAAATGTAATTTATTGCATAAATATAAAAATAGGCTTTAAAAGTTTTAAATTACATATTCAACCTAATAGATAATCCAAAATAACGAATATGTGTGTGTCTTTTACCCCTTTAGCTAATATTTTATTGTATATTTTTTATAACTTTAGCTCATTTTTCAATTAATTTATGTTAATATTAAACTTATTATTATTAGAGTATATATATATATATATATATATATATATATGTATATATATATATATATATATATATATATATATATATATATATATATATATATATATATATATATATATATATATATATATATATACATATACATACATATATATATATATATATACTAGTAGAGAGCCCGCGCTATGCGGCGGCGGCGATGAAGTTAATTTCGAGAAAGAAGATTTGTTGATCAGTCCACGGCTAAGGAAATGAAACTGAAGTTCGATACATTTGCTCTTTTTGTTGTTGTTTACTGCAATTTAGTATGATGTAATATAAGGTTGGTGTACCAATATTGCATTGCTTAATAAACATGTTGAAGACCGTTAACAAACCAACATTGAATTGCTTCAAAACCCAACATACATACAAGCATATTCAACTAAATACATCATTGTTCTAAATTCAAACAACTTCACCATACTAAAAAAACCAAAACAAATACAAAGAACATCCAACTAAATAGAAGATATTGTTTCAATCTTCTAACTTCAAACTACCTTTGTCTTAGTTGTTCTTCAAGATTGTTCATCGACCTCACCAAGCCAGGAATAATATTTGTAGCACGTCGACATATAACTGGATCATACCAATCAATGAATTCACAGCCTGAACCCTGTAAATTAGGGCAAAAAATTAGGTCAAAATTTGAGTAACAATATTAATTAGGGATAAGAAAATCACCTGAATATTAATTTGTGCAATTGTATAAATACAAAATGCCTCGACTTTTGGGGTTTCATCACGATTTAAACATGTGAAATACTTTTTGTTACATATTGGAAAATATTGAATCTACCATATCCAAACAACTTTGTCTTTAAGATTTTTCATTTTTTCCTCTTATGCCAAATGCTTTTATTTATTTTATTATTTATACATTTTGATTTAGGGGGATTGTTCGTCCATATCTTATTCTTGGTTCCGTACGTGTTTTTAATATTTTACCCATCATTTTTAGTTCATATGTATGTAGTTATGAATACGAATATTTAAATTTGTCTTTAAATAATCAACAATCTTGAAATGGTCAATGATCCTTGACCCAACAATACCTCGAGAACGTCAATGCCTTGAACCCAACAAAATTCTTGAACCCAACAATATTCTTGAAACCACCCAAAAATCTCAAAACCAACATCAACTTTTAAACCACACGATTCCAAAAAGCATCAAAGAGGTCAAAGAAACAAATTTGAAATCAGTTTTGAAGAGAAGTGATTAAAATATAGTAACTTTATTTAATTAACTATACAAAAAAAAATGACATATGTGCTTTATTTAATAATGTAACTTAATATTCATAAAAACAAATAACCCACAACAATCCTACAAAAGGTAATCGAAATACAAAAAGAAAAAAAAGTTAAACGAAAAAACAAAAGTTAAACGCAATGTAGCTATCTAAACATAAAAATTTACCTCTTGTGGTGGAAGTACCGGTTCCCAGGCTCGGCTCCATCAGGAAAGTATCCAAACCAAGAAGTTTCTTTTGGTACCAAAACCGATTCTTTATCAAACTGAAAAACATTTTGGCAAAGATTCATGTTCCGTAAGCATTACACTTTCTAAAAACAGCAAGAAAGACTTGTGATCTTACCATTATAAGCACCAAATTTTGCAACCTCGAGAACCTTTCTTTGTATGTAGCTTTTTTTTCAAACTCGTTTAGCTTCGGGAGAAATTTACACCCTTCTCGATAAGCATCAAGATCCTAGAAAACAGGAAAAAACATCATATCCCACTTTGTCCTTAAGTACACATCGTTGTGATGAAGAAACAAAAAAGTATTTTTACTCACCATCGGGATCTTCACGTAATTTGCTGGAGCCAAGTGTTCCTGTACAAGTTTATAATCTTATTAAAATTACTTTTTTTTTCTTCTCGTGCTTTCAGGTTAACACGGAATATGTGAAATCTAACCTGGAGAGCTTCGCTGTACATTGCTAATTTAACCAAGCCTTCCACCAAAATGCACATCACACCCTTCTGCAAAAAGAAAAACATGATTTTCCTAAACAAAAACGTATGCAGACGAGTGAAAATCTGAAATAATGGAGACTTACACCACAAAATGGGATTGATGTTTCGCCAGCATGAGGACCTGCAACAGATATGAAGTTCTTCACCTGGTACGATTTACAAAAAAAGAAATTAGAAACAACAATATGCATTTTTTTCTTTCTTTAAAAAGAAAATTACTTACTGAAGGTGCTCCATCACAAAACTCAAGAACTCCTCTGCCAACAATGTTACCCTGCATAATCACAATCCATCGTTTAAAAAACTGAATTTTGTTCCCAAAGAACATATAGAATATACTCGATTAGTATATTGATCATTCTCACCTGGGAGAGTCCGACAATGTTATAACCTTGACTGAGTTCACTCATGTTCTTCACCTGTCACTCGTAGAAAGTATGCAGGCGTTTAGAAAAGGATTTAAAAAGAACGTTACGGATATTTTGGCATTTGTTTCATTACCTTTTCACACACAATCTTAACCTACAAAACAAAAGACGAAAATCCAAGTCAAATTTATCATCCTGAAAAATAATAAAAACATGTAGAATAATTTGAAAGCGGTTTTATAACAACAAATACGGATAAATCACCTGATCCTCAAAGGGCATAAACCAAGAATCCCACGCTCCATTTCCTACTTCTCTACACATAATGCAAACATATGTTACCTCATTACACTTTGCATTTTCTTAAACTAAAGAAACGATAATAGAGAATTATAAGTTACAAAAGCACATACATGCAATATCCTTGAGTATTAGACCACTCGCTTAAAAGCTCAGTGAAATGTGTCACTCCTTTCTTGGTACAACTATCCGCAGCGCCTTAAAACAGGGATACACTAAGAAATTAGGAAGATGACAAAATTTCAGTCAAGATCACAACTAAAAAAAACTAAAATATCAGTCAAGATCCACAAACCTGAAGATCCAAACAACGGTAGACAAATCCAACAGCCACAAACCGAGCCACCCAGCCACAAATCGAGCCACAAACGGTAGACAAATCCAACAGAGCCACAAACCTCAAGATCCAAACCTCAAGATCCAAACATCAAGATCCACAAACTAAAAAAAACTAAAATATCATTCAAGATCCACAAACCTCAAGATCCAAACAATGGTAGACAAATCCAACAGCCACAAACCGAGCCACTAAGCCACAAACAAATCCAACAACAACCATGAAAAGAGAGAAAGATCCGAAAGAAAGAAAAGATATCAAGATTAATCATTTGTCCGAAAGAAAGAAAAGAGAGAAAGATTAAGAGTTTAAGAGAGATTTAGCTAAAGAAAGGGACCAGCGGCTAGGTTGCCGACAGCGACGACTAGGTTTCAGGCAACGGCTAGTGGTATCCAGCGGAGGCAGTGTTCCGGCTGAGGTTCCGACGAGGGTTCCGGCGAGGTGGTTCTGACGGACAATTTTCTAGAGAGAGGTCAGAGGTTCTAGAGAGAGAGAGAGTTGTGTTGTGTGTGTTGTCTGTTTTGTGTTGTGTCTGTTTTGTGTGTGTGTGTTGTATTGTATGCTTAAAGTGTTATATTGTATGTTTAAAATGTTGTACCTCTTAATCCCTTAAACTGTTAAAACATCAAATGCTTTATATAGTATATATATATATATATATATATATATATATATATATATATATATATATATATATATATATATATATATATATATATATATATATATAAAGGGGAAACGGAACCAGCGAAACTTTATAAATAAAAGAGATAAGACAATACAAAGCACGACAGCAAAACACTAGCAGCTAAAAAAACCAAGGAAGAGGGCATACCCTCCCTAAAACCAACAAAACAACTAAACGACCAGCACCAACTCAACTAAAAACAACAAAACAACTACTCACAAGTCAATAAATTAGTAATCTTCCACATATCCAAAACTTGACTCGTAGCCGATGACGGTTTAAGACGCAACGAACATATCTTCAATCTCATAATATCATAATTGACACGTACTAACTACTCAACCGTTCTAGTACCACGCTTGAATAACCGGTTATTTCTTTCCTGCCAGATAAAATAGATTGTAGCTCCAAGAATCAGCCGACTTGTAATACCCCAAGCACCTTTCAAATTCGAAGTATTCTCAAGCATACGCACCAAATCATGTAATTCGGACACATTATTTGTTAATTTAGCATACGGACACATGCTTAACCAAAGTTGTTTAGGAAACCCGCACTAAAAAAATAAATGATTGATCGTATCTGGTTGCGAGTTACAGAAAACACACATATCATATAAACCCGATATCTCCCAATCTCGTAACGTATCCTAGGTTTTCAGTTTGTTACGCATTATCAACCATAAAACTAAAGAGTGACGCAGAATACATTGCGGGAACCAGACTATTTTATTCCAGGTAACCGGAACATCACGATGTCGCAATGAATCCCATGCCAAGCTAGCCGAAAAATCAAGATTACTGCCATCCGAATCTAACCAGGTGAGCTTATCCGTACATGTCGGGTCCGAAAGAGGAAGGTGCTGAAGTTGCGGGTATTTTCTTATCCAGTCATTCGACCATTTCCATCTGTGGTCATCAAAAAGACTATGAACTTTATCACTCCTCGTAAACCCTGCCCTAGCTATATCCCTATAGGAAAACCAATTAATAAGCGGACCAAACTCTGACCATGTATCAAACCATGGTGAAGCCAGATTACCACTACCCACTTTAAACACAAAATGCCAATGTAATTCATTCCTCAATCCCAAGATTTTCCGCCAAACCTAGATTACACCCGCATTTACTTTCGCCTCCCAAAAACTCGTGTACCCTAGACGATAAGCATGCAACCAATTAACCCAAAGTGTTTCCTTCCTCACTAAAATCTTCCAAATATGAGACGTAATTAGAGCTTTATTCCAAGATTCTAAACGTCTAATTCCCAAACCACCCTTTGTTTTTGGAAGACAAACCGACTTCCATGCTACTTTAGCTTTACCTGCTTTAAACACTCCATGGCACCAAAGAAACCCACGAATAAGTTTCTAAATGTCTTTACTAATTGCCTTTGGAAGCGTAAACACCGAAGCCCAATAAATATGAAGCGAAGAAAGTACAGATAAAACAAGTTGAAGACGACCAGCTATGGTAAACGACTTGTTGTGCCAATCCGCAATACGATTCCTAACCTTCTCAACTAAAATTTGACAATCTGATATCCGTATTCTACTAGAAATTAGCGGCACACCGAGGTATTTAATAGGAAATGACCCCTCTTCAACGGAACTACTTCCA
Organism: Senecio squalidus; assembly: GCA_910822075.1. NCBI lineage: Eukaryota > Viridiplantae > Streptophyta > Magnoliopsida > Asterales > Asteraceae > Senecio > Senecio squalidus. The sequence goes on along the minus strand of CAJVGC010000589.1, from coordinate 6,432,708 downwards.
AAATTGCTTGTTTAACATCTCCCACATTAGCAAAGAAAACCGTACTTTTGGCAATGCTAGGAACAAGACCAGAAACCCGCTTAAAATCATCAAGAACCTTCCTCAGGACCATAACATAATTCTTGTTCCCATAAGAGAACATAACAAGATCATCTGCAAAACAAAGGTTAATAAGACTAAGCTTACGACACTTGGGGTGGAATCTAAATGATGCTGACTCAGCCACATCTCGATTAAGCATCAAAGTTAAAACCTCCATAATCATCGTAAATAAATAGGGAGACATTGGATCACCCTGTCTCAGCCCGCATTTCCAAGGAAAATACCCATACAAATCACCATTAACTGCGATATAGTAAGAAGTAGAAGTAACACAACCATTTTATCATCCGATTATGAAACCCAAATCCCATGAGAATCCGCTCCAAAACCCCCCACTTTACCGTGTCATACGCTTTTTGGATATCGACTTTAAAAACACATCTAGGGGTTCCAGACTGTAAATGATAATTTTTAACAAGTTCTTGCAACAACAGTATATTGTCCGATATGCTCCGTCCAGGGACAAAAGCAGACTGATTCTTACTCACCATACCATCTAACCCAGATTTCATTCTATCCGTGATTATTTTACTAATACACTTGTATAAGACATTTCAACACGAAATAGGCCGATACTCTGTAACTTTAGTAGGAGTGGACACCTTCGGAATTAAAGCTATTATGGTGTTATTAAACTCCCTCAAAAGACGCCCATTAATAAAAAAATATTTTACCGCCAAACACACATCCGGACCAGTAATATCCCACGATTTTTTGAAAAACGCTAACGTAAATCCATCAGGCCCCGACGCCTTCCCATCCCCAATACTAAACATAGCACTTTTAATCTCCTCATTAGTCACCTGACGAATCATATAAGTAGAAACCACATTAGATAACCTGTTTGGAAAAAGTGTACATGTATCTTGCAACGGCTCAACGGGATCCTTATTGCCAAGAAAATCGGAATAGTGGGATAAAAACCACTCAGCCACACCATCGCTCTCAATTATTTCATCATTTATACCTCGAACCATAACAATTCTATTCCTATTTCGCTGCCCTTTCACCATGTTATGAAAATAACCGGTATTACTATCACCCTCCCTAAGCCAATTAATATTCGATCGTTGTTTCAGCAGGAGATCCTCATAAATTCGTGCTTCATTATAAGAATTTAAAAGAATACTTTCATCCATACGAATATATCAGTGGAGTCTGGCTCCTTATCGAGCTGGGCTTGCACTACATTAATCTCGTGTTTAAGCATTTTAACACGTTGACCAACATTCCCATCTTTCCTCATCAGCTTCCGAATACTCGGCTAAAATTTTTTTAATTTTTGAACAACACGAAACATATGATACCCCTCAAACTGGGTCTGCCATTTTTCCCTAATTAACGGAGCAAATTCCTTCTTCAGCGTGTCAAAATTAGCCAACTTGAACGACTTGGGCTTTTTGCTCGTATTCAAGGGAATTTTCAGTATCGCCGGACTATGATCAAAAATACGGTATGGTAGAAAAACCGCATATGAATTTACAAAAGAACTTAAAAATTCACCATTCCCCATAATATATATATATATATATATATATATATATATATATATATATATATATATATATATATATATATATATATATATATATATATATATATATATATATGGTTTCAAACGAGAACCATACAAATAATTAGGAACCATTAGGAACCAAATTTTATATGATATTCACCAGTGTATATATATGATATTCACTAGTGTATATAAGGTATTTATAATTAAACTCTTATAGTTTTACATACACTGGTGAATATCATATTAAATATACAATGGTGAATATCATATATATATATATATATATATATATATATATATATATATATATATATATATATATATATATATATATATATATATATATACTGGTGAATATCATATTAAATTTGGTTCCTAATGGTTCTCAAATATTTAGTGGTTCCTATTTGAACCTCTCTCTCTCTCTCTCTCTCTCTCTCTCTCTCTCTCTCTCTCTCTCTCCATATATATATATATATATATATATATATATATATATATTGTTAGTAGGAAATATGTTCGATACATATAGCCTATAAACCCTAAAAATCTAACACAACGCAAAATGAAAGCTAAGTCCCTTCTACATCCTGGGAAGGCTCTGAGTCTCTTCCACATCTAGGGAAGGCTCTGAGTCCCTTCATCTAGGGAAGGCTCTTAGTCCATTCCAAATTATTTTTAAATTTCATTTATTTCGACCGCGTATTATCCGGATTAATAACCTAACAAAAACACAAAATACAATAATACGCGTATTATCGTTAACCTTTTTTAATGTGTAACGAGCCTCAAAACCAACAACTTTTTGTTCCAAACGTAAGCATCGGTATCTTATCTATCTTTAAATTACTTTTTGATATATATTATATAAATCTTTTTAAAAGATTAAACACTATATAAAAAATATTATACAAAATATGATATATTTATTAATTATTTTAAACAAAAGTTGGAAAAAATCCATATTTTTCACGTACAAATTTTCCAACATCATATACATTTAAACTATTATTTGTCTTGTTTCTAAGGGATCACCGTCTGCCTCCCAACTAAAATCGAAAGAATCATTTTAACCACCGCTTTTCTTTTTCTTTTCTTTCCTTAGACTCAACTCCAAGCTCTTTTTCCACTTTCATTTTATATAAAATCTTAATATATTAGCATCAATAAATCCTTTTACATGGAAAGACAACGCCAAAACAAAATCATTTATCATGTTTTACTAATCATCATCATTATCTGCCTTGCCATTGCTTCTTTTGCTTTATGCATCATTTGTGAGTTCAAGAAATCAAAGGTTTGTTCACCAATCATAGATTCATATATATAAATTTCATACCCACGTCCCATTTTTACATGTAGCTCGATTTTTATAACTTGGGGGTACACGGGTATTTTCCGGTTTTGCAGAAGAAGGACCTTCGAGTAGACGAAGAGCTATGCTATTTGCCACAAAGTAAGGCATTTGGTTATGGAATTGCAGCTTTAATGTGTTCTTCCACTACCCAAATTTTAGGGACCGTATTCTTCATAATCTGTAGAAGATCAAGCAATTTTAAGTCTTCGAATACTTATGTTACAAGTATTCTTTTGTCTCTTTCGTGGTAAGTACATTTCGAAACTACCTCATAGATTTTAACTATTTGATAAATAAATGTTAGATTAATTTAACTGTAGTATTATACATTATACAACTCTAACGATAGTATTATACATTATACAACTCTATCTCTAACAATTGCCAACTTTAACAACTATTCACAAGCCAACACCAACAATTATAGGTTGTTCAGATTAGGTCGAGTTGGTCGGATCAAATTAAAAAATAATATATTTTTCTTTCCTATTTGGATGGATTTGAGTTTTTTTTTTTAGTTTTAGTTGGTGTTTTTGTAACTCTTTTTTTTTGTATGTGTGGTTAGTTTTACTTTGTAGCAGGCAAAGATAAACGTATAAGGAATGTAAGTAATTTATATAAAAACGAAAAAGAAGGTAACCCGTAAAATATTAAATTATAATATATACCAACATAACATAATATAACTCGTTTGTTTGATTTTTCATAGATATTATATTATAACGACATACCTTATAACAATTTTTTGAAGTTTTTGGACCAAAAATAAATGAAAACCTCGTAATTTTATTTGAAAGCATAACGCGGAAAGATTAGTTATAAAAAGAAAAAATTGAAAAAAAAAAATGAAAATAAAAGCCAAATGTACAAAAATATTTAATAGTCTAATAAAAAAATAGAGATGAACTATGTCATCAACATATTTTAATAGGGTTTTCCAAAATAAAATGAAACAATCTAAAATACGAAATATTTATATTATCAAGATAAATAAACATTTGAAGTATATGGACCAGAGGCAAATAAAAACATCGTAACTCTATTTAGAAGTATAATGCAAAAAGATAAACTAAAAAAATTAGAGAAAATATAGAACAAATAAAAAAAAATACACGCCAAATGAACAAATGCCCCGTTTGGTTCGCAGAATCTGATGGAATTGGAGGGAATTGGAATTTAGAATTTCTGTTGCATCCTGTTTGGTTGGACAACTGAAAGAATTGGAATCTGTCAAAATATCATCAGATTCTTTCCGTTGTGGAATTCAGAAATCCTTCCAGTTTCGGAAGGAATTCAAGATTCGTGATTTCATGGAATTTAAACCAGTTTATGAAAACTTCTTTCAAACGAAAGTTTACACCATTATAATATAACCGCCAACTTTTTTCGTAGATATGTTCAACAATGTATTTGAAGTTTTAGCTTAAAATGTAAAACGATAGTACATAATAACTAAGAAAGATAAATTTAATTGTATTATAATCTCAATATATACTTTTATGAGCTACTTGAAACAACTTGTGTTTTTAGAAGTCTATATTTATTTTAGATAAGTTTCACAAAAAATGTCGACCAACCAATGATATTAGATTAAGCCCTCATAAGTTTGTTATAAGTTTTAACCAGACATATTTATATATTTACAAATCGAACTAAATTATATGCAAAAATTAAAAACTGAATTCCGTTCAATTCTGTCAACCAAACAGGACAATTTTTTATCAATTCAGATTCCAATTCCTTAAATTCCAATTCTTTTGACAGATTCCAATTCCTTTAAAAACATTATGCGAACCAAAAGGATTTCGGTTTTAATAACCTAACCCAAAAATAGAGATAGGACTATGTTTCTATATATTTAGACTGAATTTTAAAAAACAAAAAGGTAAAATCTAAATACGGAAAAAAAAATTCATTAAAAAATATATATGTATAATAAATTATTTAAACAGATCTAATTACATAAGCCTGCCTGATTATATCACTATTTCGTACTAATATAAGATATACTTTATCATTTTGAAAATGATAATATATGTAAGTTAATTATTACTTTTTTCGTCTTTAAAAGAGTGTCTGGAAACAAAAAACAATTGAAATAAGATAGGTCCAGTTAATGAATTAATTTTTTATTAGATTACCTATTTTGCCTTTGCATTAAAGACGTTGATTACTTTTAGAGTTTCAGAGTTTGAAAATATAAAAGGGGAAAATAGAAAGGTACTACATTTTAATGGTCCATATTTAGAAACAACACAATAATTTTGGAACAAATATAAATAAAAATATGAACAGTTCTTTTGAGACGGAGGAAGTAAATTTTTTTCATTGTATTCAAGACTTTTTTAAATTTTGTAGAAAACAAAAGGTATACGTCATAATAATTTTGACTAGTTTTGACACTCACTAATTTTGTTCGATCTCTTATTCAACCCATATACAGTGTTTATTGCCCCCATTTAAGTATTTTTCTGGAGCCGCCACTAGGGTCGAGATTATAAAGTCTAACCCGTTAACCTTTGTATTGGTTTCAGGTCGTGTAGATTATTGCCGCCCCTACAATAGCATTTATCTAACTTTTGAAAATTGCTCTTCGTACATATGTGATATCCATATAAGTTGTCATGTGAGTTGTCACCGTATCGAGTTTACTAAAATTTAATTAGTTGGATATATTCAAAAACGATACATGAAAATTAGTTATATATACGATAGACCAATTTAGTTGGATACATACGACATATTTTTAAGTAAATTTATATATTTTCACATACACTCATCTTAACATAATGAGCCATGTTTGTAGTTAGTTCACATATGGCGACGAGTCCCTATAATATGTACTTTAACAATATTAGTACATCAGAACATGACATATTATCACAACAAAGTTTAAAACTCTAGATTAAAGATACATACTTCACTTAAATAATCCATGTTAGCGTAAAATATGTCTTGAAAGGAAATAAAAACACATAGAAAAAGCATACAAAAATTGAAATGATGACCCAAATAGTCACTTTTAACAAATACAAAATGTATATAGAAAAAGAATATCAGATATAGTAACCATTTTATGAACCCATGTTACTGTAAGAAGATTCTAATATAACATTCTAAGAAAACGTACACAATTACAGACGAGAACACATATCTAGCTTGTTTATAATTGAATGTGTACATGCAAATCAATTTGTTACAACTTATTTCTATACATTAGATGGATATGTAGAAATTTACTGTGGTAAATCTATTATAACATTTTTTAGTATGAGAACAAAATTATATTTGTATAAACATACTTTATGAACTTTTTTCACGAACAATTATAACTTATAAGTGAGTAAAATGTATACATATCATAAATGGTTATAATGCAAACAAATTGATTTTGTACACATTTATAACCACAATAGATATTAGTTACGTAAATAATGGGAAATTTTTTGTAATGACTTAAAAAAGACAATATTCTAGTAGTTTTTAGTTTAAAATACTGACCATATTTGTGAAGTAAACAATAGATATTTATTTACTGATAACGTTATGTTGTTAAGAATATTGAAATCAATTTATAGTATTTCATAAAATGTTTTTCAATTTCATACACTAGTTTTGTGGACTAGATTACTTGAAGCCCTACAATATTAAAGTTTGTCCATTTAAAGGTTGTGAATTTATATTTTGTTAAGAACAAAATAAATAAGTAATTAAGTTATGAAAATGATTAATTCTTTTACAAGATTATTTCCTTCTAATGTTATAACCATATGACAAATGTAATTTACATTATTTATTAATCTCGTCTTTTAATTTTAACAAGTGCGATCATCATATTATTAAAAGGATTATTAAGAGGTTATTTTAGAAAGATGTATCACTGCTTTTAAGTTATTTATTTGTAATATTTTTAGAAAATGAAAACTAGATAAATTAATAAATGGGTGCAAACACACTGGTAGCTTAAAACTTTAAAAGGTGTTTTCTGAAAATATATTTTTAATACTTTAAAATTCAGTGAAATATATCTCATTAAATATCATTTTCCTTATACGTAGTGTATAGTGCAAAGAAATTCTGAAAGAGATCCATTTCTATATTTATCAAAGAGAAATCACTTTGAAAACGTTGGCAGTTTTCATTGTATTTATGTACATAAAACCAATATACTTCACATATCTTGTATGTCATACATCGTTTCTTGATCTTTATCAACATATTTATAATTTCAGGCTCTTAGCTTTTAGTATTCGTGGAGTTTTTTGGTTTGGTAGATTAATGATGAGAATTTTAAATTTGAATTAAGTTATTTAACACATATTATAATCCTTTATAATTATTAGCAGGGACGGCTCAAGACTTCATGTGACTTAAAGCAAACTTTTAATTAGACCTTAAAAAATTAAGAGTTAATTACATAATTGGTCCCTGTGTTTGTTCCAAAACAACGGGTCCAGTCCCTGGGTCACAATTCGTTCGGGTCCAGTCCCCGGAGCCTATCTTTGGTTGCACGTTTGGTCCCTCCCTCTAACAATCGTTAAAAATTATCGTTAAATGTCCCATGTGACAGACACGTGATGGGTAAAATAGACAATTCGCATTTTTTTCCCTCTTTATATAGATCTGTAACCTTCCTTCCATCTTCTTCCTCATTTGAATTAAAAAATTAGATCTATAACCTTCTTTCCCCATTCCAATTAACGTGATTATGACATTATCTAAAACTTAATTCCGATCATCGCGGAGCCATCGAAACAGTAAAATCCGTCGGAAGGCTTCCTATTTTCTCCAAAAGCATACATGTCGGATTTCTGCGTCGGAATTCCGGTTACTTGAAACTCCGGAGACATGTATCCTCTCGTTCCTTCAAATTTCATGAGTTTTGTATTCAATCGTTCGGTTTCACCGCATAGCGAATTGTCTATATAAAGGGGGAAAAAGAAAGGCGAATTGTCTATTTTACCTATCACGTGCCTGTCACATGGGACATTTAACGATAATTTTTAACGATTGTTAGAGGGAGGGACCAAACGTGCAACCAAAGATAGGCTCCAGGGACTGGACCCGAACGAATTGTGACCCAGGGACTGGACCCGTTGTTTTGGAACAAACACAGGGACCAATTATGTAATTAACTCAAAAATTAAACACCTTAAAAATTATTTGGTTCTTTTTTGTATTAAAAATTAACTTCTCTACCTTTCATTGTCCAAACATGTCATTTAATTCATGTTTCATTGCATTTTGAGGCATCTTTTCGTTAAAAAAATTCATAGTAAATGTGCCAATTAGAGTATCAAATAAAAACTTACATATATATATCTTTCAAACTTTTGGGGCCTAAAGCGCTTGCTCTAATGGCTTTATGGTTGACCCGAGTTTGATTATTAGTTATAATCAGAAAATACAAATTTTGCTAAACAAAGAAAGTAAATTTAGCATTATGTACATAAATGTTTAATAGTATATTTACTCTAAGCTCTATTACAAATACATGGTGTATTGTGCTTTAAGTTGTCCGATATTTCTAAAAGCATTATGTACAACAAAATGTATACACATCTTACTATCTTTTGCTTTTAAACTAAGAACTTTATATTTAAATTTTGATAAAAATACGAGTATGCCAAACAATAAGATATAACAATCCTTTAGAAAGTTAAATCTAACTTCATCTATTTCGTCAGGATGAGTTTTTTAATTGCGGAGATTCTTAGTGGAACAGCAACAAGCATGAACCAAAAGCAAGCTTACGGAGAAGGTTGGCTAGATGACATGTGTTACCTTGTTAAAGATGGTGTATATATTAGTTCGGGAATGCTCTTACTTATTGCCATGACTTCAACACTATTGTCATGTTACTTGACTCTTAATAAGAGTGAAGCTATACACGTCCAAGTGAAATGAGTGATGACCTGTGCATACTCAAAACATAGAAATATAAATTAGATAAGATTATTATTATATTTATATTTTTATACATCTTTGAAGAAATATTTTGGTATATTTCTTAACATAATAATTGCTATATTTTTGAAAATGTTAGTATATATAGTCTTTGACATTTAATCATCGATAGCAGTGGACAAGACTGATTTAAAGATATTGTGTGTGTGTATGTGTGTGTGTTGGTGAGGTAGGGGGTGGGGGAGAGGATATAAGAAAAGAGAAATTATGATTTATGTTAATTTGTCAATGACATCAGGGTCAGTGCAGGAAGGCAATCGTTAAGTGCGTTAAGGCATGATGGGTTGATTTTTAGAATTTTTTCTTGTTAACTCTTTACCCTCAAGTGTATGATTCGATTTTGGTGCTAGTATGTCGTTTGTGTTTTGCCATTTAGTGTTAAGTTATTGTATCTAGTGATTTGTAAGTTATTTAAGTTATTGTATCTAGTCTGTATGTGTGTGTGTTGGGAGGTAGGGGGTGGGGGAGGGGATATAAGAAAAGAGAAATTATGATTTATGTTAATTTGTCAATGTACACATCAGGGTCAGTGCAGTAAGGCAATCGTTAAGTGCGTTAAGGCATGATGGGTTGATTTTTAGAATTTTTTCTTGTTAACTCTTTACCCTCAAGTGTATGATTCGATTCTGGTGCTAGTATGTCGTTTGTGTTTTGCCCTTTAGTGTTAAGTTATTGTATCTAGTGATTTGTAAGAATATGCTTTAGAAGAAGAAATTGCCGTAGGAAAATCAGTGAAGGTAGATAAGGTATTTTCTGATTATGTGTTTGTGATTGACGAGATAGAGTTTCATGTATCTTTGATTCCTATCGACATTTAGGTATTTGGTGTGAGTATTGACTTGGATTTGTTGACAGCCTAATCGTGCCGATATTTTGTGTTTTCACATAGGAGAAAAGTATAGAGGTAGTATGTTAATTATTTCACAGATGAAAGCGCATAAGTGTTTAGAGAAGGGATGTGTGACTTTTTTAGTTTATGCTATGACAACTCCGAAGGAGGCGATAGAGTTGAAAGTTATAAATGTAGTTGGTGACTATGCATATGTTTTGGTTTGCCGCCAATTTGGGATATAGAGTTTTAGATAGACTACATTTCGGGCAAAACACCTATTACTAAGGCTTTGTATTGTGATCCTTTGGGTTGAGTTCGGTCGAGATTGTAACACAGGGTTATTAATGTTACTTTAAACAAGATTGCGTTGGAGTTTTGTTTGGAGGAAAATCTTGTGTCACACCCCGCTAAAGCGGAAACACGAGGTGCGAAGAGTAAGAATATCATTTCACAAGTCATAGTAAAATGCAACGGTTTCAAGTCATTAAAATAGGATTAAAAGTTTACAAGTTCAAAGAAACATAACCAAGTGTACTTAAGTTCACGACAAACAATTACATAATTACACTTTTGACAAAAATTCCCAAAATAATAGACAATGAACATGATCTTCTCCCGATTCATATCTCACGTAACCTGCCTGACCCGCCCACGCTATGCACTTCATGACTTACACTTGATTTCCTAAAACATGAGATAAAGTGTCAAACTACATAAAGTAGTGAGTGAGTTACAGTTTTCAAGTTCTCGACAAAAAGGTTCCGACAAGTATATATATAAATAGAAGGTCTCTCAAAAGAAATAAAGCGGACAATACACTTAAAATATATATACTTTAAAGATGATCATAGACAAGTAGAACAATACTTGGAAAAAGACTAGTTGCGGATCAAGCGCAAAAAGGGTATATGCGTAAATAAAAGTAACTAATGATTAAAACATTGTATCAACCACTTGGGATAATATAACTGTAAGTGTTCACAGTAAACCGATTAATCATGATCGTGAACAGCCCCAACCCCGCACTATCTACGAGGTACGTCTGAACTTAGTAATATGTACTTAGATTGCCATCTAAAGTGAGGAGCGATCCACTCCTAAGTATCGATACCCATAATTACTATACGGCTAAGCAAGCTAATAGTGTGTAATTGTCTAAAACGGGGCACTTTGATTTAATTTAAAACTGATAGTAGGCACTTACAAACATGTTATATTTTCATCAAGGGTTTAACGGAGGTGCCTAGTCAGTGGCGATTTCGTATAATACAACCAATCATAGTTTTTGAACCAAATGCCGATCGGGGCAAGCGATAAAGTCAAATAGTGTCGAACAGGGGCAAATAAAATAGTTATGCATATAAGTTGAGAAGAGACGTTCAACAGTCATAAAATGTTCCAAAAGTTCATAAAGCATTTCGATCTCACGTTTCCCCCAATAAGAGTTATTTAAAAGATAATAAATAATAGGGGATATAACTCACGGATTGTGAAGATAAAGTCTTGTGCGGAAAGAAGGTCGGGACACGTCGGAATCAAGGAGATCCTAAAACAACCAAGTCTCGTATAAGTATCATGATTTAATTTATGTTAAAGTTCCATTTTAACATTTTAAAGATTAAACCTTTATACTTAACTTTTGTCCAAACTTTTAATAATAAAATCTTATGTGTTACGACATCGTCATATTACGTCTAATTTCCGTTTAGTCCAATTATGTCCAAAATGTTCGATGTTCAAAGTCAATAAGGTTTTGATACATTATTTGTTCGTTACTGAAGTTTAAATATATGTTCTGATAAAATTTGGGCAGCGCTTCCTCGCTATAAAAATTTAGTCCATTTTTATATCCACTTTCCCGCTCAAAAACATATACAAACGACAATATACATAATGTAATAGATTTAGTTACAAAAAAACTTAGCCAAATCATTTATTTTCTCAAAACACATAATCTGATATGACATTAGAATAAGCTGTGAAAATACTAGGTTCTCGATCTTTACCGTTTTTAAACGTAAAAATAAGATTTTTGTGAACAGCCAGTTTTAGGCAGCGTCTGAGGATATTCAGCCGCCGGCTGGAGGCCTCCAGTCAGTTTAGTGATATTGCCATTTTCGCGATTTTAGAGCTTTTTTAGGTTGAATTTCGACATGCAACAGTTTGTTAGTGAAATATATTCATTTTAGTGACTAAATCTCAGTTTCTTTTAGATCTTTAAACACAAATATGTAGATTTATATAAAAATTCGGTTTTGTAAGAAAACCGTCATAAAACTTTATAAAAACAAGTTTTTAAGCAATGGATCATCCATGCAAGTGGTTATTTTATAAAAACAGTAAAGAATAAGAAATCTACCGAAAGAGATGGATGGATTTCAATTTGGAGGAGACTAGAGCTTCAAACCGGTAGACAACCTTTTTAAAAACCCGAATTAATGCAACCCTTTGACAATCTTGCTATTAGGACGAATTTGTGAGGTGTTTTAGGATGATTTTCCTCCTGTTTTTGTGGTAAAAGTCACTGTTTTCTTGAGTTTTTAGAGAGCAGGGAGAGAGTTTTAGAGAGAGAGAGAGTAAATGTGTGTGTTTTGAAATGTGAAGTGAAAGAGAAGAGTGAGAGAGGTGTAAAGACTGGCCTAGGGACTCACACATAGCCAGTTTTTGGTCCAATCCCGTTTAAAGATTTTGGCCGAATCGAGTTACCTGCATTTATGAGTCATCAAAAAGGTGGCCAACGAATTTCAGCCGCCGGCTGAGCATATCCAGCCTCCGGCTGGGCCTCAGCCGCTGGCTAAAATCCTTCAGCCATCGGCTGGATGGCTTTTCCAGCTAAAGGTCGTTTTAAGTGTTCGTTTTCGTTAAGTATTTGTCTAGAGTTTTACGTTAGTTCTTGTTATGAACTTAGTCAAGTTCATAGTATAGTTTCTTGGTATTAGGTTCCTATTATTGATTCCGACTTTGATTCCGACACAAACACGATCACGATAAAGTACGACTAAGAATAGCACAGACATAACGAAGACATACAATAAGAAAATCACCTGAATTTTAGACGGTTGTCACATTCTCCCCGGGTTGAAAGGAATTTCGTCCCGAAATTTAGTTCGCCTCATCGGGAGGGAGAGTCTTTGAACAGATGTGGATACTTATGACGGATTTGGTCTTCACGCTCCCACGTGAATTCGTTTCCACGTCGGGAATTACACTGAACTTTGACGATAGGAACACGACTCTGCCTGAGTTGTTTGACCTCGCGGTCCACAACTTCACGCGGTTACTCAATGAAGTTGAGCTTATTATCGATCTGGACCTCGTCGAGAGGAATGATGATGGTCTCGTCAGATAAGCAGTTTTTCAAGTGCGAGACGTGGAAAACTTTGTGGATATTCGAATGAGCTTGCGGGAGCTTGCAAGGTAATCATGTCATTTCTTTCTTGTAATGGTGATTTGGCCGAAACCCTAATTTCTAATCTTCATAAAGGATGTTGTGAATTGGTCCAGCCACGATCACAATACCAGCAGTTTTGGATTCTACTTGGTTGTAATATGGTCTAGATTATCATCTCTTAAGGTTAGTCGTTTGTTGTTAATCGTTGGTTCATTTCTGTTGTATAGCCGAGTATATACATGTGTATGTGTATAATTTTCATATTTGCCTAACCTAATCGGCACTCATGTTTGGTGTTCTTTGATTGTTATGTAATCTGATTAGGGACCATAATAGCCATTTCAGATTGTCGATTGATCTTGTGATCGGTTTCCAACAGATTATAGTCATAAGAATTCATCGTGTACGTATTTGTATTCCTTAACCGGTCCTTCACTTCATTTTCTAATTTCTGTTTTGGTACATTGCTAAGCGATTAAACCGTTGTGTTAATGTTATAATCTGACCGTGACTATCATATAATTCATTTGCATCTCGTTATCCAATCTTGATCGGATCATAATCAGTTTCTAATCAAGTTATATTCAATCGTATTCATCATCAAATCCTTAGTGTATGTGTGTTTATCTAGTCGATTCACTATTGGATGTTACATGTCTACATTCTAATCTCGTGCTTTGTTTCTGTTTGTTTTGGTGGTCAATGTTGTGTTATGGAAGCACCTAGTATTTATATCGTAGTTCGGGTTTCTTGAAACGACATTCGTCAATCTTGGAAATCAAACCGTTGCATTCAAGGGTACGAAACCCTAATTTCGTTTCTATTCTTATTCGTTATCGTTTAAGCGTTTTGTGAATTGTTTGAGTTGTTTTGAACCTGATTATACCTCATACTACACTGAATAGATATTATACAAGTTGTGTCTTCAAGTCTCATAGTATTAAACGTCTTAAAAACCCGAATACAAAGTCTATGTACGTGCTATATTGAAATCTTGCTTATCTGAAATTTTACCTATCTTGTTCAGTTCATATCTCCTGTTTGAAGTCAAATTTGAATCTGTGGTCCAGAAAATTTTTATAGATCTTGGAATCTAGTTTTCAAAAACGTAAGGCTTGTATTCTAATTCATTGTCAAACTCCTTAGAACTGGTTTTTCGTAAACGTGGGTCTAACTATGTGTTGAGCTGAGTTTTTATATCCGATTATGGGATAACTTGTTGAGTGGTTTAAAATCGTATAAATGGAGGTTTTAAAAAATGAAACCCTTGTTTATATGTCAAATTTTTGATCTGGAGGTGTTGGTAAATTTTCGCTATCATTAGATGATTAAAAACATTTGCACAAACTTGGGTACATTAAGTACTGAACGGGTCGGCAAGATTTTGTCTAACTTGTTCTAATCATATCTTGGTCATAACAGATGCTTTTTAGATTAATATTGATTCCTCGTTGTATTTCTCGAAATGTACTTTTTGAAAATATAAACCTCGTCCTCTAATTCTTTTTAGAACTCTCTGAAACTGCATTTTAGTGAACGTTGGTCAAATCTGAGTTTTTAAACGATATTTTTAGGTTTTGGTAATTGAAATTGTGTAACCACTTAGACAAGCTTAAACATATTTTAAATGGTTTATTATTGGTTTATAACAGGTCTTAAAAATGTATATCTTGTTTACATATAAATTATACGACCTTGAAACGTATTATAACTCAACTTATATAAAATTATACTTTTGGACAGATTGGTTAGTCGGTTTTGCCTTGACCATATATTTTTCATAACAAAATCGTTTGTATCAAACTTTTAGTCTAAAACGTAGCTCTCCGAGTCTAGTTTTCAAATATATCTCATTCGTCGTCTAACTCTTCCTAGAACTCTACAGATTTGAGTTTGAATGAACACATGTATTCGCTGAAAATTGTGTCGGTGTATCTAAAGTCTAAAACCCGTTTAATCTCATACTTATGAATATTACTACATTTATCTAGGGTAGCTCTAGGTCTTGTGAGGACTTTATTTGTGACCTACGTACTTACTTTATATACACACAGTTCGGGTATTTATTGCTTGCTCGATAAGGTGATTTCATCGCCCCTACTTTACTGTTTTTACATTTTTATAAATCGAGGGAAAGTAAACCTCAACCAAATTCTTTTGAGAAAAATGTTTTACGAGAAACGAACTTATTTACATACTTACTATTTATGGAAACAGTACTATTTTCGGATAGTTTACTTGTGATGTTTTATTTATGGAATCTTACTATTTATGGAAACAGTACTAGATTGTTTTATTTATGTAATCTTACTAAGTTTAGAAACCATAAAATGTGTAATGGAAACTAATGCAATTTTTCTAAAACATTACGAAGACGGTTGTTCGATGCTTACTTACGATGTTCCATCTACGATGATTATCAGTATGAGTTTCATACTGATACTACACGCTCATTATGAGGTGTACTTACGATGTTCCAACTATGATCATTATCAGTATGTGTTTCATACTGATACCGCACGCTCATTATGAGGTGTACTTACGATGTTCCAACTATGATGATTATCAGTATATTTTCATACTGATAACGCACGCTCATTATGAGGTGTACTTACGATGTTCCAAGTATGATGATTACTTGTGATGTATGCTTATGTTGACTGATGTGATGATGTTTTCAACTACTTAAAGGCATTAGTTACACATTATTTCATTACTGATTTTTGAGATATGAGATTACCTTATTTTACTACTACTCGATGAACTCGCTCAACGTTATGTTAACATTTTTAGCTTTACTTTCAGGTAATGAGCAGACATAGGACTTGGTTGTAGGAGTTAGATGACCTTCAGGATTACTTTGCATTGTGGTTGTTTTATATTTATACATTTGGATTATATTTCGGGCTTGCATGCCCAAGTATTATTACATTTTGTTGATGATTGCATTGGATATTTTCACTTGTAGTGTTTGACGGTTTTTCGTGTACCAAGGATTATACCTTGAGTATGGAGACGTCATAAAAATAAATTATTTATTTATTCATATAGATTATGTCTTTATATTAAAATTGTGTTATGACGATCGCCAATCGGCCACATCCTGCGTTTCCGCCACTGGCGGGGTGTGACAGATTGGTATCAGAGCACATGGTTATAGAGAACTAGGTGGTTTGACCTAGACTATAACTAGGATTCCTCATATATATATCTTTTAGGATCTTTTTATCATTTCATTTCTTCGCACTACTCGCACTTAACGACTTTATCGCCTAAAGAAGACGGCGAACCGCAACGACTTACAACGCTGAAGTAGTTTCTATTTTATTCACTTTTCATTGCTTTATAATCTAATCTCTTGTTTTGAATCGAATTCGAGTTAAACTCTTATACTTCTACTTTAATAAGATGTAAGCGTTATCAATGTGATAATGAATACGGGAAACAAATGTGTATGTTCTATCCGTGGGTGCCTCATCTAGTTGCCGTTCTGGAATCACTTTCTTATTCATTTATGACTCCACCCCATCACTTATTCTATTTTGTTTCGTTTCGATTTCTCGATCTTCTTACTTCCGGAATTATATTCTACTGTACGTGACGCTCTCGTGGAAGGACTTTCGTGCAGATCTGAAGGTATGAATTTGAAGACTCGGTTACCCTATTTTGAAGACGGTGCTATATTTTTCGTTTATCTTAATCTTAACATTCTTGAACCCTTTTCATTCATTATTATATTATCACAAAACCGATACCCGTTTTTACCTCAGCAAATTGTTTAAATCAGATTCTAAGAGATTTTATCTACCCTTTCGGTTGCTTCATTGTTTCAAAACTCGAGGAGAAATATTATTTCTCACCATATTCTTTCATAAGGATTCTCGTATTGACACTTGGAGATAAACATTCTAATCGGTAACAGATTTATGTCTCAGCAGAAAAACGTCTTTTTTTTTCTCCTATCTGTTCATTTTCAAATTTTGGTCCCTTCTGCAAAATTGTTCAAATGCCAAAACCTAACTACCATACGGGAAGCAGACCCCGAAACATTTTCACGATTTATATTAATCTGCTCAAATTAAATCGTTGCCAAAACGTTTTCTCGAGCACCACTCAAACTCTATTATTTGATTTCGAGTTAGTCGGAACTAACTCACCTGAAATCGTGTTCAATCAAAGCTATGGATGGAATTGATATATGAAGCCTGACGATGTACTCTCCATAATTAAGATTCTTCCGTTCTCTACCAAAATTTCTTGTATTCGTGAAACTCACTCAAGCCGAAACTAGTTCTTGAGGATGCGGACGTTTCTTTTTCGCCCCGAAGGTTCACTCGTGATAAACCCATCTCCCCAAAGTGATAAATAATTCGATTCCAAATTAATTCCAATCAATTGATAAACCTTCATAGGAGGTCAATACTATCAAAACCATCTGGATTTGTAAACCAGTTGACCCCCTATATCAATCGATTACACAAACCGGAGAAACTCTTTTCCCTGTTTTCTCAATCAAACCAGATGTTCTCTAAGACGAAGGTTTCGTAAAACCCTAGTTCAGTCTAAACTACATTGAGAAATTGCTATCTTATTCACCCTCGGTTGTAGAAAAAGATTTTTACTTTGATTTATACCTATCCGGTTTCAATTTGCTAGTGATTTTTGACAGGTTTCCTTCAGTGAGACAGATATTCTAGCACGAGAAGAATTTAATTTCCCAAACATCATTATATCCAATTCTGTATGCTTTAAGCATATGCCTCCTTAGTTGTGTCGTCAATTTCCATGAGCGTTTTACTGCAGATAGTTTTCCGAGTTGAACTTTATCCTTGAATTCTTTATCATCGCAGTTCTCATCGAAACCTTGAGGTGACCTTCGATGCGACTCGAGACGGAAGGCGGTAACATCTTATGTCTATTAAATTATCGCATATGATTCTCTAAACCTTTTGGAAATTTATTCTTATACGTAATCACGAGGAGAGTACCCATTATGAGTTGGAACTCAATAACTCGTACCCCATTGATACCCATACGACCTTCATTCTGTATTGAAATCTTCAACCGTTATTGCTTTGTGCATTAGACTTTTGAATTCTTGAGATTAATTGCAATCGTATTGTGCATTAGAAACTTGTTCTTTCGAAATAAATGTCTTCATGTTGACTTCCTAAGGTTTAAGTCGGATGATGAAATTTGTTCATTCGACTTAAACACTTAGTCAAAACTTTAACTCTGATGTAGATCCGAAGCTTCATCTATCACACCAATTTTAGCTCCAACAATCTCCCCCTTGTATGATTGATGAGTGACATCTAGTTTTCCAAAAAGCTTGATCTAAATCACAACAACGGGCAGTGTACCATTGTCGGTTATAGTGTAGAGTTGGTGCCAGTCCTGGTTTGAACTCAGGGACTTATGTAAATTGAGAATTTAAATGAACTATATTAACAAGTAAAAGTGTTGGTGTTTGTATTATCACTCGTAAAAGTCACTTAAGATATTGTTAGAATATTCAAGATGTAAAAGTCATATGCTTGGACCGTTTACTAATGTAACGATTTTTCTAAGATAATGAAATGTTTGATGTACTTCTTTTGTAAAACCAAGTTTCTCTCGAATACCTAGTTATCTATAATTACCTAAAATGAAAACCACTCCTCTCGAATATGGTAAACACATCAAATAACTATGCTTTAAGAATCAAGTTGATATGCAAGACTTAATTTGTTAAACTTCCTTTCGAATAGTTTACTAGTTTTCTAAACCGATTTCTCGTACTTATAAACTAGCATTCGTGCTTTCATTTTATTATTTCGACTACTATTACCAACTCCTTTCGAATATCGATAACCACACCAATAAAGGCCGGTTGATTATTTCGTTCAATATATTAATCAAATATCAAGTTCTTCACAAAAACTTAAGATTTATATCAAGTAAAAAATATAAGTAATCTAATAATATAGGTAAATTTAAACCCGAATGGATTTTCAATTAAGCACGACACATCTATCAAACATCTCCAACTTAAATTCAATCAAAACATTAGGTAACAAATCCAAGCAAATGATTAAGAAAAGGGTTAATGCGCTCCAGGGTCACTGTACTCTTCCAAATAACCCGATTTGATCATTGAACTAAAATATAATATGTCGTTATCACTCTACTTTCAAAAAAAGTTTAAAATGATCACTCATGATTAAAGAAAATCTAAATGGGTCACCTGGGCAACCTGCAACCGGCTAGTAACAGGTCACATTCAATTTATATTATGGTTAATGCACCCGAGGATCACTATACTTTTTCAAAAAATCCGATTAAATCACTCGACTAATAAAATATATATAACTTTCCTTCTAATTTTTAAAACCGTTTATTTGCATCATTTGGGCCCACGACAACTTATTGTTTTAGGTTAAAAACTAAATTTTTATAAAATTAAAATTTTTATAAAATTAAAATTTTTATTTATTTAATATAACGATTTGTGTTAAAATTTTGGACTCAAAATTCTTCATTCAATATGTATATATCTATATCTATATATCTATTCCAATCGGTGTATAACAATCGATGATGTGGAGCACGACTCACTAATTTGAAAGAAAACCTAAATAAAATCGCGTTAGAATGTCCACGAAGATGATGAGGATGACGCTAAAGTGGATGATTATGATCGGATCTCTAATTAAGTGAAGATTTCAGTAATTTTAAGAGAATTAGATTCAGTTTGGGGTTGTTGTGTTCATCCGAATTAAGTTTTCAATCATCCGAAATAAAATCAATTGTTCATATCATCATGTCCGTTATTCCAACAAACGTTCCTGCAGTCTATTATGATAATGAGACAGGATCTGGTGGTATGCCTCCTAAGTTTCTACCTAGTCAGGATTTCATGATGTAGAAGCTGAGGTTCAAGGCATTTGTATACTATAGTGATAGACAAATCTGGACATCTATTGTCAATGGACCTCATAGGCCAATGATACAGGATATTGGAGGTACAGGAATGATTGATGTTGATCCTAAGAGATATATTGAGGCTGATAACAAGCTCACTGACCGAGATTTCAGGCCATTAGGAGTAGTCATTTTGGCTTTACCAACAGAGATTTATAACAATTTCAAAGACTATGTATCATCAAAGGAGCTAATGGATGCCATGGAACTAAGATATGAGGGAATCCTAGAGCTTAAGGAGAGTAAAAGGGGCATGCTTAAGAAGTTATATGAGGCATTTGAGCACATTAGAGGTGAAAATCCGTCTGAGCAGATTAGCAGGTACACTCTGTTGGTGAGTGATTTGAAGAGTGTTGGGGTAGTGATGAAGGATAGTGACATAGTTAAGAAGCTGTTGGGGTCTATTCCACTGAAATGGGCAGTTCAGGTGATGATAACCAAGAGGACAACCAATCTAAATGCTATGACACTAGTTGAGCTTATTGGAATTCTACAATCCTATGAAGTCGATCTGCAATTGGAGGAGAAGAAACAGTCACAGAATTCATTTGGATTTGCATTGAAGTTTCAGCTCCAATGAATCCACCTCACTAATCTAGTCAAGCACAGTGTCAACCTCAATCTTATGCAAGCTATCACTGAGGAAGCTACTATTCTACAAACTGTTGTCCACCAAATCAAATGTCAACTGGTTACAATTCCAATGCTTACAATGGTATTCCTAGTCAAAATAATGAAGCCAAAATTCATCATACTCCATCTGCAAATTCAGGAATTCCTGGAATGGGTGATAGAGAGACTCTCTACAAGGATTTTGTAGCAAGCTATGAATCTATTATGGATGGCAGTCTTAATCAAGCAGAATTGACAAGAGAAGATCTGGAACAGCTTCACTGATGACTTAGAAGAGATAGATCTTAAGTGGCAGATGGCTATGATCAGTGTAAGGGCAAACAAATTCTTTAAAAGGACTCGGAGGAATACCATCAGGAAGGAAACTGGTGAGAATAAGGGCTTTGATAAATCAAAGGTGAAATGTTATAACTGTGAAGACTATGGGCACTTTCCAAGGGAATGCATGGCCTTAAGAAGGATGAACAACAACAATGGATATCAAAGAAACAATCAACAAGCTGAGCAGAAGAAGATCACTGGATCCGAGATGAAGAATGGGAAAGAAGAGGCAAGTTGAAGTGGGAAGGCTTTAATCCCCTTTGGTGAGTGGGATGCAGTTGCTGAGGAGGATTACAAGAAGAAGTCTGTGTCTGCATTAATGAGTAAAATTTCTTATGTCAACACATATGAGGTACTTTCCAACACTTGCACTCTAGCTTGTTTAAACACTGTTAAATATACAAGAGAACATAACCTCAGTTTAATTAAAGAGATTGATTTAATAAAGTTTCATCAAATAGAATTTTTAAACAAAGAAAAGGTTTATAAAGAAAGAATAGACTCTTTGAAGAATGATGTTGATGCATATAAAGTAAAACTGGGAAGGTTGGTAACTCAACATGAAAACTTGTTTGAAAGATTTCAAAAAGTGTCAAATGAATTTAAAGAGTCAAAAATTCATGTTGAGAAATTCAACCTGTCATCAAAGACTTTGAATGGAATCATTGAGCATCAAATGGTACATAAAGCAAAGGCAGGTATTGGATTCAATGCAGTACCTCCTCCATTCAATGACAACTACTTAGTTAAGCAAGAATTTACATCATTCAAGAGTTGTTTGCTTGTTCATCTGTGAATAATGTGAATAATCTGTCTGCTGATTCTAGTCTAAATACAGTTTTTAATTGTGTAGCCGGTAGAAATTTAGAAAGTTCAGGAGTAAAGGAAGGTGTTTGTGAAGGAAGCGTGGATGTTGTAATAAAATAGAATTAATAGAAATAGAGGATGAATATGTGGCACCAGTTCATGATTGTAAAAATGAAAGATGCTTTCTGTTTCATGACTTTAATATTTCAAATATTTATGAGGATGAACTTCTTTTGAATGATTTTGTGTTGAATACACCTGTTACTGATTGTGTGAATGATTGTATGCGTGTTTGTGTGAATGAATCTGTGATTAAATGTGAGAATGTAAAACAAGAAAAGGTCAAAAATTTTAAATCAAAGAGAAAACAAAAATGTTTGACATGCAAAAAGAAACATAAAGTAGAAGAATGTTCGTTAAATTCTAAAAAGAAAAATATTTCTGAATGTGTGTTAAATGCTGAGAAGTTGAAATTTGGAAGGATTTATTTTAAAAAGTACATAGATGAGAAAAATGCAAAATCAAAGGATGTGAATGAATAGAAATTTGGTATAATCAATCCTGCACTGTTAAATGATTTAAAGTTACCCAAGTTAAAATATTTTATATCCGAATTAAAAAGTTTCAAATCTGGTGATGATATGTTCAATTTCGGTAAAATGAAAATTAAATTGAATAAACATATTTTCAAAAACAGTTGTGGTAAACAAATTTTGAATTCGGATAAACAAATGTTTAATTCGGATAAAATTTTGAAAAATTCAGATATGGATATGTTTTATTCGGGTAATGAAAAATTAAATTCGGATTATTCAACTTGTATTTCTGAGAGAAAAATGCATGATTATTTCAAGTTTAACAAATTTAAAGGGTTGCATTCCAAATTTACAAAAATTTGGATTCCAAAATCTCACTGATTCTGATCTGGGCAGGGGCAGTCCACTAGTAGCTCAGAAGATAACACATGGGTAGTTGATAGTGGTTGCTCAAGACACATGACAGGGAATATAAGATTGCTCCAAGTTTTCATTGCTTTTATGGGAGGAAATGTTTCATTTGGTGGAGACATGTGATGATTAATCACAGGTCATGGAAAGATGACAAATGGACCTTTGACTCTGGAACAGGTCAACTTTGTTAAAGAATTAAACTATAACCTGCTTTCAGTGTCTCATGTATGTGATCATGATTACACCACTGCTTTCACAAAAGAGTTTTTCTACATTCTTAAATAGGAATATGTCATCCCAGATGATATGATTGTTTTGAAAACACCAAGATGTGAAGACATGTATATTTTAGATATGAATACTGTTCAATCAACTGAATCTTCAAACTGTTTCATATCTAAAACTACTGAAAAAGAGTATGATTTATGGCATAGAAGGCTTTATCATGTCAATCTTAAAAGCATGAACAAACTGGTCACAGATAATCCAGTTTCTGGATTAGCTAAAAAGAATTTTCAATTACATGACCATTGTATTTCATGTCTTAAAGGAAAACAACATAAATCAAGTTTTAAACTAAAGACTCAAAATTCAGTAGATATTGTCCTTCACCTTTTACACATGGATCTATTTGGTCCAGTCAGTGTGAAGAGGCTTGGCAAGAAATCTTATTGTTTAGTTATCACTGATGACTATTCAAGATTTCCATGTGAGTCATAAAAGTGAAACATCAGAACTCATTAAAGATTTTGTTATTCAAATTGAAAAATTTTGTGATAAAAGGTTAAGATTATTAGGTGTGATAATGGCACAGAATTTATGAATGCCACCATGAATGAGTTTTCTGCACTTAAGGGTATTTCTAGACAATATAGCTCCCCTAGAAATCCTCAGCAAAATGGTGTTGCTGAGAGGAAAAATAGGACTTTAACTGAGGGAGATAGGGCCATGCTAAGTGCATCTTCATTACCTGTCACATTGTGGGCAGAAGCAATAAATACCATGTGTTATGTGAACATTAGGATTCACATAGTTAAGAGCTTAGGAAAAACTTCTTATGAGTTGTTTTCTGGGAGAAAGCCTTTTATAGGATTCTTCAAAGCTTTTGGCTTTCAATGTTCTTTATTAAACACCAAAGACCACTTAGAAAAATTTGATCCTAAAAACTGATGATGGTTACTTCCTTGGATATTCTAGTGTCTCTAAAGCTTATATGATTTATAATAGAAGAACTGGGACCATAAAAGAATCAATCAATGTGATAGTCAATGAATATACACAGAATGTTAGGAATTCATGTGTTGAATGGTTGTTTGATTTAGAAACATTTGTGAATTCCTTTAATGGTGTTTGTCCAGTTTATTCAGATGAAGTATAGGTATCAACAGAGAATGTAGCAAATGTTGAAGACATGAATGATTTTGAACTAGGAAGACCGGGAAAATGCAAGTGCAAGCTCATCTACATTAACTCAAGATCACTCCATTTCATTAGAGGATACACCAATTGTAATTGAAGATCTTGCAGAGAGTCAAACATATGCAGACATTCTTCAAGAAGAAGACATTCCAGTAAACTATGAAGATCAAGACAATGTTGTACAAGCTCAATAATTGAAATCAGATGTGAATCATGATGATTCGGATGCACTAAATTCTACTGAAGATATCTCAGTTGCAGAGGATGTTAATGATATTAATTCTGGTGATCCACAAGGTAATTCGGGTGTTCAAGACCAAGTGGAAGAAAATTCGGGTGGATCACAAGATAATTCTGGTGCAAAAAGGGAGATAGAAGAAAATTCAGGTGATATTCAGAACAATTCGGGGGAAGCACGATTGAATTATCGTGCACAAATTCAGACTCCTCCTACTGAACCAAGCCATGAACAACCCAGTGAAACAACTTCTGAATCTTTATTCTTTGATGATATTGTCCCTAATCAAACAAATCTTTCTACTAATATTACTGAGGAAATTAATTCATTTTTAAAAGTTCGCAAGACTCATCCTCTAAGTAATATTATAGGAAATTTGTATGATGGGGTCAAGACTAGAAGTAGTTCTGGCGTAGCAAATTTGTGCTTGTTTCCTTGCTTTCTGTCCCAGCTAGAACCTAAGAATGTAGAAATTGCTTTAACCATTAATAGTTTGGTAGAAGCTATGCAAGAGGAACTTTTATAGTTTAAGGTTCAGGAGGTAGGTACTTTGGTAGAAACACCAGTAGGAGTGAATGTGCTTGGTGTAAAATGGATATTTAAAGTTAGGAGAGATGATAGGGGGATTATATTGAGGAATAAGGCAAGACTTGTTGTAAAAGGATATACTCAGGAAGAGGGTATTGATTATGATGATGTCTTTGCTCCAGTTGCTAGGATAGAGGCAATAAGATTACTCTTAGCTTAGTTTGCCTTTAAGAACTTTAAGGTTTATCATATGGATGTTAAATAAGCCTTTCCTTATTTTAGTCAGCCTCCTGGTTTTCTGGATCCTTAATTCCCTGATCATGTAGTCAAACTAGAAAAGGCTTTGTATTGATTACATCAAGCTCCTAGAGCATGGTATGAGACATTATCCAAGTATTTGATTGATAATGGATATTTAAGAGGGACAATATATTAGACTCTTCTTATTAAAATAGTTGGCCAGGAATCCATAGTTGTTCAGATCTATGTGAATGACATCATTTTTGGCTCAACTTGTGATGATTTTATGTAAGGAATTTGAGTCAATTATGAAATCCAAATTTCAGATGAGCTCTATGGGTGAGATGTCCTTTTTCTTAGGATTACAGGTTAAGTAGTTAGAAATGGCATTTTATCAATCAATCAAAGTATGTTAAGGATATGCTAGTTAAATTTGGCTATACTGATCGTAAATCTGCTTCCACTCCAGTTGACACTAGGGCCAAATTGCATCCAGATTTAGATGGTGAAAGTGTTGACCAACATTTATATAGGTCTATGATAGGTTCATTGATGTATCTTACTGCTAGTAGACCTAATATTATGTTTGGAGTGTGTCTGTGTGCTAGGTTTCAGGCTGCTCCTAAGGTTTCTCATTTAGTTGCTGTTAAGAGGATTTTTAGATATCTTAAGGGACAACCTTCTTTAGGCCTTTGGTATCCTAAGAATTCCACCTTTGACTTTTTATGCCTACACTGGTAGTGATTATGGAGGTTGCAACTTAAATAGGAAATCTACTACAGGAGGTTGCCAGTTCTTAGGAAATATGATAGTATCTTGGCAATGCAAGAAACAGACTTCTGTTTCTCAGTCTTCTACTGAAGCTGAATATATTGCTGCTGGTTCTTGTACATATCAAGTTTTATGGATTCAGAATCAGATGCTAGACTATGGCTTTAACTTTATGAATACCCCTATCCACATAGACAAAACTCCTGCCATGTTTATCACTAAGAATCCTGTGCAACATTCCAAAACTAAGCATATTGAGATTAGACACCACTTCATAAGAGATTTTTTTGAAAAGCATTTGATTCATTTAGTCAAGATTCATTCAGATCTCCAACTAGCGGACCTTTTCACAAAGGCATTTGATGTATCAAGATTTAATTTTCTTGTTCAGGCTATTGGTCTAATGAATCTAGATTGAATGTTTCTTCAAAAAGATTTTTGGACATATCTTTTTGCATTTTGTTTTCTTTTTATTTCAAAATACAAAAAGAGGGGGAATAAATGAAAAAAATCAAAAAATATTTTTAATTATGGTATTATTTTTCATTTGATTCGGTTTTTTTTTTTTTTTTTTTTTTTTTTTTTTTTTTTTTTTTTTTAATTCGGGTTAGTTTTTCCTTTTATTTTTTTTTATTATTTTTAATTCTGGGAACATATCTGTTCAAGAAAACTCCAACAATATGTGTGTTTCAGTATGTATAGATAAAATCTAAAAATATGTGTTTTCAGTATGTATAGATAAAATCTAAAAATATGTGTTTTCAGTTTGTATATATAAAATCTAAAATATGTGTTTTTAGTATGTATAGATAAAATCTAAAAATATGTGTTTTCAGTTTGTATAGATAAAATCTAAAAATATGTGTTTTCAGTATATATAGATAAAAACCAAAAATATGTGTTTTCAGTTTGTATAGATAAAATCCAAAAATATGTGTTTTCAATTTGTTTAGATAAAATCCAACAATATGTGATTTCTGTATGTAAAGATTAAACTCAAAAAGATTTTCTTTCTATTCTATTTGCAAGGACCTGAATTTTGTTTCAGAAAATGAAAAATCCAAAAACAGTATAAGGTTTGAAAATGTTTCACAAAACAAAATTTCTAAGAAATGAGTCATAAACATAAATTCCAGCATAATTTAACATAGTTCAGTATTTAAAATATTTCATGAAACCAAATATTTAATAAATGCACATATTTCTGTATTTTGAAAACTTTAACAATCTGTGGTTTATTCATTGCATAAAATCACTAAAATTAATAACTTTGAAATGGGAGTTAAGTGATTGTCAAGTAGAAAAGCAAAAGAATGTCATATTTTCAGTAAGTATGAGGATATAAATCTATTTATTATAAAACTATAAAGTTTTAAAAGTGACTTTTTAATAATTTATTGACTTTGAGATCCTTGATGCTAACTTGATAAACGGCAAAGACAGGTAAATAAGTCCAAACTTTTAATAAACTAGTCTATTGTCCTCTAAAATCCTTAATGCTTACTTGATAAACGGCAAAGATAAGGGAAAGAGTTGAACTATAGTAGTAAGTCTAATTTGAACATAAAAACATGCATTTAATCAAAAATATCTTGAGAGAAAAGGAAGTTTAAAAGGTTGAGAAATCATATTTTGGGGACTCTCAATAAAGGTGGAAGATTAATCATGTGTTCAGTCAAGTAATTTGAGTAAAATATGTCACAAAAACTACTCTGTTTTTAAGTAAATATGATATAAATGCCATATTTAAGTAAAATATTAATATAATTTATTTTTACTTGACAAGAATTGAAAAGTTTGATTGTATATTATGTCCTTTTTAAAATATTAAAACCTGCAGTGAATGAATTTTTGATACAGGACGAACTCTAACAGAAATACAGGTTTCTGCATTTTATAAAACATTTCATTTAATTTGAAACTTTGCTCTTATGAACTAATTTATGAAATTATGGAATATAAGTTTTTGATTTTGAAATTGAAATTTTGTTTTATAAACTATTTCAAGATTAACTGATGATTTGAATTGAATCAGTTCTGGGTTAAAAAATTTAACCCAGACAACTTTAAAGAGTTAATTTTGAATTAATCAAATTCGGATATTATTGTAATTTAATTCTGGTAACTGTGTTGACTTTATTGACCATTTATTTTAAATTCTGGTCTATTTTTTTTTTTGGGGTGGTATTGACTTTGTTGACTTTATTTTTATTTCGGGGTCTTTAAGGTTTTAATTCGGATTTTCATATTTTTAATTTGGTTAAAAAATATTAGTATTAGATTTTAATTCGGGGTTATTGTTCTTTAATACGGGTGACTTTTGGTGGGAAATTAATTAATATTATTTTCCCTAATTCATTTTTTAATTATTTAAAATTTAAATAATCATTTTTAATTGTGCAATTTGCATCTCTTATCCGGTTCTAAATTGCTAATCTCAATAACAGTTTATTGTTCTTTATTCCTCTGAGCGATTAAGTTTAGAACTACCTCTTCGAATTCTAGAGCGTTTTAGTGAGTTTTTGGTCGATTCTCTGTTTTTGATATTCTTGTTTCCTTGTTTATTAAGGTATTGTTCACTTTTTAAGAAGTTTTTCATTTGTTTTTCATCATGTTTATTACTATATTTCAGTACTAACGATATGTGTTTGTTACAGATGACTCTTAATTATAAATCAAAGCATAATGTTGCGGCATTTCTAGATATGAGTCACTCTGAAGTAGATGAAGACCGGAGGTTGATACTGGGGTTTCTAATTAATTCCAATCTAAGATTGGAAATTTCTGAAAGCCCAGTCTTATACAGTGACATGCTACAAAATTTTGGGATAATGCTAGGTTTGAAGTGATTAATGGAGTAAGAACTATCTCCTCAAATGTGCAAAGAGAGGAGGTGATAGTAACAGAAGAGGTTATAAGAAGAGTATTAGAATTAGATGATGCTGAAGGAATTGAGAAACTGGGATTGGATGAGATAAAAGTTGTTTTTCGTCAAAGTGGTTATGAAGGAGACTTCCCTGAGAGTATGGTTGAGAAGGAAAGGGTGTCTTTTAACAGGAGGATTTGATGAAATGAATCAAACTCTAGCCTCAGCAAGTTACGCCTTTTTGGGGCTTCACTCATAGCTTTTGTGTGCTTAATTTCTCAAAGGAGATTCAATTTTTCTGGTTACATCATGGAAAACAGGAAACGAATGACAAAGGGGAGTGCAACAAGGTTTTTGTTATATCCAAGATTCATCCAAATTATTCTCCATTCATAAATCCAGGGGTTGATGCTTGAGGGCCCTATTTTAAAGGATGAGAATATGAATTGGAAAATTATGAACAGTATGAAGAAATCATTCTCAAAAGCTAAGGTGGTCTTTTCTGAGCACTTCACACCTTTCTTCCCTCACATGGTTGAGCAAGATAGAGTAGCAATCAATACTTTCTTAGAGCTACAGGGAGAGATGGTAGAAAATGTTCAGCAACAACGTGTTCACCAAGAGAAACAAGAAGGTCCTCAACAAGCGGATCAAGCACAAATGGAAGTTGAACATCCTGAGTCTCCAGTTATTCTCATTCCTTCTCCTCCTCCTAGATCTCCCATTCAACAAACAGATTCAGTGCCTAATCTGGCTTCTCCATCAATTTCTTCTCCAGTTATTATGGCTTCTCAAACAGTTTCTCAAACTATTCCCACTCATGTTTATACTTCAAGAACAAGGGGAGTAGGAGGTAATTTGCTGAAGATTATTGAGCTTACAAGGAAGACAGAGGAGTTGGAACAACTGGTCAAGAGACAAGCTACATTGATTAATCAATTAAGATGGAAGCAGACAGTTAATGAGATGCTTATGAGCAGCTTGAGAGCTAAATGCAATATGTCTTCTCGTATGGATGATGCATCCAAAATATGGGGAGATATTAAATATTGAAAGAATGTATGTGGAGAGAGAGGCTGAAGTGCAAGTTGAGATTGAGTCTGGAATAAGGGGGAGTGAAAGTATAAGTGTTAATGAGAGCATGGATATTGACTTGTCAATATTTGGTAAAATAGTTAAAGATTTGGAGATGGAGGTTGTAAGCAGAAAAGGGAAAGAGAAGGTAGATGAAGAGAAGGTTGGTGAAACTGAGTTAAATTCGGGTGATAAAGAGAAGAGTTCGGGTGAAGAAGGAAAGAATAACGAAGAATTTATTTCGGGTGAAGCTGAAGAAGATTTGGGTAATGATGAAATGGAACAATCTGAAGAACCTTAAAGAAGATTTAGAGTTGTGGATCAACATGGAGAATCCGTTGACCACGCAACATTTGAAAGGCATTTTGAAGGTATGTTTGAAGGCCTCTTTGATGAATCAGCTGAAAAAACTTTTTGTATTTTCATTAAGGAGAGAGAGCCTCAGTTTGCACATACTCAAGATATATGGAATTAGAACTGGGTGGTGAAAAGAATGAGAAGGTAATAAGTGAAATAGATAGTGATGTAGAAGAGGAGGTGAGTGAAGAGATTTGTGTGAAGCAAGAAGAAGAAGTGGTGGTTGAAAAGGTTGTTGAAGAAGAAACAGTTTCTATTGCAAGCACTATTAAGATTGGAGGAAGGGTAAAAAGCTTTGCTGTCAAATCTTCAACTTTGGTTCCTTCCAGAGTTGTAAGTTTAAAGAAGAAAATGTTGGAATTCAAATAGAAGCTCTCAGATAAACAGTATAAGATTCACTTAAAGAGCTATCTGGTAACTTCTTGAGGAATGAATTCGAGGTCAGTTGGTCAAATGAAGGTGGAAACCCTTGAAAAGAACTGGTTGGATATTCAAACAAAGGTGATGATCAGGGATTTGAAAGCAAAAAGATAAAAAGAATTCAGGAGGTAGGGCTAAAAAGGCAAATGGATAAGGGTACTGATAATCCAACTGTTGAAGATTTTTCTGCTCGTAATACTGATCAAACAGAAAGAGTAACATTAAAGACTTTAGTGTAGAAACAAAGTCAAGATGTTCACTCCAAAACTAAAGTAAAGCAAGAAGAGATTGCTCAATACATGGAGAAACAGTCCTGATATTCTCAATCTTCTCAACAACAAGAAGAAGTTTCAGCTCAATCTCAACCATCTTCACAACAAATTTACTTGTTAAAATGACGAATTTAATCTAACATGTCATATCTTGTGTGTGTGCAAAGTTAATACTAGTAGTTTCTATTGTTCTGATTTAATATTGGTATGTGTTACTTGTGTCAATAATACTGGTAGTCATCACCTATAGTATTTACACTGGTGGTTACTACTGGTAAAGTTTATACTGGTAACATTTATACTGACACCAGTTTCTACTAGTAAATATTTATTAAACAGTTACTATTGATGCTTTCTACTGGTAGTCGTAACTACTGCCAGTTATTATAATTTGGCGGGAAGTTTTTACTGCCATTGGAAAAGTGGTTATTTATTTCTAATGCAGGGGCTAATTTAATATAAATTGAGGAGTCAACTGAAATATTTAATTCCATTCAAATTGAAGTTTCGCTCCTCTCAATCAAAATCCTTTGTCGAAGGAAACGTATTTCGAAAGAACCCCTCTCATATTTCGCAAACCCTAAATCGATCATTCTCAACGCTTAATCATTCCTAAAATCAATGGTGGAATAACAAGAACTGGCTTTCGGCATCTGTCACAACATCGTTGCTGATTTAACCCTCCACAAAGAGGCCGCCGATTTTCAGCAAATCATTAAATTCCTAAGAAAATCCTACATTCGGTATGCTTTAACGGTAAACCCTGAGGTTAATGAAAAGCACATCCGTGAGGTATAGAACACGGCGATTCTTGAAAACGTCAATAATCAAGAGCGTATTAAAGCAGTTATTGAAAAAAAGGAAGTGATAGTAACAGAGGCCAACATCCGCTCTCATCTTGAACTTCAAGATGCCTCAGGTATTACATCTGTTTCTAACGATGAAATCTTTTGGATTTTGGAAAGAATGGGTTATGAGGGAAGCCTAACTAAATTCACTTTTCAAAAGGCTCTTCTCTCTCCCCAATGGAGTTACCTGGTACATGTTTTACACCAGTGTATCTCCAAAAAGAGTTACATCTGGAACGAGTTTAACACCACCATAGCTACTGCTATGGCGTGTCTAGCTACGGGAAGGGTGTACAATTTTTCGAATATGATTTTTAGTGACCTAAAGTGGAATCTTGCTCATGTGGAAAACAAATTTTTAATGTATCCATGCTTTTTACCAATCATTCTGAACAAAGAGCTTGATAATATGTCCATTGAGGGTGAAGTCCTTCTCATGGATGCTCATTCCAAGAAAACCTTTTCCAATATGAGGAGGACTGTAAACATATTTTCTGGAAAGGTGACACCTCTGTTCTCAACAATGGTGAGTGTCTCTGTTTCAACTGGTGAAGGTCCAAGTAATCCACTTGAGTCCCAACCCACACCACCTGTTTCTACATTTGATCATGTTATTGAACAACAAGAAAAGAGTGCCTCTGGTGCACCATCCCCATCAACCCAAAGTACATCTCAGAAGGAGTACGCCCCCAAGGCCAAGAGCGGTCCTTTACCTCTTGGACGTAAACCTAAAACATCTAAACCAGTTAAGAAGGTGGTCCACAAGGAGGGGGAGACCATGTTGAAAGGGCTCATACTACTGCTGCACCACCTCGTGGTGCACAGGACAGTAAGAAAGACATTAAGATCCAATCAATGGCAACTCGTAATGATGATGATGTGGCACCTTAGGGAAATCCCACATCCCCGTACACAAGAGTGATGCTGGGTATATGAGTAAACCTTTAGTCTTTCATGACACGACGCGTTTTGGTGGCTACAAGCACTGTAGAGTTTTGAAACTTTGTAGTTAAGCGTGCTTGGGCTAGAGTAATTCCAGGATGGGTGACCCCCTGGGAAGCTCAATTATAAGTAAATCCGTGAACCTTGCTGGCAGAGAGGACAATATCGTGGTCATGAAAAGACGGGGTGTTACAGATGATTCCTCAGAATCATTATCACGAGGACCCAGGTGCCAAGAGACCAAGGGGGAGGGTGATGCTTCTGCCAGGCAGGAGGCACCCTCTAAATCATCCAAGGATCTACCTCTTGTTGGTACTCAACAAAAGGGTGGGGATGATATCTTTAACTACACAAATTTGGAATTGATGAAAATGTGCCAAAAATTCATTCTGGATGGTCAGGAGAAGGAATCACAAGACTCAAGAAATTGGTGTCTTGGTTGGTGCAGGAGGTGAAACTGTACAGAATATCATTAAAGAAGCCTATCAAGATTGGTAAGAAAGGAGGGAAGAAGGTTGGGAAGAAAGGAGGTAAGAAAGGTGGTGCAAAGTCCAAATTGCCCACTCCTTCCAGTTCCAGCTCCAGCTCCTCAAGCAAGCATGATGATGAGAATGCTGCCAATAAGGGGGATAAAATTGATGAAAAGACAGATGAGAAGGAGAAACAGAAAGAAAGGGAACAAGAGGTAGAAAAAGAGGTCCCTATTTTTGAACAGAAGGCCGATGTTGAAATAGAGATGGAGAAATAAGAGGAACTGATAGTTAAAACTGTTGATAAGGAGGCAACGAAGGAAGAAAAGGTGATTACTGATGCAGACTTTGAATGGTCTGATCATGAAGAGAGTGAGATTAGAACTGTTACAATTGATATGTAAGAAGGTGATGGTGACAAACAGACTGAAGCAGAACAAGAAGCTCAAGGAAATATGCCTTATGTTCCTTACTCTGCTTTCTCAAGGTCCACTGAATGGAGAACTGAAGATCAAGAGTTGCATGATGTGATCATGAACATGGGAGAGACTGAAGCAGAGATTAAACAAGCAAGGGAGCGCATGGATGAAATTTTGAATAAAGCTGATCAGTTTGAGAAGGAAGATGAAAAGGAGAAGGAAGAAGAGAAAGAAAAAGAATAAGAAAGTGAGAAGGAAGTTGAGAAGGAAATCGTTACTGAACCACCAGTTACTACTGGTGAGGAGCCACCAGTTACTACTGGTGAGGAGCCACCAGTTAATACTGGTGAGAAAGAAGATCTTACTACTGATGATGTTCCACCAGTTACTACTGGTGGAGATGAAGAGCATGTTTCTACTAGTGAGCCACCAGTTAACACTGGTGAGTCTGAAGCTAATGTTTCTACTGGTACTCCACCAATAGTTCCTCTTATTGAAGATGATACAACATTAGCTTCTGAGCTTGAAAAAATGAAGAAGGAAAAAGCCAAGAAAGAAAGATTGAAAGCTGAGGCATTAAGAAAAGAACAAATAGCTGCTGCTGTAGCTCGACAAAGAAAGTCCGCTGAAGTAAAACCTAAAGAGAAACCAGTTGCTTTTTATACTGTTGAATCTGCGGGACCTACTGTTGAAACAACTGAGCCTATCATTTCTCCACCAATCCAGCAAAGGCCAATTGGATTCATCACTACCAAGAAGGGGATACAAAAGGTGTTTTTAGATGATGATCCAGAACAAAGAAGCAAGGACAAAGGCAAACTGAAAGTTAAGACCAAGGAAGAGTTAAAGGAGGAAGAACTTGAAAAGAAAAAGAAACTTGCTGAGGAAAGGGATGAGAGAATCAGGCTGTTGGAGCTAGAAAAAGAAGAACAAGAGAAAGCAAAAGCTAAAAAAAAAAAATTTAAGAATATTAAGCCAGAAGATGCCATTGCAGGTCAAAGAATGGCAAATGGGCAAATCCAAGATGAAATGAAAAGAAAAGCTCAAGAAAAGGCAGATGCAGAGCTTGGACAAAGGATGCTTGAAAAAGATGAAATTCTCTTACAGAAGAAGAAGAAGGAGGAGGAAAGGAGCAAGAACATTGTAAAAAGGAATACAAGGAGAGCTGAAGACAAGAAGAAATATACAGAATTCCTTAAATCAACTGGCAAATACAGTGGGAAGCAACTTGGTCCTAGGAAGATTGATAATGTCTTGTAATCGTACATCAAGGAAAAGAGAATTATGAAAGCAGCTCAAGAACAAGCTAAGTTGGAAAGAGATAGAGAAGAGTTGGAAAGAGAGAGAGAAGAGTTGGAAAGGGAAAGAGCTCTCAAAGGTGCTCTTGATGGAGGATACAAGGTGGTACATTTTGGAAAGAAAAATGAAGGAGAAAAGAAGGTGGAAAAGAAGAAGGTTCAAGAGAAGTCTGTGCCTACAAAGAGAAGGAGAACTGATCAAGGTGGTGATGTTCCTACTGCTAAGAAGTCAAAACCAGCAGTAGAAACAGTTACTACTGGTACAAAGAGAAAGGCAAGAACTAGTTCCTTTGATAATACTGGGGTGAAGAAGGCTAAAGTTTAATCAAAGAAATCTATAGAAGGAGATTCTCAGGGAAAGGAGAAGGAGAAAGATGCTAAGAAAGAAGAGGAAAAACCAAAGATTGTCAAGATCAAGCAAGAAGATATCTCTGGAAACTTCGAATTTGGTTGTGTACCTGAGATTTCAGATGATCAGGTGAATGAAGCTGCACATAGAGTCTTTGATGATATGAAGACTCTGATCATATATACTAAAGACATTAATTGTGCTACCACATTCACGGAAATGCCCATAGTTGATTGGTTTGCTGTGGTTATTGATGGGAAGAATGTGTACAAGATTGTTCGAGCTGATAAGAGCTTCAGTATATATTACAGTCATCTGGAAATCTTTAGGAATATTAGTCGAAGGGACTTCGTTGATTTATTTCTCATTGGCAGCAAGATGTATTCAAATGGCCAAGGTACAGTTCTAGATTATAATGATCTATTTATGGAAGTACTAGAACTTATCTTTGAGCCTGAAAACGTTCCCGAGAAGCTATCAAGATTTACTCCAATACTTGAATGGATACATTACGAAAGTTGTGGATTTTATTCTTTGAGCAGAAGTGATGGCACAACAGAGTATTTTTTTGGTAGAGAAAAAGTACAAGCACCGCATCAACATTATGATCAACATGCTTAATCTGAAGTTGAAGGAAAATCAAGAGTCAAATGAAGCAATTCAACTCCTTTGGAAGATTAGGTGCCAGCTTACAGATCACAGAAACTCGATATAGAAGGTTAGAGGTTTTGGAAGCATTCTCCAATTTTAATATGAAGAAACTTGTGCTTATAAGTGAACGCAAAAGTTTAGGGGGATATTGTTGGGTTATAATGATTAATACTGGTAGAGTTTGTTAGTACTAGTCGTCATGTTTACTAGTACTGGTGAGTAATAATACTGGTGACTATGGTTTCTACTGGTAGTCAAGTATTGAAGATTACTACTGATCATACTATTACTACTGCTGATTACTACTGGTTACATTGTTACTACTGGCTGCATGGATTGCATGGATGAGTTTCTACTGGCGACTGCTTATTAGATATATTTTGTTAGCGCATTGTAAGGAGATAATTATGGAACAAATATTGATAATTATCTTTGTAGATTTCGTTAGAGTTTTAACCCGATTATGTTTAGGGTTTTGTCCTCAAGGTCTATAAATATAGATCTGTGTCGTTGTAAACACACGTCTGTTACGAAACAATATTCTTAATAGATTGAGGCTTGGTGAAATACTTGTGTTCTTAATTGTTAACGTTTATTCATTCATATTCTTATAAACTGTTAATCAATTAACCCTTACTAATATCAAAGTGTTGATCCGCTGCAACTTCTTTGATAGATCTAGATCTACACGTTTGTTTATTCAAACCTAGTTCGACAAATTCTAACTGGTTTCATTAGTTGAGTATGAATGTTTCTTAGCTTTATCAAAAGAAAATTTAATACGCTCGTCCCCAACCCCCAATGAAATTTCCCTGTCTTTGACACGAATGATAGCATCTCGGTGTTTAAAAATGGTCGACCTAAAATAAGTGGCATAGTACAATCTTCCTCCATATCTATAATTACAAAATCAACAGGAAAAGTGAATTTCCTACATTAACTAGTATATTTTCGGCAATTCCTATTGGGTATTGATGGCTAGACGGATACCCATTCTAGTAGGTTTTAACTCTCCTAAAGCAAGTTTAGCATATAATGAATGTGGCATTAAATTTATGCTAGTTCCAAAGTCGGACAATGCACTACAACTATAGGTCTTACTAAAATTACAAGTAATAAGGAAACTCTCTGGATCGTCTAACTTTGGAGGTGTTGTGTTCTTCACCAAAGTCGAGCACTCTGTGTTCAGGAAAGCGGTTTGTGCTTCCGAGGACTTCCCTTTCTCCGTTACAAGCTCCTTGATAAACTTTGCGTAATTAGGCATCCCTACAATCAAATCAACAAGAGGAACATTAATATGGACTGATTTAATCATCTCACAAAATTCACCATATTTCTCCTTCATCCTTTCCTTCCTCAATCGTTGAGGATATGGAATCCGCGGTTTGTACGCCTTAATCGGTGGATCCTCCACTGGTTCTAGTGTTTTTGCTTTAGAATGAACTTGTGGTACATCTTCCTCTTCGTCCTCGATCTCAAATTGTTCGTAACAGATTTTTCGGGTTCTACTCAAGGCTGCGGCGCACCGTGATTGTTTTCTAAATCTGTTTGTTCAGAATTCCAGGTACTGCGTCGCATTGGGAGGTGTTGTGGCGCACTACCTGGCAAATTGTCCGAAAAATCTTTGTTGTCTTCGTTTCCGATGCGATTCCTTCCATATCAAAATCTCGAACGTGTTGTAATTGCATTCACCTGTACTTCTCTCACTCCTAGAGGTTGGTATTTCGAACCCTGATTATTCTGAACATTTTGTGGTCTCGGGTTCGATTGCGTGTTGCTCGGTAATTGGGTCGGTAGCCGAGTTGAGTACCAATCATTCATTCGATCAAATCTTCTCTCCAATTCTTGCATCGCCGCTTGCTGATTTCTCTGTCCTTGCTCAATATGACCGTTTAATACCTTCAATTTATTTGTCACCGCTTCATTCTTTGCATTTTGCGTATGAATAAACGTCTTCATTAGATCTTTCAAGCTTTGATCATCTTCATCCTTCGGTGGATTTACATCATAACTCGGTCTTGGTGGCGATCTTGTTTTGTTGCGTTGCCAGCCATTATCTTCATTGTCACCAGGGCTGTAGTTACCTCCGTGGTTTTGCCAATTTGATCCCTAATTAGGATAACCGTATTGCGCGTAATCGGCATCCTCCACTCTACAATTGCTAGTTATAATGCGGGCCTCTACAATTCTCATTCTTGATCATGTGTACCTCCTTCTCCAGATAATTCATTCTTTTATCGAACTTGTCTGCCATCGTCCTGATCTCTTTCAATATAATGGAAGAATCGTTGTTACATTCCACTTGAGCAACTTGTCCTCTTGTTCTTCGACCTCTACCATCGTCTCGATATTCCCTCGATAAAGTTATTACCAACTTATCCTCCATCAAGTTGTATGCTTTGTTTGTTGACTTGTACATAAAGTCTCCTCCTCCGGCTAAATCGAGCTCATTTTGTGACTCTTTGGTTAAACCATAAAAGAAAATCTCTATGATGTTATCTTTGCCCAATCCATGACAATAGAAACTCCTAAGCATCTCCTTCAATCTTGCCCATTCTTCAGTAGATGTCTCACCACTTGTCGAAAACCACGAATATCTCGTAGTAATTTCCTACCCAAGGCGGGTGGGAAAAACCTTTTGATGAAGGATCCGCGCATTTTTTTCCATGTTGTAATTGAATTTTCGTCCAATTATTCAAACCAAACCTTCGCATCTCCGATGAGAGACGAAGGGAACAACCTCAGCTTGACGCTATCGCTCTTTCCTTCTCTGTATTTGAACATCTCGCATAGCTCATTAAATTTGGCTATGTGCTAATGTGGATCTGAATTGTATCGCCCATCGAACATGTTGTCTTGGATCATCTTGAGATGATGACCCTTGACCACGAAATCTTCACCCAAATTCGGGGTGGTAATAGCCGACCCTCGGGTGGGTGGAACTGCTACAGCTGCAGCCCGTCGATGCATCGACATGTCCAATGGATCCATAGTTGCATGCGGTTCCGGTTTATCTTCAAAAATCAACTCTGCAACCCCAAAATCTGAATTACTTCCTCCTCCTTCTGAAGACGTAATATCTTCAAATTTAACTTGTGAGAAAGGTCTAAACCCTGGTGGAATCGGAATTGATGTGTTTCCTTTCTTCTTGCCTCGCTTCTTTGATACTCCCGAATTTGATCTTGGACTTAGGAGTGGTAATCCCGAAGCTCTTGTGTTCATAAACTACCTGAGTACCTACAAAGACAAAAACAAGAAAACCGTAAAACGCACCAGTGTAATAACAATTAAAAGTAACTCTCAAGTATGTTAATACTCAAAAGGATCGTATAACAAATTCTAAACAAGAAACTAAAATCAGTCCTAGGCAGCGGCGCCAAAAACTTGATGTGTAAAATCTAGTTATAAAAACTCGACCTACTATTAAACTTGATTACACACTATAGGAAGTGTACCTATTCGTATATAATATAGCAACAGTAAATAAAGGTTCGATCACAGGGACTAATTTAGCTTTTAAAATAAGATTTAATGATACTAAGTTTGTTTTTGGGTTTTTGTTGTCACGAATAATTAACTAATTAAAGAGAAAAGTGATTATAAAAATCTTTTGAGAAAAGTATTTGTTTGTTATCAATTAATGGAGAAAAACACTCGTTTGATACTTCACTTGAGATCTAATTAAGTTTACGTAATTGAATGTATAATTAAACTTCTTATATATAGTAAACTTCCTCTCGGATACCTTACTAACTTTAATTACTTCGAATTCTAATGTTCCTCTCGAATACAGTTAAAATTCTAGACAATTAATCATTAATTAACAAGCCGGTGTTCTATGACTTAATCTTATAAAGTTTCCTCTCGAGTAACTTCTCTAATTAATAAGTCCTCTCGAATCTTATTAATTAGACTTACTCGTTCACGTTTAATTACCTGAGTTATTATTACTAGGTCCTCTCGAATCCTAACAATTTTAAACCAATTATAGACCGATCGATTATTTCATACAACCTAATTAATCTAACTAGATTCCTCTCGAATACCTAGAATATTGATTAACAAGTTTGCATATAAATAACTCAAAGTAATATATAAAACATAAACAAATAAGGATCGACGATTAAACATAAACACCTAAACATTCAATAACGATAAACAAAATTGTCAAATAAGATCCATAATCAATCGAGCATTAAATTGTTTAGCTACTCATAATCTGAACTGAATAAACAAATATGAATAAGGAAAACATACTGAAAAAGTTGATGAAAAGAAATAACCAACGAAGAATTGCGAAAAACGTATTCGTGACCGAATAGAACTCTCGAATTAAGCCTCCAACTCTTCTTGCAGCTCCTTAACATTTTCTTCATCTCCAAAAGTCGACAAAAAAAGATTGATTTTAATTCTGGAAGTTTAGATTTGTATATATATAGAGAAATTCGTTTTCGACTACAATTGCAATTCTGACCCAGTGCGCCGCACCCCCCTTGCCAGTGCCCCGCACCGTGACTTTTCCTATTTTTAAACCAACACAAACTCTTGGTGTGTCGCACCCCTGACATATTCACCATTTTGTGTATTTTTCATCGTTTTAGCTCATTTCTCATGCAATCTTCCATTTCCCGGTCATATAAACCTGTAAACTGAATAAAACAACTTTCCATACGATTAACAAAAACCTATCCTATCCATCATGTTTAATACGAAAAACGACCAAATATCGCATAGAAATAAACGTATAAATATGCAATATCAGGAGGAGAGAAGGTAGTAATAGATATTGATAGTGACAAGGAAGGTGATGAGAATGTGGAAGTGACTGTTAAAGAGGAAGAAGGAGACAAGTAGAAGAAGAAACTGTTGATGTTGGAAGCAGTATCAAACAAGGAGGAAGAGTGAAAAGTAGAGCATTAAAAGCATCAAAGCTAGTACCTTCCAAAGTGGTAAATCTGAAGATGAATATGCTAAAATACAAGAATAATTTCTCAGAGAAGAATTACAAACTTCATCTGAAGAACTACTTGATAATTTCTGGAGGTATGTTGTCTATATCAGTGGGGCAGATGAAAATTGAAACCCTGAAGAGAAACTGGTTGGACATTCAAACAAAGGTTATGGTGAATGAAATGAAATCTAAAAGAGAAAAGAAGATAGAGAAGGAGTTGACCAAAAGGCAAACTGAAAGAGGTTCAGAAAATATTGAGGTCAACCTGTAAATTCAAAGAACAGAAACTCCAATTGCTCCTTCTGTTCAAACTGGTGAGGGGTCTTCTACAAAACCAACTGATCAGAGTCATAATGTCACTTTAAAGTATCTAGTTGCGAAACAGAGTCAAGAAGTGAATTTAAAGAAAAAGGTAAAGCAGGAAGATGATCCATTTGCAGAATATATGGAGAAAGAGTCTTGGTTCACAAAGACTCAACAAGAAGATCCAGTTCCTACTCAATCTTCTAAATCTACACTTCCCGAAGACTATTATGCAGATGATCCAGCTGTCACTGCAATGATTGAAGAACTATCAAATTGGATTGATGAGCATGCATCAGATGGAGGTGATTTAGATCAATATGGGTTTCCCACTGATACTGTTGATGCATCAATTCAAGGAGAAGACAGTGCTTCTGGATCAAGAATAAGGAAGGTATCTCAAGAGGAGTTGACTGTTGAAGGAGAAGAGTTGATAAATATGAAAGAGGTATTTTACCACCTACATTTGGTTAGAGTTTTCATCATTATACTTAAGCCATTGTGATTAAAAGAAAGAGCAAAACTGGTATAATGACTCAGTCCTTTGACACCACAGAGAAACTCATGCAAATCTCAATGGAAGATGCCAGAAGACTTGGTCAATTGAAGATGGTGAACCATGGTCAACATGCTCATTGGATACGACTATGAGAGGTTCATTCATGAATGTGCTAAACTGACTTTGCCAACTTTGGGAAGAAAGTCAGAGAAAAAAGGAAAAGGATGACTATATTTATTGCTCCTATGAAGAAAGTCAAGGTTGTGCATCAAAATCCCAAGATACTCAGATGGTGGGTAGATTATGAGAATGATGAGATTGTGCCGAGCAGAGAAGATGGTGAGGATGACAGGCTCTATGAAAATGCTGATCTAAGAGAGCTCTCAAATGAAGATATTCTTACTATCTTTAACCTTCCACTTGATAAACTGCAACCTGGTGATAAAGAAAGAAGGATGGATCTTGAGGTTATAGGTTGGGAATTTGATAAGATCAGAAGGGGTACAAGAGACAGAAGATAGAGACTGATGGGTATTTTGAAGATGGGAATGGAGCTTAACCTAGCAAGATGAAGATTTTGGAAGCATCATCCAAGGGGGAGATTGTTGGAGCATAAAAGATCGATGACTTAAACTTCCAAAGATCTTTGTCATATTGTATAGTGGTAGATATTTAGTTCGGGTGAACATTTTTCATCACCCGAACTAAATCTTAGATAGTAATATCATGAAACTTTAGGTCGGGTGAACTAACTCTTCACCAGAGTTAAGTTCAAGTCCACCCGAAACTAAATTTAATTGATGTTTTAATTATTTGTTCACCGAAGTGTTTTTAAATAAACATAAGGGTTGTTATAATGTAATAGTTAGATA
Organism: Senecio squalidus; assembly: GCA_910822075.1. NCBI lineage: Eukaryota > Viridiplantae > Streptophyta > Magnoliopsida > Asterales > Asteraceae > Senecio > Senecio squalidus. The sequence continues at coordinate 6,390,079 of CAJVGC010000589.1, read as the reverse complement.
GATTAGCCTATAAATAGTAGTGAGAGGAGTTCAGATGAAAGAGCTTGAGAGTCAAAGTATATGTAACAAACTTTTCCGCCATTTAAGGCTTTTGAAAGAGAAACTTCCATTGTTAAATTCATTGAGTTACATTGTTCTAATTACAGTAGCTTAATCAATAACTTGTGATTCCGCAACTTGTTATTGATTCTAGACATAGAGTGTTTGTGTAACATCCCGGTTCTCGAAAATTAGAATATTTCGTAAGTATTTATTTATTTAATATAAATATGTTTTAAATTTATATTTATTTAGAAGTTTTATATATAAAGGAATAGAATGGTAAGAAAAATAGTTAGTTGTGGTTAGAAAGGACTTATATGGTTAACAATATTAGTAAATTTTGTAAATTAGTAAGACTTGAGAAGTTGAGGGACTAAAGGTGTAAATTCGAAATTTAGATGAGTAGGACAATGAGGTGTCAAATGCAGAATTTTCTAAGGTAATTTGTGTGTGTGTGTTCTTGAGTTCAAGCAAGGAGAATTTGTAGATTACTCATATTAGTGTTATTTGGGTGAAAATTTTAAAGAGCTAAGAGTAGGAGATAAAGAAATCTAGCTTAATTGGTGTTTGGAGGAAAAGAAGGTAAATTATGTACTTAATATTATTTGATGAATTTGGGTTTATATTATGTGTTATAGTCTTAATAAGATGCTTAATTGAAAGTAGAAATGCTTAATTGGTAAAATTAGGTTTTCTTAATAATTTGGGGATAATCATGAGAATTGAAGAAAATTGTTAGTTTGAGCTTTGATTATATGTTGATATAATGTAGATGGTGATTAGAAATACTTCTATGTGTATGTAAAAGCTTAATGGGTCAAAGAACCCAAAAGTGGCATGATGGGTAGAAAACGGATAAGAAAGTTAATGTTAAGATTTTAGAAAAGATGTGTAATAAAGTTGTTAGATATGTTTGGTTATGAGTTATTGAAAGTTATAGTTGTTTTGGTCTTATAAACTTAGATTTAAAAGACAAAGGAAAAGGGAAAGCAACGAAAGAGTAGTAAAAGTACTTCAACGTCAAGGTGAGTATACGAGACTCATTTTCATATTGTTATGTTTTAAATTGTGTATTAATATCTTGAAGATTTACAAGTATATTATCTTAAGTTATAGTTAAAGTTGTTAGCGGAAATAGGAACTAGAAGTGGCGTAAACTAACATGTAAGTGCAGGAAACGATCAAAAACGGAAATCACCCCTGCTACTGGCCTAGATGTGCCGCACCTGGGCTATGGTGCGCCGCATCTGGCACTCAGTAGCCAAGGGTGATTTTCCAGAATGTTTAGTTGCGGAGCAGTTGTCTTAAATGCGGAGCAGTTAGTGCCTAGATCAGTTTTTAGCGATTATTAAAGTAGTTTAACTATGAGAATGATATCCTAAACTATAATTAAGTTAGAGATGAATAGAGAAGACATTTATATGTCGAAAAGATGTAGAATCGACTTTCGTTAGTCGGGAAGAAGTGAGAATCAACTTCATTTATATCGCGAGGGTATGCAATGAAGTGAGAACCAACTCTATGTAGTTGGAGGAAGAGAACGATAAGACTTTAAATAGTCTTAGAGATGTATTAATTTATGATTAAGTATATTCACTAGCTTAATGCTAATGTATTTGTTGATTGTTATGTTTGTAGGTAAAAAGGACCTCTAGATCGCAAGGCAAGCCAAGTAAAGAACGGATGAGGACCTTGACATAAACACTAAATCTTTTGTAAAGAGCTTCCGCTCAAAACATTATAAATGTTATTTTAGTAGAAGTAAAACAATAACTTTTATTGTCTAAGTTATGTAGATATTGTAGAAAACGTTAACGTTGTAAAATGTTTATTTATATAAAAAAAATAAAAAATAAAAAATTGTGTGTTTAAAGATCCAAGTGTTACAGTTTGGCTTTGAAGATTGATCGGGCATGACATCTGTGCAATCAGCCTCGGTTTGGTCCGAAACGTTTTCCCAACTGTTTTCTCGTTCCAAAACTTCATTTCCTGGAGTAATATCCTGTTCCAAACCCCTCAACAAAAATGTGTCAAATTGATCACTTTGTAGACTTTCCTACAGATGTTCATGAACTGTTAGATCAATCAAATTAAAGAAAAAGAAAGTATCCTCGGAGGAAGAGGAGTGTCTCATTGATTTATCTATGTCAAATGTCACTTTCTATTCACCTACTTCTACCAAAATTCTCCTATTAAACACATCAATCATAGGATGTGCAGTAGCCAAAATGGACGTCCTAGGATGATTGGAACTCTAGGGTCTTCGGCCATGTCCAAAACAACAAAGTCTACAGGGAACACAAATGTATCCACTTTAACTTGTACTCTTTCTAATATTCCCCAAGGATATTTTAAGGACCTATCCGCTAGTTCAATACACATTCGGGTGGGTCTAGGTTCTCCTAATACTAATCTAGCAAAAATTTTATATGGCATGAGACTTATACTAGCACCTAAATCAGCTAAAGCATTGCTAATGAATAATTCACCAATATAACATGGGATAGTGAAACTTCCTAGGTCTTTTTCCTTGGAGGGTAGATTGTTTTGGAGAAATGTTGAACATTTTTCATTCATCGTGATGGTTGCTGCTTCTTCAAGCTTTGTCTTGTTGGAAAGTAGGTCCTTCAAGTATTTAGCATACTTAGGCAGTTGGACCAATGCATCAACAAAAGGGATTTTGATGCGGAGATTCCGCAAGCCCTCTAAGTACTTCTAGTTTTGAGCTTCTTCTCTTTCCTTCTTCAGCCTATTCGGGAACGGAATGGGTGGTATGTATGGTGCCACCTTCGGTTTTGGTGTCAGGTCACTCCTTTCTGCTTCCTTGAACTTACTTGTATGTCTTTGATCCTTCTAAGTTTCTTCAACCTGTTTTGGAACATCCACAAACTCATTAGTAATAAGAGTAATATGAGGGTTTAGTTCTTTACCGCTTCGAGTGGTGATCGCCTTCACTTGATCTCTAGGTTTTTTTTCCGTGAAGCTTGGTAGCGATCCTGGAAAACGGTCTTGAAGAACTTTCGCCATCTGACCAACTTGACCTTAGATTTGCTTTAGTGATGCCGATTGATCTCATATAGAAGATTCGGTCATTGAGGACATCTTCTTCATCGCCTCCTCGACTTTCCCCATCCGTTGGTTAGAAGCCGCTATAAATTGTACCAATTGTTCATCAACACTCATCTTTTTCATAGTCTTTCCTTGCTTTTGGTCATCTTTCTTGTAGTACCATGTTCCTCCTTGACAAAATTTCTCATAATTTCCTTGGTTGTTTCCTTTAAATGGTGTTCTAAAGTTGTTTGGTTGCCGATAATTTCCTCCTGGCTGGTAGTCTCCATAGTAAACTTCTTCATTTCGGTCAGGCACCATGTCTTTCTCTGGGCAATCCTTGGTCAAATGGAACCCGTTGCAAATCTCACATCCTACTTGAATGGCATATACTTTCTCGTTCACCTTCTTGATATCACACCCCAAATTATCTAACTTGGCAGTTAGAGCTGCCAATCCATTGAACTATCAATTTCTCTCCTCCTTCCATTAGTACTAGCATCCTATATTGTGAGTGCTTCTCCATAGACTCAATCGCATCATAAGCTTCAGTAGGGTTTTTCTTAGGGATTGGTCCCTAAGAATCTAGTTGGTGTTTGGTCTGCCTATCAATCCCCTCATAGAAAATCTTCGTAATTTGCTGATTATTCAAATCGTGAGTACATCGGTATAGAAAATCCTTATATCTCTCCCAAGCCTGGTACAGTGATTCATCCCCATCCTGCTCAAAATTCCTGATATCATCTATCATCTTCTTAGTCTAGGTAGGTGGACAATACATCTTCATAAATTTAAGTTTCAAATCCTCCCAAGTAGTGATGCTCCCAGCTGGATCTTTCTTCAACCATCTCTTAGCGGCTCCATGAAGTGTCATAAGAAAGACCCGAAGCATCACCTGATCTTTTGTGACATCCGGAATGCTGAACAGATCGGAAGTTTCTATAACCTTCTCCACATGATCGTTGGTATCTTCATTTGCTTCTCCTCTGAACAGTGTCTCTAAGCGCCTTAATAAACTGACCCTTGAGTTCAAACTCAACTCCTCTAGCTATTGTAGGTCGGACTACTCTCGGACCAACATTCTCACGAGTCATGCTCGTGTACTCCATAATTGTCATGGTGTTGATGTCTCTTCCCATTGGGACTTCTGAATCGTCTGAACTGCCTGACATATCTAACTCAGAGGGATACTCTGAATGAGGTCTAAACTCGTATTTGTTCTCACCGTCTGAGGACGATTCTAGCGAATAAGTATCCGTATTGAATACCGTGTTATGATATAATATCAAAATCCGCTTCTGGAAATGGAATGTGAAAAGGTGAATTAGGTGGTGCAGAGAATAATCTTCACCTCGCTCTGAATTCTATTTCTGGATCTTCAAATGGTTCCACAAGATCATGATGTGATCTCCCGGTCATGCAATACCTCTGAAAAGAAACAAGTCACGATCAGTAGAACATCAATTAATAAATAAACTCAAAATATAAACCAAAATAAATCAAACGAAAAATAAATTTGTTCAACGAGCACATACGTCGTATGTGCCTTCATTGGTATAAGACGTATGTCCAAATACGGTGTATGATCCTGTACAGGTATACGCCGTATGTCAGACATGTTCGCTGAATTTTTACTTTTCTTGATTTTCTGCAGTAAATAAATCACGTAAATTTACCAAATAGTATTAAAACTGATAAAACACAAAATTTAATAACAAATAATTCAAACAAACAATCGTTAGTTAAAACCGCTCCCCGGAAGCGGCGCCAAAAACTTGATGTGTTATTTTACGTAAGTCTTTTTAATTTATAAAAAATGTATCTATCGAATGCTAACTACTTAATACAATACGGAAGAGCACCTTTTGCGTATAGTGTTATAACCACCATAAGTACGCGTATCGAACACAAGGGGAGCGAAGTGAAACTACGATTATTTAATTTAAACTACTTATTAGTAATGATAACGACACAAATAGGGGGTTACGTTTGAGTTCCGTATGAACGTATTTAAAACTAATTTTTGTAACTTTAAAAGGTAAAACTCGACATTTGAAGATTTAATTATGAAAAAAGAACGATTGAAAGGTTTTTAATTCAAGTATTAGAAAAATGTGTTTACTTAGACCCTTATTCCTAATGTTTACCTTACATCCCAATTATTGCAATGTCTATACTAAATTTTTTGGTGATTTCTAATATAAATTATCCTAGATGATCACTAAGTATGAAAACTATGAAATTAGCTAAATCCTATCGTTTATCACAATATTCTTTTTATAATTTCATGCATTAAGTTCTTCAACTTGTTTGTAATATAATTTACTAATGGTGAGTATCATATAAAAGGTTATTTACACTAATTCTTTACCTATCTTAATGCCTTGTTAATAATTCTTCTAACCCTAGGGTTTATTCCACCTCTAGTCAATGTTATTAACCGCTTTATTCAATAATTTAGTTCCTAACACCGATTCAAATAACATTAAGATGTAGATCTACAATTCCTAGTGTTACTTAGCAATAGATGAATTATTATAAGTAGTAAGATGTGTAATTGACTAAGTAAACAAGCAAACTATCCAACAAATCAACCATAAACGTAAATTGAGATGTAACTAAAACACTAGTTCAAAGTATCTAAGAAAACACATAGATTATTAGTTCATAACTACAGTAAAATTCATAGTAAACAAAGATTTAACGTCTTTAAACATGTTCATTATATAAATAACGTGCAAACCAATGATTTTTACTCTCCAAACATTTTTGATATCCAAGATTACGTGTCTTCACCTCCTAGCAGCAGAAAAACCCTTTTTCCAAACCCTAGAACTTGAATGGTAGATTGATGTAACCTAAAATTGTTTTTAGGTTTGCTTTTATAGTAATTTTCGTGTTCTGGCCGGATATATGGCGTATGTCTTAAATGTACATACGTCGTATGTAGTCTTGAAAACTTTTAGATCTTCGGCTGAAGACATACGTCATATGTCCTTTTATCCTCATACGGCGTATGTGTTAACAACGAATTCACTCCTCTTGGAGAATATCTATATGGCGTATGTATATTTGTGTACATTCGCCGTATGCTCTAACAATGGGTAAATTTTCTTGTTTTCTTAATGTTTTCCACTTCTTTTCGCAAGCTAACCTGTTTATCAGATCTATCACACTTAACAAACAATTACATAGAAAATAATATATAAATGTGATAAAAACGGGTTAAAACAACGGGGATATCGGTATAAATATAACTACTATTTTGACGATATCATGCCACTACTAACTTTGTGAAAGTAGTGAAAGACTCTCAGCGAACTTTTCTAAAACAACAAAAGTAGGAGGATAAAGATAGATAAGTTTCTGTCAAGGTTGTTGATGAACAAAAAACAGAAAGAATTACAAGAGAAACTTGATGTTGAGCCGCCTATCAAAGAAGTGAAAGATTTCTTATAAGAAGAGGAACTACAAGAATCTGAACCAACAACAACCTCAACAACAACATGAACAACAACTTCAAGGTGAAAGAATTTCAAGGATTGTGAATCCTATAGATAAAGAGTCAAGAGCTTAAAGAATAAGGTTAAATGAGATCAAGTTAAATGTAGCTTCAAGAATCGTGGGTTGGAGATATGATGCAGAAAAGAGAGCTATTGTGATTAAAAAAGTTAATAATAGTTGTCAATACTATTACATAACCATTGATCTCACGAAACAGAAAGAAAAGATGATCTAAGGCAGCTTTCTGAGTTGAAAATGGTGAATCATGGGATGTATGGACATGGATATGAATTTGAAACACTTGTTAAAGAAAATGTCTTTAATGACTTTGTTGACTTTGACACGAAATTCAAAAGAAAGAAGTCAACAATGAGTCTTGACATAAGTCCGAAGATTCAATCAAAGAGAAAGAAAGAATAATTCTACCTGAAATAATTGGATCGTATTATGATCTTAATACTAATGAAATAGTTATAAAAGAGCTAAATTTCAGAAGATAGATTGAATGAGTATTCAAAAGTTAAGAGGATGAACAAATTTGTTCTTCTTTCCTTAAAACATCTTTCTTTCAAAAATCATGCAAAAAATTTAGAAAAAGAGTTTATGATAAGAGTTTATCCAGAAACTCTTAATTTGTTGAACGAATCAATGAAGGGCAGATAATAGAGTAAAGATTTTGGTAACATCATCCAAGGGGGAGACTGTTAGGTTATTCATAAATTGTATGATTTACCAAAATACATAAATGATGAAAAATATGCTAAGTGTTTACTTCGCCTTGACAAAATTCAAGTAAATAGTTAATAGATGAAACAATATTTGTATTGAAGAAATTACTTCGGCTGAAGTAATTTTGAAGACGAAGCAAATCATCACCAGAAGAAGCAAATCATCAGGAGAAGGTCAAAGTGTTTTTGTTGTAAACATGTGTCTTTTAAGTTACGGTAATGCATGTTCATTATGGTCTATAAATATATGTTAGGAAGTATGTTATGTTGTGTTTTTTGAACTTTCTTTTATTGTAACGGGTTTTCCCGCCAAACCTTTGAAGATCAATAATGAACAATATTTAGTAATTATGTTTTCTCTAATCAGTCTAAACTTAGAATTCAATCAATCGTGAGATTTTTCATCGTGATTGATATATAATTTCATTAAATTTGGAGTGTTCATCCTTGGTAAAATCCAGAGCATGGGAAATTTTCCCCTAAATATAGAGGATCATTATTCATTATATTCTAAAATTTTAATTATACTTTATTTATAGAGTATATGGTTGGAGAACAACTCTTTTTTTACTTTTTTAGAATATCCTTCCTAAAATATATTTTTGTCATCCTCTGTATTTAAAGTACTAGTATTGTACCCGCGCAACGCACAAACGACTAGCAATTTCTATTTGACATGTCATTCATTAGATAATATAACGAAACATGTATAGAAGAATAATACAACTAATTGTTGGCAACAAAACAACGTTAAGGTAATTAGCTAACAAACATAGAGGGTTTATATGGTGTTGTCTTAGACTTACATTACGTAAGTATGAAAGGTGAAAAATCTATTTAACTATGGGTTATGGAAAAATAATTTTTGTATAATGATGATAACTGTTTCCTGAAGTTGATGATAGTAATTTGAATAATAAATTTTGAAAAACAGACATAGATGGAACTCAACTAAATATGAGAATGATAACTATCACTTGATAGTGCCTCTTCTTTATCATTGATGGTAAAATTATAAGTTAAACAACTTTGTCCAAAATTAATACATTTATCTCATACTTTTATTTACTCTACATAGTGTAACATATAGTTCCCCATAAGACAATAAACGTTGATTTATATAACACATATTAACATATCATATGACCATCTTTACTAGACGTTGACTTATTCATAAGCTGTTGGGCCAAGAAATGGAATGAATGAAGCTATCGAGTCTTCTGTGTGGTTGGAATAAAGATGATTTTAGTTCGTGGAGGGTTCGAACTAAAATCATCAACAATCCGAAGTGAAATTTTCAGTTCGGGGAACAAGTTAGTTCAGATACTCTGAACTAAATGAAGTTCCTCCGAACTGAAAATAAGTTGAAGTTTAACTTAAGTCAACAGAAGTCAACATTGAAGATAACAATTCGGAGGATGAAGACTTTGGTTCAGAACTGAAGTGAACTCCCCGAAGTGAAATTAAGATGATGATAATGTTGTAATAGTTTAGTTCGTAGAGTGTCTGTTTGTTAGATTTTGTCTATAAATAGCGTGATAGGTTGTTAGAGTTTGTTGTCTTTGAACCCGGAACTCTCTCAAAGAGGTTCCGTTGAGCTTAAATTGTAACAAGCTCGATCCAAAACTTGTCACCACTATCAATGAAATCTTAAATAGTTGCACATTTTATTGTTGTTATATCAGTTCTTTCAATTACTTAATCACAAATTCGACTTCATGTTTCCTTCAAGTTTTGATTCCAAACTCAGGTCATGAGATTCCACATCATGATCTATTTCAATTCGATTCGTTGAGTGAGTGTGTGAGGAATTCATGACCTGTCAATTGGTATGAGAGCCAGACAAATCAATTGATTGAATTCGATTGATTCTGGTTCATCAATTTGACTTGATTCGAAAATTAGGTCAAGCTGTTAGTGAATCGAAGGAGTCCGAAGTGAAATTGAAGAAGCCTGAAGTGAAATTGAAGAGCTGTATTTAAGAATCTGTTTAGATTTCAAGGTGTTCATGGTGGATCTGGTGTTACACATATGTATTCAAAGACGGTTGGTGTGTGGAGCGAAAACACGAGTTATCAATTTGAGAGAGGGGTGTGATGGAAGTAGAAAGGAGCTCAGCCTCATGTCATTAATTTGAGAAAAAGGTGTGACATGATGCTTCAGATCTAAAATCAAGATGATCTAATCAAGGTCTCAAAGAACCTGATTGAATATTTTGTAAGCAAGGTGGAGCTCGTTTGAAAATAAGTCCAGTAGCTATTCACTTTCTTGATGGGAAAAAGGTCGAGTTTGACCTCAGACGGGAAGCAAGCTGACATAAGCTACTGAGTAAATGCTTTCCATGGAGAATCTGGTCATGAAGATAATCTGGTGATTCTTCAGCTATTCCTCATGAAAAGGAAGTTGACCATGGAAAGTAAGTTATAAAGATTGAAGACTCAAAGCATCATCAAAGGGGGCGATTGTTGGGCCAAGAAATGGAATGGATGAAGCTATGGAGTCTTCTGTGTGGTTTGAATAAATATGATTTTAGTTCGTGGAGGGTCTGAACTAAAATCATCAAGAATAATCCGAAGTGAAATTTTCAGTTCGGGGAACAAGTTAGTTCAGATACTCTGAGCTAAATGAAGTTCCTCCGAACTGAAAATAAGCTGAAGTTTAACTTAAGTCAACAGAAGTCAACATTGAAGATAACAATTCGAAGGATGAAGACTTTGGTTCAGAACAGAAGTGAACTCCCCGAAGTGAAATTAAGATGATGATAATGTTGTAATAATTTAGTTCGTAGAGTGTCTGTTTGATAGATTTTGTCTATAAATAGTGTGATAGGTTGTTATCAGTTTGTTGTCTTTGAACCTGGAACTCTCTCAAAGAGGTTCCGTTGAGCTTGAATGTCAGTTGTAACAAGCTCGATCCAAAATTTGTCACCACTATCAATGAAATATTAAACAGTTTCACATTTTGTTGTTGTTTTATCAGTTCTTTTAATTACTCAATAAAAAATTCGACTTCATGTTTCCTTCCAGTTTTGATTCCAAACTCAGGTCATGAGATTTCGCATCATGACTTGTTTCAATTCGATTCGTTGAGTGAGTGTGTGAGGATTTCAGGACCTGTCATAAGCCTTAAATCAGACAGGTTAAACGAAAATTAGTAAAATAACTAAATATTGTGATGGTTTCAGTTAACTTCTGTCATATATTGAAACTTTAATATATGTACTATGTGACCAAGCTGGTGTCATAACTCGTCGTTATAATGAAAGTTACAATGAAAGAGTGACATTCATAGTGTAATTAGTGTAAACAAGTTTTTAGATGGTTCCAGAACAGTTTTAACTACCAACACTTTTTCTGATGAAAAGAATGTTACTCACGTGGAGAAAAGCCACAAATACATAATTTATTGCAACAACCGAAGGTTGGTTTGAAACTACCTTTTGGAGTGATGCTTCATTTTTTACGGGAACATATTTATATAATGTTCGAGAACATCTTCATAACCGTCAATGGAGATGGACATCATAAAATTCTCTATCGTGACTTTTTCGTGTGAGTTCAACATAAGATGGCATGTTATTGCCTAACCTTGCATGCGGCTACCTACAATATGGTTTATTAAAACAATTCAAATTATTATCATTATAATTCTTTTTGTTACATATTTTTTTACACTAATTACACAATAACAATGTTCTAATAACGACCGAAAGTATTTGTTGGTCAACAAAAAATTGTATTTTTGACATGAAATCGTTTACCTATTATCCAACTCGTCCCATTATCCACCTTTAAGTACTAAGTTTTTTGTAATCATATTCTTCACATTAATTACTTATGAAAAAAAAATTCTATAAAAAACCAAAATAGTTTGTTAGTCAATCCGAGGAGTATGAAAAATTGCATTTTGATCAAACTTTGTGTGACCGTTTACCCAGCAAACCAGGCATCCCGCCTTTACAGGTAACTTACCGTGTAGGAATGAGAGAAGAAACTATATGTGCGGAAGAATTTACGGACTTCTCCCACTACTCTCTTGTTTAGTGTTCCCTAAGAAAATAAACCAGTAAAAACGGTTTCTTTGTTTCATAAAGTTATCTACATTAGAAAGAAAAAATAAATAAAAATAAACCCCCTTAATTTAGTGATAGGTCATTTCTCTCTTGAACCATAATACCAAATAAAAGAATATAATCCATAATTTTCTCTTGTTCCGTTTTTTGACCAGATTCACCAAAAATGTTAATACATTGACCATGGTTCCAACCACGAGGATTACAGTGTTGTGCCAAAAACATCCCTATTTAATGAGAATGAGATGAAACAAGATAATTGAACTAATGTAATTTGATCATTGACCACGTTTGAGTAAGAAATCAACCACTCTTTTCCATAAGAGTATAAAACTAAACCTAAAAATAAACACCAAGTAGTATATATCAAAAATTAAAACTATTAGGCCAAGAAATGGAATGGATGAAGCTATGGAATCTTCTAAGTGGTTTGAATAAAGATGATTTTAGTTCGTGGAGGGTCCGAACTAAAATCATCAAGAATAATCCGAAGTGAAATTTTCAGTTCAGGGAACAAGTTAGTTCAGATACTCTGCACTAAATGAAGTTCCTCCGAACTGAAAATAAGCTGAAGTTTAACTTAAGTCAACAGAAGTCAACATTGAAGATAACAATTCGGAGGATGAAGACTTTGGTTCAGAACTGAAGTGAACTCCCCGAGTTGAAATTAAGATGATGATAATGTTGTAATAGTTTAGTTTGGAGTGTGTCTGTTTGTTAGATTTTGTCTATAAATAGTGTGATAGGTTGTTAGAGTTTGTTGTCTTTGAACCCGGAACTCTCTCAAAGAGGTTCCGTTGAGCTTGAATGTCTGTTGTAACAAGCTCGATCCAAAACTTGTCACCACTATCAATGAAATCTTAAATAGTTGCACATTTTATTGTTGTTATATTAGTTCTCTCAATTACTTAATCACAAATTCGACTTCATGTTTCCTTCAAGTTTTGATTCCAAACTCAGGTCATGAGATTCAACATCATGATCTATTTCAATTCGATTCGTTGAGTGAGTGTGTGAGGAATTCAGGACCTGTCAATTGGTATGAGAGCCAGACAAATCAATTGATTGAATTCGATTGAGTCTGGTTCATCAATTTGACTTGATTCGAAAATTAGGTCAAACTATTAGTGAATCGAAGGAGTCCGAAGTGAAATTGAAGAAGCCTGAAGTGAAATTGAAGAGCTGTATTTAAGAATCTGTTTAGATTTCAAGGTGTTCATGGTGGATATGGTGTTACTCATATGTATTTAAAGACGGTTGGTGTATGGAGCGAAAACACGAGTTATCAATTTGAGAGAGGGGTTTGATTGAAGTAGAACGGAGTTCAGCCTCACGTCATCAATTTGAGAAAGAGGTGTGACGTGGCGCTTCAGATTTAAAATCGGAGTGACAAATCATGTCGTTTAACTGATAGTGAAGACAATTGAAACTGTCAATGATCACTAAGATATACAAATGATGAAAGATTAAAGACTACAAGATGCTCCGAGAGTGATTAAGAACCAAATGTTTTTAATTACATTTGTTCTAAAATTGGATGAACTTGTTGTTAAGATCTTAATTCGGAGGTATCTTAATGATCTACATGGATAAATCAGTTGATGACTTGATGAACCTGATTGAAATTTCTGTAAGCAACGTGAAGCTCGTTTGAAAATAAATTATGGTGGATGTTGTGGCTATTCACTTTCTTGTTGGGAAAGGTCAACAAGGACCAACAATCTGTACGAACTAGCAGTAAGAAAAGTGAAGTTGGCTTCTAGTCAGGAGATAACCATGGAAGATGGTTAAGCTATGAAGAAGGAAGACCCATAGCATCATCAAAGGGGCGATTGGTGGGCCAAGAAATGAAATGGATGAAGCTATGGAGTCTTCTGTGTGGTTTGAATAAAGATGATTTTAGTTCGTGGAGGGTCCGAACTAAAATGATCAAGAATAATCCGAAGTGAAATTTTCAGTTCGGGGAACAAGTTAGTTCAGATAATCTAAACTAAATGAAGTTCCTCCAAACTGAAAATAAGTTGAAGTTTAACTTAAGTCAACAGAAGTCAACATTGTAGATAACAATTCAGAGGATGAAGACTATGGTTCAGAACTGAAGTGAACTCCCCGAATTGAAATTAAGATGATGATAATGTTGTAATAATTTAGTTCGTAGTGTGTCTGTTTGTTAGATATTGTCTATAAATAGTGTGATAGGTTGTTAGAGTTTGTTGTCTTTGAACCCGAAACTCTCTCAAAGAGGTTCCGTTGAGCTTGAATGTCAGTTGAAACAAGCTCGATCCAAAACATGTCACCACTATCAATGAAATGTTAAACAGTTGCACATTTTGTTGTTGTTTTATCAGTTCTTTCAATTACTCAATCACAAATTCGACTTCATGTTTCCTTTAAGTTTTTATTCCAAACTCAGGTCATGAATACAAATTAAGATCGAACTTAATTGTGACATATAAATTAAGTAATACATTACAGAAAAAATTAATAAATTGTGACATATACATGACTGAACTTAAGAGCATGTTGTTCGCCAACGACACGGAAGTTACTGGAAACGAATACAAGCAACCAACTAGTTTATTTAATCCTGATGGGATTAGAGATTTGGAATTAGGGATTTGAAATTATGAAACAAAAACAAGCATCCAACTTATTCATTTAAAATTGTTGTATTGAGGATTTAAAATTATTCTATCGAGGATTTAAAATTAGGGATATGCAATTGGGAAATAGGGATTACAAATTAGGGATTGATTATATCGAAGGAGAGGTCGCCGCTTGGGTGGAGGAAATAATCAGATGAGAGGAGGGGGGGAAGCAAATGAGAGAGAACGTATCAATGTGGGTCATGGTGGAAAAACTAATACGATATGGGTATTGTAGTAATTTCAAATAATGAAATTTTAAGGAATCAAGACACCTAAAGGTTTGCTTTATAGTTTAGTAGAGATAGTAGAGTTAATTTTCTCTTGTTCCGTTTTCGGCCCATATTCACCAATAATATTAATACATTGACCATGGTTCTAACCACGAGGGTTACAATACGTTGTGCAAAAAAACATCCCAAGTTATAAGAATGAGATGAACCACTAAACTTTGGCTCCAAATAATAGAAGTATTGAAATTTGACCACTAACCATATTGGAATAAGAAACTGACCACTATTTTCCATAACAACATAACACCACACCTAACAACAAACACCAAGCAGTATATACCAAAATTAAAACCTAGCTACATAACGAGCTAATCAAAACATCAACGAATAAGATCCATGTTAGATGCATTTTCACGCATCTTTTTAGCACGTTTAATTTCGTTTAGTTATGCATTTTTGTACATAAACATGCATATTTAGTTGCATTTTCGTAATTCCTAATTGACGAATGAAATGCCTTATACTTCACCTATTTATAGTGTATTTGTAGGCATTGGTAGCTACGCGAACAAATGGGTCGAAAAGGGAGCAAAACGTGAAGAAACCGGAAGACAAAAAAATCTTGCAGACCAAACCCACCCGGGTAATTTTTGCCTTGAAAATAAACCGCCCGGGTAGTTTTTATGTTGAAAAAACCCCACCTAAGTCAGACCTGATGAGTTTTTGTCAAGTTCTGGTCTAGACGTTTTTAACCCGTCGGGGCCAAAATAACCCGCCCGAGTCCATTTCCAAAGGATACTTGACCCACCCGGGTCCCCCAAAATTCTTATTTTCGGTTTTACTCACTTCCCACATGAATTTAACCACCCATCCATCAGTTTTTAACATATATTTTCATCAAAGGAGGACCACGAAGCAAGGTGATACCCATTTTGAAAGGAAAATTCATCAAATTAACACCTAATCTATCATTTGTAAGCCATTGGAATGATAGAATTTGTGTTTATGATTGTTGTTATTGATATGAGTGGGTAAATTCTCTTATATTCGGTTCCAAACTAGACTTAATTATGTCCTTTGATTAATGAAATTGATGTTTGTTTCTGTTTCTTTGGTGATTGTGGTTTGTTTAACGGTTAATATTAATTCATTTATCGACTTTGATTGATCACCTAGGTTAAGTTATTAATTAATTATTGTTAAAATTACATTGTGAAATCCGTAATTGTTTTATAATCTAATAACAAGTAACAAAACGTTGTGTGCTCAATGTTAACCAAAATCACACAAATATTACATTTCATAGCTTTAGTGAAACTGTAATTGTTGTTTAGAAAGTTTACACAAAACGTTAATGTTATTTTCGGTTCATTTCTAAGAGCTTGTTTGGATATGAATTAGAAAGTTAGGTTTATATTGAAGAGCTTGTTTCGATTTTATAAACAAAAGATGTTTAAGCTTGTTAATATCTTTTAGTACAAACTTGAATAGATATAAATTAAACGCTTTATTTAAAACATCATTTCATGATTAAGTGACATAGTTGCAGAGTTGAACTTGGAACCGAATCGTTTTCCTATTATTGTTTCTTTGTTATTTATTATTATCGCAATTAGTTTAATTAATCTCAATCAAAAAACCCGTTTTGTCAGGATAAATATTACTTATATTCAAAGACTAAAATCATAAAGCTTTTAGCACGCGTCACTTTGGTTCGATCCCTACTTATAACTTATTATGTTATAATATAGTGTACGTGGGTTGGGAATCATATTATTTCATTTGTAACCGGTGTGACAAACAGTGTTAACAGCCCGACTGAAGTCAATAGATATATATATAGTAAACAATACATTACAAAAAAAAATTAAATAAGTTGTGACAAATTATCATACTGAACTTAAGAGCATGTTGTTCGTCAGCCACATGAAAGTTACCGGAAACGAACACAAAAAACCAACGTGATCATTTAATGTTGGGATTAAAACTTAGATAAAAATAGTTTTAGTTTCATTAATACTGTTGATCAAGTATTGTTTCATTGCTACGGAACGAAGACATTAATACTACATGAAGACTGTTACTACTGAATATTACTGTTACTGCGGAAATACTCATTACTACTGACGTTTACTCATTACTATTGCCGCTGATGTTTCTACTGCAACAAGATAATTTTGGAATTATCTTGATCCGCAAGTTTAGCATTACAATTAGATTAAGATTGTAATTCCTTTATTAGATGTTTCCTATTTGTAGATAGGTTAGCCTCAAGGTCTATATATAAATCCTTGTAGAAAATGGAAAACACGTTGTATTGATTCATAATTTTTAATACAATTGAGGCTTATAATTCGACATACATTATTGATCTTAATTGTTTCTCATTATACAATATTTGTTTGTTCGACAAACTTGTAATATCAAGGTGTTCATTCGCTGTTGAACTTCCTTGATAGATCAAGATCTTTCTTAGACGTGCTTTCGGTTCATACAACCTGAAGGATCCTGAAAAGTGGTATCAGAGCACAGGAGGTGCTCAAGATCCATTGATCTACAAGTGTTTAAGAAGTCTCACCAAGAAGAAATCAATCTACAATCATGACAGATGTACTAGTCAACAAAGTTCCTGAACTCAATAGTAATGACTTTGATCTCTGGAAGCTACGTATCAAACAACACATACTGCTATCTGACTATGCAGTATGGGATGTCATTGTTAATGGTAACAAAGAAATCAACAATCTCGCAGTCGATGGATTGCCTGGAACTGTTACTCGACCCATAACTGATCTAGAGAGAAGAGAGAAGCAAACAGAGATAAAGGCTCTAAGTATCCTTCTTATTGCTATTCCCAATGAATATCAATCTCAATTTGAAGGATACAATGATGCTAAGTCTTTATGGGAAGCTTTGGAGAAGAGATTCTGCGGAACAAATAATACAAAGAAGAATAAGAAGGCTCTTCTCAAGCAAGAGTACGAAAACTTCAAGGCTTTGAAGGAAGAGAGAATGACACAGACGTTTGATAGATACAAGAAGCTTACTGGAGAGCTCGGAAGTGCAGGAGTTAGAATCGATAAAGATGACATTAATAGAAAATTCATCAGATCATTGGGTGATGAATGGATCATCTATACTGTCTCATACAGACAGGGTGATGTTTGGAAGAAATGGAGTTAAACGATCTCTACAATGATCTTAGAGTCTTTGAAGCAGAAGTTGAAGCAAAGAAGCCGAGCAGCAGCAACAACAGTATTAACAATTTTAATACTGATCTTATCACACCTTCTGCTGGAACAACTCAACATGATTGTGGAGAAGATCTGTCCTTTGAAGCTTTTATCTCACAAAGCTCCTGCTTAACCAATGAAGATTTGAAGCAGATTCATCAAGATGACTGGGAAAAGATGGATCTCAAGTGGCAGATGGCCATGCTTTCATTGAATGCAAGGAGGTTTGTTCAAAGGACTGGAAGAAGATTTAATCCAAGAAACAATGACAGGGTTGTCTTTGACAAAAGCAAGGTAAAGTGCTATGACTGTGGTGAACCAGGTCACTTTGCAAGGGAGTGTAAAAACAAGACAAAGGTCAACAACTCAAGAAACACACAAGAGAATACATCAACAACACTAATCACACAAGATGTATATGGGTATGATTGGAATGACCTAGCAGAAGAAACCAGTCAAAACAGAGCGTTAATGGCAGTTATAATTGAAAATACATATGTTTCTACTGAGACGGGTTCTATTGCTCCCCATGCATGCATTGAAGTTGCTTTAATACTGAAGAAGGTGATGCTACTGTAGCTGGTGTTTCTACTGAGCCTTTTCCTACTGGAACCGATGAAGATGTTCTTGGATATGATTGGGATGAAGATATACAAGAAACGACTGAAGAATCCAATCTTATTCAATCATTGATGGCCATTGATACATCTTCAAAGGACACAGCAACATCATCTCTCATGGTTGAGGTAAATTCCAAACTTTGTTCTACTGATTGTAAGGAAGTCATGTCTAAAGATAGAAATCATAATCAATTGTTATGTGACTCAATTAAGACATTAGAAGAACAAAGAAGATCATCTGCTAGGGGGAAAGAGAATCTAGAAAATCTAATTAAGTCTTATCAAACTAATGAGTTAAGTTATCAGGAAAAGATTAATTTGGTTTAATCGCAAAGAGATGATCTATTAGTTAAGCTTCAGGATGCTAGGGAAGAAATAAAACGATTAGTTGAGGAAAAAGATAAAGTTGAGTTAAATGTAGGGAAACTAGAACATGCTTCCAAATCTGTAATAACCTTATTCAACAACAAATCCATGGAAAAGTAAAAGCTGGATTAGGTTATAAAGAAGTAGCCCCACCATTTAATCAAAACTATATCCCTCCAACTTTAGATGCACCTAGAATCCCAATCACACAGACACCTCAAACAGAATCATTCAAAGTTGATCCAATCAACTATGATGAAGTTCTTATTGAGGACGTAGATGAAGAAAGTGAACTAGAGGTTGAAGATCACATGACCACAGTAGAAGAAGTTAATCAACAAAGTTCACAAAGTCCGGTGTCATTAGAGTCCAATAAAAAGATAAAGAAAACCAATAAATGTGAATGTAACTGTTGTAAGAACACAGATGGTCATAAGGAAAAGGAAAAGACTTGGGTTCATATAGATACACGAGGAAATCAACGAAATAGGAACCAATTGAAAATTCAAAAGGGACAACTTCCTAAGAAACAAGTCAAAGTGTGTTTTATTTGTGGCAAATCTAATCACTATGCAAAAATCTGCTTTTATAACCCTGAAATCCAAAAGAAAATGCTTCAAAAGCAACACAGGGGGTTGGGGTATACTGGCAAGGTTGAACATCATGGAAAATCTGTACTTGAAAGAAAATCTGTCCTGAACAGTAGTAATGGAGTTAATACTGCAAGGAATAACTCTGTTAATACAGCCTCGGGTAGCAGAATTGTTAACAAAAAGTCTTTTAATAACAGTAGAAACAGGATTAATACTGCACGTGTTAATATTGTTAAACATAATGGTGTTAATACTGCACGTGTTAATACTGTTAAACATAATGGTGTTAATACTGCCCGTGTTAATACTGTTAAACATAATGGTGTTAATACTGCACGTGTTAATATTGCAAAACGTAACTTTGTTACTCCTGCAAGTGTTAATACTGCAAAACAAAAGATTGTTAAACCAGTATCTATTCCTACTGTTAAATCAAAACCTGTTAATACTGCTCATCTTTCAAAAGTTTAATCAATTAAACAAGTATGGCAACCAAAGGTAAAAGTAACTCAACCACCTAGTCCACCTGATTTCTCAAACCTAGTCCAAAGGAAGGTGAGTTACTTTGATGAAATGGGCAAACCCAAGTCAACTTTGGCTTGGGTCCCCACCAGAAACTAACTTCTTTTTTTATGTGCAATTTCAGGCAACAAAAGATGATGATAGCAGTTGGCATGTAGATAGTGGCTGTTCCAGGCACATGACAGGCAAATTATCTTGCCTCCAGAACTTTGAGAAATTCAATGGAGGTTATGTTGCCTTTGGAGGAAATCCAAAAGGAGGGAAAATCACTGGGAAAGGAACTTTAAGCAATGGAAGAATCAGCTTCAAGGATGTCTTCTATGGGCAACAGTTACAATACAATCTGTTGAGTCTATCACAAGTGTGTGATGAAAAGAACACTACAATCTTCACTGCAATTGAATGTTTAATTATGGAGCCTGGATATGTCATAGATGAGAGCAAGGTTCTACTTTAAACACCAAGAAAAGACAACGTCTACTGCTTTGATATGTCCAAGGTTCAACCAACTGCAGTTGAAGCCTGCTTTGTCTCCAAAGCAACTTTGGATGAATCCACTCTTTGGCACAGGAGAATGTGTCACATGAACCTCAAGAATATCAATGAGTTGGTGAAATCCAGTCTAGTTAGAGGTCTGCCTAACAAGCAATTCTCTCTAGATGACAATTGTGTGGCTTGCTTAAAGGGAAAGCAACACAAGTCTTCTCACAAGACCAAGGAAATCAACACCATTAATACTCCTTTACACATGCTCCATATGGATTTATTTGGACCCACAAATGTAAAGAGTATATCTAAGAAATCCTATTGCCTTGTTATCACTGATGACTACACAAGGTATACATGGGTGTATTTCCTTGCCACTAAAGATAAGACTAGTCAGCCCCTCATCTCTTTCATCACAAAAATAGAAAACCAAATCAATATGAAGGTGAAGAAGATCATATGTGATAATGGGACAGAGTTCAAGAACCAAGTGATGAATAAATTTTGTGAGAAGAAGGGGATAGAAAGACAATTCAGTGTTGCAAGAACTCCATAACAAAATAAAGTAACTGAAAGAAGAAATAGGACCCTCATTGAAGCTGCTAGAAGTATGCTCGCAGACTCCAACTTACCCATTTTCTTTTTGGGCAGAAGCAGTTAACACTGTTTGCTATGTGCAGAATAGAGTCCTCTTAGTCAAGTCCCAAAACAAGAATCCTTATGAGCTTCTACGCCTTTGATAAGTTTCTTAAGAGCTTTTGGATGTCCTTGTACCATTCTCAACTCAAAGGACCATCTTGGTAAGTTTGAGAGCAAGGCAGATATAGGATACTTTGTTGGATATTCATCACAGAGCAAAGCTTACCGTGTTTACAATTACAAGTCCATCATTATTGAAGAAAGCTCCAATGTTTCCTTCAATGAACATACCCCCAACACTAAGGGTCAAGGACCAAACTGGCTGTTTGATTTGGATGCCTTAACCAAATCCTTGGATATCAACTTTGAGTTCCAACAATCCGCATCTATTCCTACTGATCACGTTCCTACTGCTACAGCTCGTCCTGTTAATACTGTCCCAGTTAATACTGAACCTTTTTATACTGCCAACTCTCCCATTGTTGGTACTGACAGATTAGATGTTATGGAGTATGTATATCTCCCAATTACAACTAATGATCCTCTCAATCCCTATGACACCATTGACAAGGCAGTTGAAGAGGCGACACACCAACACGAATCCACTGAAGACCAACCTTTACAAGATGAAGAACTTCCATCTACACCAACTGACAAAGAAGAGGACCTGAGACCAAATGGAGTTTCAAAATTGGTAGAAGAAAACGAAGATGGAGTTGAACACATAGTTACTGAAGAAATTGAAGATAGTGATGCTGAAATGACTACTCCAAAGAGCACTACTGGTCCTTACCATGACTTTGAGATGCCAGACATCAATGATACCACTTTGGATGTCGACTTAAGAGTTGAGAAGATTCCATCTTCTCGTATTTCCAAAAAACACCCTCCATCTCAAATCATTGGTAACTTTGATATCTCTATGGAAACTAGAAGTCAAACCAAGCCCCCCAAGGACCCACTGAAGGATATAAACACTTGTTTATTTGCTTGTTTTCTCTCACAAATGGAACCAAATAAGCTCTTCTTGATCCAAACTTGATTGAGTCTATGCAAGCAGAACTGCTCCAATTCAAAATCCAGGATGTTTGGAAACTAGTCAAACTCCCTCCATGAAAGAAGGTCATTGGAAAAAGATGGATCTTCAGGAACAAGAAGGATGAAAGAGGCATAGTCATCAAGAACAAGTCCAGACTGGTGGCTCTTGGCTACACTCAAGAAGAAGAAATAAACTATGAAGATGTATTTGCACCTGTAGCAAGAATGGAGTCCATCAGACTATTTCTTGCCTTTGCATCTTTCATGGGCTTCAAGGTATTTCAAATTGGACGTGAAGAGTGCTTTCCTTTATGGAGTGATTCAAGAAGAAGTTTATGTGAGACAGCCACCAGGCTTTGAGGACCCTCAATTTCCTCACATGGTGTAAAAACTAGACAAAGTTCTTTATGGGCTTCATCAAGCCCCAAGAGCATGGTATGAAACACTTTTCGATTATCTTCTTCAAAACAAATTCCAAAGAGGAACATTAGATAAGACCCTTTTTATCAAAAAGGTGAACTCAGATATTCTTCTAGTTAAAATCTATGTTAATGACATCATATTTGGCTCCACAAATGAAGACTTATGTAGAGACTTTGAAAAGCTGATGCATGTTAAGTTTCAAATGAGCTCAATGGGAGAATTAACCTTCTTCCTAGGCCTCCAAGTCAAACAGAAACCTGAAGGACTCTTCATAAGCCAATCCAAATATGTGAAAGATATTCTCACCAAATTTGGCTTCTTGGAAGCAAAGGTTGCAAGCACCCCGATGGAGACTCACAAACAACTGACTTGTGACAACTGTCACCAAATCCGCTCGGTCAACGTAAATTTTTCCATTAGTCAACGTTCTTTTTAGATTGTCTGTCATTACTTGCTAACTGATGTTTAACCTAAATTTAAAATTTATTACTTATATGTGTTTATTGGGATGAGAAATATTGGTGAATCTTTTATATAACGAAAACTTGCTTAACATGTTAGGAATTTCACTTTAGCGTAAGGTTGAGCTTCTACTTCTAGTTTAAGAAAATTTAACGTTTTAGCATTCATTACTATTAATTGAGTTACAACAGAAAGGTAAACTTACTATGTTTGGTTATTTCTAATTAATCTCGAGTCGTAATTTATATTTGGTCGCGTGTGTTAGTTTTCAAGTCACCGTTATCTATTTAACCATACCCATGTCTTAAACCCATTTGTAAAATTAAAATAACCATTTTATATAACCCAAACCCAATTAAACCCTAAAACCCGACCCTTTCCCTTCCCTTTTCTTTTGATCAATCATATATCCTTCTCCCTCTTTTGTTCGATCAACCAACAGCAAGGAGCAACCCTTGTTCGACTCCTATCTTCAAAAATCAGCCAGCAATCATCATCATCTCAACATACTCTCTTGTCTCGGTTTGGTTCTACGCAACATCCACTCTCATACACTCTTGTTTGATTGTGATTTTGGTAATCCTTCTAATCTGTCCTTTCTTGTTTTAGTTATTCATATAGTTTTTGTTGTTAACCTTGTTTTTAAACACATTTGTATGGGTTGATTTGTAAAGTATTATTTGGGTTTTGTTATAAAAAGAGTTTTGTTGTTTTTAGTTTCTAAAAGAGTTTACTTTTTTTGGATAATTAGATCATGCCATGGTATAATCTGATCTCTAATTAGTTATAGGTGTATTTCGATTTTGGTTTATCAAATCTAGGTGTTTGGATGGTTATAAAACGTTTTTGGATGTAACACTCGTCATTGAAAAACTTTCAGCAATCTGATCAGAAACTTGTTCTGTGTTCACGGAGTCGTATCTCATTCATAAAGAGGTCTTTTTACTTGAATCAGGTGTCTACGACGTAGCTTTTTGAGTTAGCTTTCAAATGGAAGTGGTCTCAGCGTCTAATTCATTGTTTAAGTGGGTCAAACGTTTGAAATACCATCAGGGGTACAATCTGGGAAAAGTTTTGAATTAAGTTAGTGTCGGTTCCGGATTTTCTAACTCGATAATTGTATAACCTGAGAACTTGTAATTTTTATATTGGGTTCTTACAGATTTTAACTAAGTATATTAATTTTTATTTGAATATTGGAAGTCTTTAGGTATTTTTCCAAAAATGGTTTATAACTTGTTGTCCAGAATTGAACGTTTTTGTTGTAACGTCTTTTGTAAGATTTTTATAAAAATCACCGAGGGTCGAAAACTTATGAGAGTTACAACACATGCTAAAAACTAAGTAAAGAGTCTAAAATAAATTAATGGAACAATTCTAACTTGTTTAAATATAACGTCCCGTTTAGGAAGCTCAACTGACGTACGTTAAGTGATATTTCATAACTAGCTTTGCACAAGGACTTGAGGTGAGTTTCGTAACCCCTACTTTTAAATGTTTTCAACTTTTTGGGGGAAGACATAGCTTCTTTTACGTGAAATATTATATTTTCAAGTATGCTTTTTATTGGACATGTTTGTATGTTGTATTCTACGTGCTATAACAATTGTGTGTTGGATTACATTATCTTTTCGGTCTTTGCAACGTATTTGACTTTAGTGAAATTGGAAATGTGCTTTGATTACATTTTCAGCCTTGCTACGTATTTGACTTCATCTAAAGTTGGCAAAGTGCTTTGATTATAATAAAGATATCACATGTAAAAAATGTTTGGATTTCAAATATCGTTGTGGATTACTTCGTTACTAGTTTACACATACTGTCCAAAACGTTTATTTAAAATGCTTCTATTATTGTTGCAACTACATATTTGATTTAAATCATAGATTTTGTACGACTATTGTTGATAACAATTACAAATTTCGATGGGTTTAATATGTGATTACAAGCTTACAATGTGAGCTGCAATATCAAGAATGTCATGGTTAGTTGTCATGTGCTGACCATATTTTAAATGTCCAAAGGTTGCTATTTCAATTAACAGTAGGTGATTCTATGTTGTGGGTTGAATAGTTAAACATGGATACTATTGTGTGAAACATTTATGAGTTGATTATACCCTGAATGTTCAAATATTGTTAATCACAATGTGATTGTCAATTACTATGTCGCTATAACAATTTTGTTACAAGGATTTTATATACATGGTTTTCTTAAACTCTATGAATTCACACCAACTTTATGTTGACGTTTTTAAGCTATGTTTTCAGGTAATGATCAGGTATAGGATGACTAGAGACTCTCATGGACTTAGAAGACCATTCAATTGCATTTGAACATTTTTATTATTATAAACTTTGAATATTTATGTATTGTAATCATTATTCGTTTCAACTTATTGTAATACAATTTTTATTTTGTGGATTGACCCCACAAGACATAAGTGTTTGCTTACGATTGTGCGATGTCATGACACGTATTCATTTATTTATTTGAATCATTATTAGATATTCTCTTGTTAACTATACAATGTGTTATGACGATCGTCGATCGGTTACACCCTATGTTTCCGCCAAAGGTGGGGTGTGACATGACTGCAGATCTTGAGGGGGAGGATGTAGATATTCACAACTATAGGTCCATGATTGGTTCACTAATGTACCTCACAACTTCAAGACCTGACATCATGTTTGGAGTCTGTGTGTGTGCAAGATATCAAACCAGACCTAAGATGTCTCAACTCATTGTAGTCAAGAGAATTTCAGATACTTGAAGGGCAAACCTACCTTGGGTTTATGGTATCCTAAAGACTCACGTTTTGATTTAATTGCTTATACTGACAGTGATTATGGTGGTGAAAGTTTAGACAGGAAATCTACTACAGGAGGATGTCAATTCCTAGGATCAAGGTTGGTGTCTTGGCAGTGCAAGAAGCAGACAACACTTTCAACATCCTCAACAGAAGCTAAATACATAGTTGCATCAAGTTGCTCAAGTCCTATGGATACAAAATCAGTTAATGAACTATGGTTATGCTTTCATGAACACACCAATATACATAGACAACAGAAGCACAATAAGCATCATCAACAATCCAGTAAAGCACTCCAAGACCAAGCATATTGAGATAAGATATCACATCATAAGAGACTGTAATAAAAAGAAGTTGATTCATGTTGAAAAAGTCCATACTGATAATCAGCTTGCTGATCTTTTCACAAAAGCTTTTGATGTGGGAAGATTTACATTCTTGATTACCAGTATTGGCATGATCAACATGGATTAAACAATATTAATTAGTCTTTTAACTATCTCAATTTTTGTCCCTTCGAGAAAAGCTATAATAACCTTAACATAAATCAAGTGCCTTACTTTTTAGTATTGTACTATGTTACTACTGCAAAATTAACAGTAGAAACAAATTTTGGCCAAAGTGTTATTTGTACGGCAAGTATTTTCATTACTACGGTAAGGTTTCACTACTACTGCCCATAGTTTTGTTAATACTGCTTGAATGGTTAATACTGCTGGTACTTTCATTAGTACGGGACCTCTGGTTAATACTGGAAGTAATGTCTATTACTACTGCCAGACTAGTTAATGCGGCCCGTCGTTTAAGTATTGCTCTTACCCTCATTACTACGGCCTTATTTGTTAATACTGCAACGATTAGTACTGCAAATTTTTCTTAATTAATAAAATTACTCTGTTAATACTGTGTTGACAAGTCAAATCTCAAGTTGCAACTAACTTTTAACACGTGGCATTTTGTGATTGGACCTCAAAATTTAAACTCCGGCGCGCGTTCAGTCAATTTAAACACGTGGCATTACACGATTGAACCGTCCTTTTTAATCAACGCACGTCTAATCCAACTCGCCAAGTTGTTACAATCTTAAGAGTATAAATAGGGTTTAAGTTTAATCTTGTTATTAATTAACTCTTTTCAATCAAGAACCCTAATTTCTAAAAAGTTACCGTTGCAACTCAAAATCAAGTTTTCTTCAATTGTTCAACAAAATTCTTTCAATCTAACAACAATGGCAGAACTCCAATTCTATGAAAGCCACAATATGGTTGCCTGTTTTAAAAAGAATAAAGAAAACACTGATATTTATCCGATTATTGACTTCTTGAAGCAGTCCCATATTAAGTTTGCTCTGACAGTTAGTCCAGAAATCCATGAAAATCACATTTGAGCATTCTGGGATACTGTTGTGGTATCTTCAGAGGGAGAAGTACCAGTTATAAATGCCACAGTTGATGGTAATGAGGTCACAGTTTCAGAGGCAACAATCAGAACACACCTTCAACTTCAAGATGGAGAACGTATAAGCTCCTTACCTAATGAAACTGTTTTTGAAAACTTCCAACGAATAGGCTATGAGCGGGATTTAAATACTACAAAAATTTTAAAATCTAAGTCGTCCCCTCAATGGAAATAGTTTATGCATACTTTGCAACAATGTATTTCACAAAAGAGAACAGGATGGAATGAGGCAAGTTATTCCTTGGCTACAGCCATGGTTTGCCTTGCTACAAACCAGACTTTCAATTTTTCAAGACTAATCTTTGATGGTATGTTGTGGAACTTGAGTCAACCTAAACACAAATTTTTAATGTACCCAAGATTCTTACAGCATATCTTAAACTGTGAAATAATGGATCTCACTAGATCCCAAAATGTTTTTTCTGCCCATTCTCGTGCTAAAAAGGTTTTTGCTAACATGAGAAGGGTAAACAAAGGTTGTTCCGACAATGTTACACCACTATTATTTACAATGGTGGTGGGAACATCTGCTACAGATGAGAGACAAGTGACTTCACCTCTGTCTCAACCCCCATCTGCTTCTCTTTCAACTTCTAGTACCTCTATAGTTCCTACTGTAAGTACTGCAGCTATTACTACTGAGGCAACTACTGTAGTTTCTACTATAAGTGTTCCTCCAGTTTCTACTAAGAGCATTCCTCCAGTTTTAACTGAAACCATAGTCACCACTATTGTGACTGAGCCTGCAACCCCACCTGCTTCTACACCTCTTCAAACACCTCCACTAGTTGCTACTTTCACCAGAAAGGCTAAGAGAGTTCCTCAGTCTCTTAAGTCTAAAACTTCCCCACTTTCAAAATTTACAAATCCCTTACCTGAACAATCTTCAGGTGAGGATCTTTAATGGGCAACCAATTAGCAATCTCCCATGCTCACTGAGGTGGTCTCTAAGGAGGGGGATGACCGTGTGGGAAGGGCTCAAACTATTGCTGCTCTTACTTCTTCTAGTGAGGCACAGGACAGTTTGAACATCTCTAAGACCCAACTCAAGGCAACACACACTATTGATGTTGCTTTTGTGGCATCTTTAGAAAGTGGTCCCAGGCGCCAAAAGACCTCAGGGGAGGGACAAGCTTCTGCGCGGCAGAAGGGAACCTCTACATCCTATGATCCAGCACCTGTTGGTACCCAACAGGAAAGGAGTGAGGATAGATTTAACTACACTCCTTTGGAATTAGTGGAAATGTGTGCCGCATTCTTTGTTAAGGTTGGCAAACAAGGGGAGGAACTTGCAACATTAACAACGTTAGTCCATGAGCTGGTTGAGCAACAAAGAAAGTTGTCAGAATTCTTAATGAACCCAAAGCCAATCAGCAAGAGTGTTGGAACATCTCCACTACTCTCCAGTTCTTCTTCTTCAGATGACACCCCATTCGATGACAAAAAGGGGGAGAAAGAAAATGAAGATATTTTGTCAACAGAAGATGAAGAGACTGATGGTGTGTTTAAGGGGGAGGAGGAGAGAAAGAGTGATGATACTGTAATCACTGCCACTTCAGACAAAGAGGAAGAGGATGATACTGAGGTTAAGGGGGAGAAGATGGATGTTGAAGTTGAAGATAAGGAAGAACATATGCTTGAGGGGGAGCAAGAAATGGAACAAGATATGATTACTACTGAAGAAGAAGTTATTACTACTGTTGTCATTGATACGGTGATCATTTCTGTTGAAGAATTCATTTCTACGGAAGACTTGGTTTCTACTGCTCCAGTGACTACTGCAACAGTTTCTACTGTTAATACTGAAGGAGTTGTTTCTGCTGAGCATCCCATTTCTACTGCAAGCCTTATTTCTACTGAATCTCCATCTTTGTCAATTCCTTTAGGAGAAGCTCCTAATGTTATATTTTCTGAAGATCCTACTAAAGCTATTTTCACTGAAGCTACAACTGTCACAACTATTCCTACAACTCTTCCTACTTCAGAAGCAATCATTACTACTGCAACATTTACTCAAACAATTGATGATCAAGCAGCTGCTGCAGAACTTCTAAAGATGGAACGAAGCAAAATCATTGAACAAAGGAAGAAAGAACAAGCTTCAAGGCCTAAGGAGAAAGGAGTTACAATTCCTACTCAAGCAGATAGAACAAGATTGGTTGAAGGAGTTGACTTTATCAGTGATCCATTTGCACCTTCAGGAGTTGTACCAATCATTCCTCCACACACAACTTACATTCCCAGTTCAAGACCACCAATTGAACCAAAAGAAAAGGCAAAGGGAAAGAAGATTGTTGTGGAGGAAACCAAGAAGGACAAGGAAAATAGAAGAAAGGAAAGGGAAGAGAAGATGGGTGAGCTAGCTGCCTTTCAACTAGCTGCTGAAGACTTGAATGTTGGTGATGATCCTGCAATCATTAAAGAAGTTCACACCAAGCTTCAACAAGCAGAAATGGAGAAAATTAAAAAGTTGAAAGAGGAGCACTTATTCTTGCTAGCTGAGCAGGAAAAGGAAATAGCTCAGATGAGAAGAGAAGAAGAAGTTGAGAAGAAGAAGAAGGTAGAGAAGAAACAAACCGCACAAGAGAAGCTAGCTGGTGACAAGAAAAGGATCATGGCCTACTTAAAATCAAAGGGCTATAGTGGCAAATCACTAGGTCCAATGAAGATAGGAAATTTCTTTGCACTGGTAGAGAAGGAAAAGAAGAAGGACAATCTAAGGAAGATCCAACTGACCAAACAACAAAATCAAGAAGCATTTGAGCTGGAAAGGTCAATGAAAAGCGCTCATGAGACTGGAAAGGTGATGTATGATGCCCAAGGAAAGGAAATTCATAATCCTTTTGCTCCAGTCAAGCCAACTCAGCAAGAACAGTTGAAGAGAAAGAAGTTATTTGCAACTAGAGTTCCAAGAAAAAAGCCAAGACAAGGTGAGGTTGCAACTGTTTCAACTAATGCTGAAAGAATTCCACATGTGTCAGTACCTGTCAAGAAAGAGCCAGTCGATGTTCAAACTGAAGAAAAGGAAGGAGATATTGAAATCTCTGAAGATGACTGCTCAGCATTAATAGTTCATGATCAAGGTCTGCACATTGAACCTCTAACTATGGAGCTGCCAGAGATTATAGACTGTAATTTCTATGGAGGAGCTAACAAGACAACTTATGTAGTCACCAGATTAGACAAGAAGAAGTATGTGATGCCAGCCTTCTACATAATGTTCAGAGACTTTTCAAGGGATGACATTAAAAGACTGTATGATATTGGCATTAGAAAATATTTTCGCTCAAGAGGAGAATGTACTGGTGTTGATATAGCTATGGATTGACTTAATGGAATGTTCAGCCCTGAGGAGAAGATGGTAACCAACGTATTCAAATACGGAGGTGTTAATAATCCAATAATCAACTGGTATATCTATGAGAGAAGTGGAACTTACTCAATAGTTAGAAAGCATGGAGCAATGCAGTTCTATCTAGTTGACAAATGGTATGATTTTGGATCAAGAACACTCAAGGAACATAACACAAGACATAGTACAATACATTAAGTTTGAAAATTACAAATCATTCATTTACATAGTTACAAATTAAAAACATAGAGTTCCAACATTAAAATTTTAGGTTCAAAATATGCCACAGTTCCTGATAAGCCATAGCAAAATAAGTGACGTAGTAGAGCATGCATCAAAGAGTAGCACGTTTTCGAATTATTTCCTGAAAAAGTATGAAAAAGGGTCAACTACAAAAGGTAGCCGGTGAGTTACAAGTTTTGATTACACAACAAAATGAATATAAGTTTTCTTCAATAAAGAAAGATAGACGAAATTGTAATAATAGTAAGATCATTCAATTTTGAATACGCATCACGTAAGAATTAATGATTGTATTTGTTTATACGACGTTTGGTATTATGTATTTGCAGTGTGATCACTACTAAGCCGATCAAACCAACCATGAATATACGAGAAGTTATAAAGTAATAATATGCACATAGGTTGTCACTTAATGTGAGAGACGGTCATTCCCTAAATAGCGCTATCCATAATTACTAACGTCTTATACAATGATTTAATAGAGTGAGTAAGAAACCTGGCACTAAAGTGATAGATGGGCACATGCTAGAATAATAAAATACATACCAAGTTATAGTAAAAGATGTCATACAAGACGAGTTTTAATCATTTCAAGTTTAGATGTCATACTTTCCACCCCAAAATATTAAAAGGTAAAAAGTGGTTATGTAACTCATGAGCTAAGAGTCGTAGGGATTGACGGATCAAGATCGATGGGAGTTGGACGAGTCCTATAAACATACAATCGTTTAGGTTAGATTGAGTTTACGAAAGTTAAGTTGATTTGTCGATGCATGTTTTGTGTTAGCGTTGGACGTTTTGTTAATATAATTAATATAAATATTGTTCTTCTTTTGAGTTCAATTTCAACATGTCCTTAAAATGGGTATATTTTCATCATAGGATAAAAGTAGAAACAATTTTGACTTCAAAAATATCAACCAATTATGCCTTAACACTTCTAGACTTAACATGCAAGTTGTCCAAAATTTTGAGTGGCCAAAGATGATTCTTTTAACGTACTTGCAAAGTGATTCTGGCCAAGCCCTTTACACACTTTAAAATATAGTATCCTATCTTCATACATGAATTTTTGCAGGATTTTTAGAAGCTTTTAACCCATGAAAATGGTCACACACATTCTGGTCCACATTAAGTGACACCTGGTGGACCATTAGGTGTTAAACGATTCATTGGGTTGGAGATTTTTGAATCAGAAGGTGTACCTTATATTTTTTGTAAATACAGGACTATTATCTAACTTTTCCCACTGGTATGGACTTTTTTTTAGTAAACATTGACCAAGTTATGGCCTTCCAAAGTCAGGTGATAGAACGTGTCTTGAAAGACGGTTTTACCCACTTCCATTCTAACCCTTGTTTAGAGGACCAAAACTCCTTATTTTTAAGTGTGTCCACTTGCATTTGAAAGAGGACTCATGCATTCACATTTTTGTAACAAGAACTAAAAATTTGGTGTTATGGTTAAAGAGATATACCTCTTTGAAGTTGGGTATATAGATCTTGACAGAATTTGTCCAAATCTAAGTCTCACCTCTCCACTCATACAAACACATCCATTTTATGATTAAACAATGCATGCATCCATATGAGTGTTTTGGCCTGAATATCTCCAGAAAGAGATGATGAACATATACACCTTAAGTTTGTAAGCACAACCACACAATCAAAATCAAGCACAAACACAACATAATATGGTCATGAGTAAGGCACTGCCTGTAATAGATTTTTAAGAGAGGCATCACCCCATACAAGCACATATTAGTTTTGCTTTTACTTATTTTTACAAGATTAACAAATGCATGCAAGGATCTTGGTCCTTAATCATGGATCTTGAGGTTTTTCTTCAAATCTACCCAAACAATAGAAAGATAAGCATGAAAAATGCTCCTTTTGATATTCTAAGGGTGTTGTGATAGAAGAAAGATGATAAAATTATGAAGATTCTTACCTTGTCGTGAAATATTCTTCAAAATATGGAAAGAGATATAGGATTCTCTTGAAGATTCAAAGGAAAAAGGAGTAGGTGAAAATGGAGAGAATAAAAGAGAAAGTTAGAAATTGTGTGTGTGTGTGTGTGTGTGTGTGTGTGTGTGTGTGTGTGTGTGTGTGTGTGTGTGTGTGTTGGTTGTGATATAGAGAGCGAGAGAGGAGAGATTTTTGTTTAAAATTTTGGTTATTAGTTGATTGGTTAAGTTAGGAGGTGAGTGGAAGGGATTAGTGATTGTGGGTGGTGATGTATTTGGTCTAAGTTGTGTGTATGTATACAATTTATATATATGCGTGTATTGGGGCACGTCTTGGGTGGGAAAAAGAGGAAGTTTTTATAAATTTTGTGTGTAAATGTTTTTCTTGTATAATTTGTGTAAAGGTGGTGATGTGTTGTAGTAAGTTGTGATAAGTAAGAATGTGTAAAATGCTAAATTGGTCTTAATTAAATAAAGTATGATAGAAATTATTTTAGAAGTCAAAAATAACAATTTCTAAGATTAAAAATGTATTCCGTTAGTTAATTGGTGTTATGGCTCAAGTCCGGATGCCAGTAGTGCGACAATACAAGTAAATACGCAAAACACGCAATTATCGGGAAATTGCGATAAATCACCATTTTATTAGGGAAAATGAATTATAAGATGAGCTAGAACCTACAATAAATGGATTTGACCTCGATTTTTGGTTTTAGGGATACAAATGCACTCAAGGGATCAAATAATTAATTAGGTTCAAATAATTATGAATAAGGAAGTTAATTGCTAAGGGAATCGAACCTGGGATTTGATGGTTATCACACAATACTATCACTGAATTCCTAGAAATTAATAACAAAAATGTTGTAAATTCAAACCCACTAGTTACTATTAATTGTAATTACATCACAAAATGAATTGAATTATACAATAAACTTAAAATCAAAATCGGTCCTTTAATTCCTTAACGACTAAACAAAGAATCCCCGTTTTCGCCCTATAACCCGCCCCATAACCGATAAGCCATCCCCAAACCCGCCCCGAAAGATTCGGGTTTTTTGCCATCCCTACCAATTTTGGAAACCTCACTTGATTATTCTTCCAAAACTGCAAGACGATGTATGCCCCTCGAGCCTTTCAAATTTACTTTGAAATTCCTGATAGCCCTCTAACTCATATATCATCATCGCCTACATTTGAGCTCTCCCGTAAACAAGAATCATGATTTGTCTCAGTACGAGTCTCATACTCTTTATATAACTTATACAAACCATCGGAAATACTTTTCAATGTTCTGACGAATTTCATCTACCATGTCACGTTTTGAAAAACAAAATTCAATCGTTTTAAGCTTATTCCTTGGATCCAAAAATTGTGCAAAAGACAGAACTATACTGTAGGCTTCCCAATATTTACGAAACTTTTTTCCATTTCTTTTGCAATACCACTTATAATAGGATCCAAATTGTGAATCTCCTTTTCAATAGACCTTTGAATTTTCCATACTTTGAGAAAGTATAAGTTAGAAATAGGATACAAGCTTCCGAAAAACAAAGTTGTGATATTATAAAAGGGTTCTAAAATCAATGTAATTTTTTCTATCCTTCTCCATTCCTCCTCTGATAGACACGTTTTAAAATTTTCATAAACAAGGTCTAACTGAGCATAAGCATTGCTATAAACCAAAGGAAAATCAAGCATAAGATATGTCAAATTCTATCTCGTCGTTGTATCTTGACGCATATGTCTCCCACATTGTAACTTACGGGGTGATATGTATTTTGCAAACTTAAAATTTCTTACAGAACTTGCTCTAACATACTTGACTGACTCGTGAACTTTCTCAATAGCTTCGTCGATTACTTTTAACCCCACCTGAACAATAAGATTCAATACGTGTGCTCTAGAACAAACATAGATAAAATCACCATGACAATGTAACAACTTGTGCATTTGTCTCGTTGCCTCAAGTTCAACATAAGTAAAGGGATAGATAGCAGTTGATCCAAAGGAGCTCGTTTTTGTAGTGGCCCGGGCTCATCGAGGTTAAAACACTTTGGGATATGTCTCTTCAAGTTAGATGTATCAGAATTAGTCTTGGAACTATAGATCTTTCCACAAGCCATACAAGTTGCTTTTCTCAAACCATCATTTTCTCAAACTATCATTTGGATCAACTACTTTGTCAAAAACATAAGAACTTTCGTTATTTGTAGTCGATGAAGAAGTCGCGTTGTTGTTTGACATATCTATGTCAAAAACAAATTAGTATTATACAAATACAAATACCATAACTAAATATTGAGTATATGGCATTCATTTCTTACTTCATTTTAAGTACTCTTTAATATAAAAATTATAATTTAAGCAAAAATAAAAGTAAAAATAAAAATTCCCAAATTATCAAAGATGTAATTAGGGCAAAAATAAAATAAATAAATAAATCAAAAGATAAGTAAAATAAAATTATATCTAATAATAAATCGATAGTGTTGTTGAGAGAAATATGACCTCAAGCAGATTAAATTATAGAGGAGAAATCCATTTTAGAGATTTGGTGCTTAAGCATGTTCGGTAGGTTCTTTACCCATTCTCATTATTTTCGTCCAATTTGACCCGTTTTTTTTTTTTTTTTATTACATTGTTTGTGCCCAATATGACCCGTTACAAAAAATTATAAAAACTATCCGTTATGAATAAAACAAAAGGGGTATATTAGTTATTTTGATAAACTTAACAGAAGTAAGCTAGCTTTAATGAACTAAAGGATCGCAAATATACAAGGTTTCAAAAATAAGAATGTCTAGTATACTTTCAAACATAAAAGGACGATAAGTATCATTTTAATAAAACAAAATGACCATATATGTAACTAAATCAATAATATATAACCTTTTACTATCTTACCATATTAATAATTGTTTAAGGAGTAAATTACATAGATCGTCCCTAAGGTTTATATGAAATTACGGTTATTGTCCCTAAGTTTAAAAAGTTGCATGGTATGTCCCAAAGTTTAGAGTAATTACGGATTTTGTCCCTAATTTGGATGTCCGTTAATTTCCACCGTTAGTGTCCCTCACGTGTTAAACACGTGAGGGGTATTTTCGTCATTTCGTATTCTGTTCTTCTCTATCATCTTTCTCCCCAAATCTAACTCCTATCTTTTCACCTCAAAAAGCAACAAAAATGGAGGGATCTCCTCTTCCTCTGCAACATAAACCCAAATATAATATCCAAAACATATTTCAAAATTCACATACAAAATTATACAAAACCCTAAGAACCCTAAATACCCAAAAAAAAAGGCTTTATAATATATAAACCCAATCTGTTTTGTTGTTGTTCTTGAAGAACATGTCTTGAAGCCATTTATAACAATCGATTGATGAAAACTTGAACAGAAAAAAAAACCCCAGATTAAGATTCGATTACTCTCTCTCTAAAACCCCTTTCTGGCTTTCTCTTTCTAGAATTGATCGAAATCAAGTAAAGATGTCGCCGGCAAAATGCCGAATATTCCCCGCCGTCGTCGTCGTCGCCGACAGCAGCAGAACGGATCTCCTCGTTCCAAAGTTTCTGTTTGGGTAATTGGTGGCGGCGACGGCGGCGCCGAACTGGGTTTTTTCCGATAAGAAGTGTCATCTGGCCGGAAATAGTGGCGGCGATGTAATAACCCGAAACTGGTTCTGGGCCTGATCCAAATTTAGCCCAGGATAGATCATAGTATAATTGTATAAATTCTGATTTGTTGTTAGATATGGGTATTTTCTTGGATCCATGTTTATTCCAGAAGATTAATGGTTTGATTTGTAAATGGAAAAAGGTTGTCGATCTAAAGAAAGAGAAGATGTTGCATTCATACTTAGTTGTGGGTAAGGCGGCCTAGATTGCATATAATTTATGCTAGCCATGTATTGTTGTTGATGATAATGATGATTAGTAAAAGTCATGGCGCAGAGTACTAAATCAATTGCAGTCACATCCACTTGAAAGCTTATTTGATTTCTTGAGAGTGCAAAAAGACGAAAATACCCCTCACGTGTTTAACACGTGAGGGACACTAACGGTGGAAATTAACGGACATCCAAATTAGGGACAAAATCCGTAATTACTCTAAACTTTGGGACATACCATGCAACTTTTTAAACTTAGGGACAATAACCGTAATTTCATATAAACCTTAGGGACGATCTATGTAATTTACTCTTGTTTAAGTAAAGAAAATAAAATAGTGTATGTGTTTCCAAAGATATCATTATTTTATTTTTAAATATTATTATATTTGGTCACCGTTTGGAAACAATAATAAAACCAAAAAAAGTCAGATTAGTGATTGTAAGACAAGAAGCGGTTCACCTGAATTATGATCTTTTGTTTGTAAATCAAATCTGGATTCAACAAAATGAAGCCAGATAGATAGATATACAGATAGATAGATATATATACATACAGATGATGAAACAGTGTTATTGTACATTTATAATTCAATTTTAAGAGGTGAATCATGGCAGTTGTTACTGGCGATCGTTACCTCGAATCGTTAGTAAAATTCGTTGAAAAACAAGCAGGTCCTTTAATCGAAGGAACCCTAGTTTTGAAGGTGAATCCAGTTGGTCTTCATTATGTTCAATCTCGTCTTGAATCATTAGCTGAACTTGAGGCTCTTCTCTCTGGTACTCCTGTTGATTATCTCCGTGCTTATGTTTCTGATCTCGGTGATCACCGTGCTCTCGAACAGCTTCGTCGCATTTTACGTATACTTACATCTCTTAAAGTTATATCTGTTCTTCCTCCTCAGTCATGTTCCAGAGATCCTACTCCACTTTGTTTGCTTCCCTTTTCTCGCTTAAAAGTCCTCGAGCTTCGCGGTTGTGATCTTTCCACTTCTGCTGCTAGAGGTCTTCTTGAACTTACAAACACTCTCGAAAAGATTATCTGTCATAATTCAACTGTAAGAAGAAGATTATTTCTTCATTAGCTTTCATTATTACGTTATTTGTTTATAGTAGCTAATTATAGGTTTGTTCTTATAGGACGCGCTTAGACATGTTTTCGCTACTAGAATTGCTGAGATTGAGGGCTCTCCTCAGTGGAAGCGATTGTCTTTCGTTTCTTGTGCTTATAACGGTTTGCTTCTCATGGATGATTCTTTGAGACTCTTACCGGTTGTTGAAACTCTTGATTTAAGTAGGAACAAGTTTGCTAAAGTTGATAATCTTTGGAGATGTAGCAAGTTGAAGCACCTGGATCTTGGTTTTAATCAGTTGAGAACGATTGCATCATTTAGTAAGGTAACCTTTATTAAACTTGTGCATTTGGGGTATGAATCAAAGTCAAAAAGCTCTAACGACGAGTGTTAAATGTATAAAACTATCCTTATATGCAGGTCACGTGTCAAATTGTGAAACTAGTGTTGAGAAACAATGCTCTTACTACTGTGCGTGGAGTGGAGAATCTGAAATCACTTGAGGGTCTTGATCTTTCCTATAATATTATTTCTAGCTTTTCAGAGCTTGAACTCCTAGCGGCTCTTCCATCACTAAAAACTTTGTGGTTAGAAGGAAATCCCGTATGTTCTGCTAGCTGGTACAGAGCACAACTATATAGCTTCTTCTCTGATCCAGAAAAGGTAAGTATTGGAAATATATATTTTTTTATTTATTTACTTTTACTAGTTTTTCGTCGATACTGGCTATCCAATTCGTTTTTTAATGTCTAGATTAATGTGTAACATTGCAGCTGATATTGGATGACAAAAAGATCTCAACTAGAGAAGTCTGGAAGCGACAAATAATCATTGCCAGTAGGCATAAGCAACCTGCTAGCTTTGGATTTTATTCCCCAGCGAAAGATGAGGCCGAAGCAGAGGGTAGTGTCAACCCAAAAATGGTTGGTAATTAATAACTTGATTTTTTAATAGTTTATTTATAAACTTTGTCGGATGGGTGTTGTTATGTACTGTGGGGTTGTTTGAGTATACTTTAGGAAAGTAATTTTGCGATGTTAAATACTCAGAAAAAGATAACCATCTGTGATAAAACACACCAGTGAAGATATTGTTTGCATGTGCTTTTGTTTGTTTGGAGTTGTAATAATTAGATAATATGTTGTAATTTAAGACACTAATAGATAGACCGACCAGAAAGGGCATTTTTTATGAGTGATAAGAGGCATCTTGGAAATGAGAGTAAAAATATGTAGAATTAGTTTAAAATACATATGTATTTTTATTTACCTTTTGATAATCAGTTTTGTTGGAGGTGGTCTGAAATTGATTATGCAACAGTAATTATATAACCCTTAAACAGCCAGAATTTCAGAAGTAGAATTTGATTATGTAAACACTAAAGTAAAGATTATTGTGAGTTCAAGTCGCAGTAATTAGATAATGTGCTCTAGAGAGCATATCCAAACACCCTCTAAACCATGTTCATAATTTCCAAACTTCATATAAGTCTACGTAACAGGCAATGAGAAAACATAATTGCTGTCTAGAATTTCCTTGACCATGATTACTTTTTTGTTCTATTTTCCCAGAGAAAGCTATCTCGTGTTGCCAGCATCGAAAGTGAAACAGAGAGCACAATTGTTGATTCTGATAATGACTCGATTACATGTGTTGATGAGGATCGGGGCAAACAAGAGAATCCTGATTCGGAGAAAGGAGCTGTGATAGTTGGTATCATGAAAAAAATCGAGTTTATGAAAAAAGAACCTTCTGCTTTATGGCTAGAGGAGTTTCAACGGTGGATGACTCATATTTCTGATGATCATGTGAAGGGTGATATGCAAATCGGGGTTCCCTTAAGTCCTAACAAAGAAAAAGATTCTAGGAAGAAGAGAAGATTAAAGCATTTTGGTAAAAAATCAAGATATATATCGGGTTCGGCTGATGTTTTTGAAGCTGAGCACCCTATGGAATTTCAAGAATCTTATTATCCGTATGATGATTTGTCTATCAATACCGTATCTCATGAAACTGAAGAGGGGTCCATTGCAAATCACATGAAACTGAGATCCTATTATGATAAAAACGTTAATCCCACTAGGAATATTCAACCACATGGAGATGAGGGGACATGTTCTAACAATGGTATCAAAGTTGAAGGATCTGAGATGACAACCTTGGACACTGTTGATAATATTATTGAAGCTCGTTCTCCCTCAGTTCATGCAGGATCACCTCCTCATTATAAAGAGGACATTCTGCATCGTCGTCAGAATTTGGAGGAAGAACTTCTGCAGTTATCTGCTGAGTCCTATTCAATAGCATCTTCAGATAGCTATACAAGTGATAGTGGAGATGATTCTATTGAAATTGGATCACATATACATAATGAATCAACAACTGATGATCATTCAAGAAGTATGGATAGCATATCATTTGTCCATTCTGAAGACTTATACTCTGATAGAAGACACGATGTGACTAGGTTTACTGAAAATGGCTCATGTTCATTGTCTCCATGTACAACGGAATTTAGAAATGCTGAACAATTACGCAATAATAATGAAGGAAATTTTCATGATGGGGAAATAGTCGGTCTTGTGAAGCAAGAAGCAAATTGGTTGGAGAAGAAAATGTGGAAAAGAAAACCAAAGCCTAGAGTTGTATCATTAGTAGAGAAAACAGCACAAACAGATGATGCTAATGACTCACATAAGTTAAACGACAGTGCACACGATGTACTCGGGGTGTATAGGCTACTCGAGGTGTATAGGCGAGACACTGGCATGAGTTATTACCAGCTTGAAGGTATAAATGGAATTTTTACCCATTTACTTATGACTGGGTCGATTCGGTTGTTATCTTTAACGGGTCTCATAGATAGAATGAAAAATAGCTGAAACAGGTCAAATGGCTCAAAAGTCTCCCAAAGCGTATTTCAATGCATATGAAATTCTAAATAGTTTTATCAAAAGAATTAGGTTATTATTACTGAAATAGTTTAATTTGGTAATCATATTTAACATATTAGTTACTTATTAAGAAAAATTTGGACAAACACTTTTTTGCACTCAAAATTACTCATTTTGACCTATAACAAAATTTACCGATCCGTGACCTAACCTGCACATTTTGCCACCTCTATGTCTCTAATTGAAAGTATACATTCCATGATTGCAGAAGGAGAGATTTTGCCTGAAAATAATCTATCAGGCCGTGGGACAGAAGAGTTCATCTTAAAGAACTTTAAAGTAGATCTTGCAGATTTTGGAGTTCAAGAAACTTGTAGGGAATTTGTGTGCTGCAGTTGTTTGCTCGAGGATCCATCTGGATGTAGTAAAAGGTAGATGTTATAAATTTAAAACATGTAGGCCTCTTTTGTTTTTACCAATAAGTTCTTAATAAGAGTAAATTCTCATATTCATTTAGATACAAGAGTATTAAGATTGTTTGAATTTATTTTTTGTTAAGCTCTTATAATGTCTTGATTTCCTCTTATTCGATAAGAGAAAATAAATGTCTGATTTCCTCTTATTAAATAACCTATCAATACCATGAACTCAAATTCAACACACAAGTCTTTACATATTTTTAAATTTATTTGTCATAATTTATTTTAAAATTTATTTATCGTTATTTTAAGCTTTAACTAACTTATGATTTTTTAATAAGTGTTACATACGTTAATTATATAATTATTTACATTGATTTAAAAAGGTAAAAAAAAAAATCAATGGTTTGAATAGTTATGATTAACTTACGTGAAAAATAACTGGATAAATTATGAAAACGGAAAATAATTGATAGAAAAGTTTTTGTCATGTTAGTTTACGAAGAAAAAAGTATATATTTCCCCCTTTTATCGTACTTTGTTTGTTATAGTATTTTCACTAAAATTTTACTAATATTCGGTATGATTGTTGAAAGCGCTTGTTTTCTAATATAGAGATATTTTTTTGTTAAATTTTAATTTATATTCAATTATTTTTTATTGTTTTTATACAATTTAGCTAGTTTAATATCATTAAAAATGATAAGAGAAACCAAAATATACAAAAAAGAAAAAAAAAATTAAAAAATAAACATATTCAGACTATTTTTCAAACAGTTTTATTGATTATGCTTTCAGGTTTCAGACACTGCCTCTTATCATTCAGAACTGGTTTTCAGATTTCAGACTTAAGTATTCAGCAAAAACAAAAAACCCCGTAATCTTCATATTTTCATCTTATCGGATAGTACTTTATCAATAAACACATACTAACTAAATTATCTGTGCTCATGCATTGATGACCATTACTAAATCTTGATTTTCTGCATCCTGATCGCTCATTTACTACTATGGGGTAGAGCATTATCTGGCATAGACAGTATTGTTGCATGTATCTAAGCTCTCACTAAACCATATCAAAAGTAAGCTTGTTAGACTATACACAACACCATCTAAGGTTGTCATTCTTTGGCCCTTGATTTTAATGGGTGAAAAGTTGAATTGATCGTGTATTAAATTGTTTAGAAGTTTGAGTTTCTCATGATAATCCTCTAATTAGATCTCTTAACTTGAAATGGAGGTCACTTGCCCGTGACTTTATTCTACACGTTTGACTTGAGGTCCTTTTGGGGAGATTTGAGTTAATCTAGTTCTGGAGTTTCAGGCTTAAAACTTTATTTTCAGAATAGAATTTCCTCTATGCTTTAGTTGTTTCGATCTTAGCTTGAATAGCACATCAGCTTAGTTGTTTTAAGCTGATCTTGCAACAGCTAATATTAAAAAGAACTGTCGCATTCCAGATTTTATAATGTGGTTAAAAAATATAACGATAAAGGTAGTGGACAGGAAATTTTTTGATAATCACCCTGAAACACAGCTAAACCCTATTTAGACCTAATGGCGAACATATTAATAGATGGTCCACAACTTTAAATACCCTTTTTAATTGTTAATAGTATTAGAGTTTTGCTTGTTTATTTTGTCGAGGTCCACATCCCATCATCTATCGGTGGCTAAATTTATTTTATTGATTAATCTCTTGATATTTAGGGTGGGAAATGGGAAGAAGGAAAAAACACCACTCTCAGTTTCCCAATAGCCTAACAAGGTTGGGTAGTATTTAGTCAATAACAGACATATATATAATTAGAGCTTTACGTGTTGATATGTCTAGATCTATGACTCGACATAATAAGCACTATATGCTGTTTCCATTAATAATGAAATGTTATGTTTGCTACCTTAAATGTGAACCTATTTTCTTATTGTCTTTATCAGATTAATGTAAGTACACTTATATGGTGGCTGAATGTGTGCCAATATCTTACATGTCTCATTGGTTAAACATATCTTTTGTTTTGTGTTTTGTTGATCAACAGTGGAATGGCGTTATTATTGAGCTGTGAACAGAAGGCGTATGTTGTGCTCCTCAATAGCCGACATAATGGGTCAGGTTAGGTTCGTTGTGGTATGACCATTACGCAAATTATAATTGATATAGTCCTGTAATACATCTTAGCAAGTGTGTTTTCTATCTATTCAGCTCCTTTCATTGCTATTTTTGCAGGATATCGTCCAAGTCTAGTAGGTTGCCTCGGGAATGGAGATGTTAAAGAGGTTTTAGTAGGTTTAGGACTTCAGGCAGTGAGGTGAGTGAATCGGCACTTCTATACTTACTCCAACCTACAGGCTACACTGGAGCTAGAGGTGGGAAGATGTGTGGGTCTGGTGGGTTGGGTATCGGGTCAAAACAGGATGGTTTCAAGAATTTTCTAAATTCTTTATAAATAAATGTAATAATAATGATTACAAAGACAATATCACTACAATAATTAGTTTGACCCAGTCAACCCATCTGTAAAGAATTTAGAAAATGGACAATTGTAGGCTATAGTTTCAAGAATTGTCCATTTTCTAAATTACCACTTTAGTTTTTTCTTTGTTTTTTATGAGTTTAATAGAAACTTTAATTAAATTGTAGGCTTCAGCTTTTTTGCTAAATTAATTAAATTTACCCAAATATATCATGCACACCCACATTAACACGCAATTGACTGTCATTGAGATGTGATTTAAGCCTCATAAAAGACCAAAAAGTGGTAGTTTACACCAGTTTTCTATTCAAGGCCTCTCGACTCATGATACTCTTAGCAGAGGCAAGAAAAAGAGAAGTATCAAATGACACCCAAAAAAAGATACACAGAGACACGGACAATTTATATTTCATTCACTACTTAGAAAGTAAAATCCGTTGTTTTTCTGATATGTGATTTACCGTAAGTCCTTTTAGTAAATTGTTAACATACACGGAAACATTTAAAATATATCGTTTGGATCTAATTTTTATAGAATTAAAGAGTAGGTATGATTCACCACGAATTTCCAGCGATTGTCGACTTTCTTATACTTTTTTATTTCATTTGAAAGTTAATCTTACCATCATTGATGTACAGGGTGTATGCTAAACGTGGAGCAAGGTATATGTTCATAACTAGGAGTATAAAGAAATCAAGGCTTCTTATATCTATATTAGAAGTCTTCCAATCAAATACCAGGAAGAAAGGGTTTCCTCTGATAAGGTAAATTATTAAATTTATTGAAATCACACTGTTTTTCACTACGTGTGTGTTGAGAAAGTGAATATGTAAGATAAATTGATAATCACCTGTAAGGCTTATAGGTAATCACCTTTAAATTAATGGGCTATAAACAACAGTGTCTGACCGTCTGGATGTGCTTCCGCTTCTTTAAGTTGTGATAATCAGATACTCACATGTTTGGTGATTTTTTATTATTTAAGGAGTTAATAAGTTAAAAGACTTAAAAGGAAATTGTTTATATATTTAAAAAGAGTGATATTTTGTTAAGGTAGAGTACATGTCCCTCACATTAGGTTAAAAGACGATGTAGACAGGTAATTTGTATTTACCTTAATAAGTTTTGTTTCATCTTTTCCTAAACTGATAGTACAAAAGTATATATTGACCCGTAAATAATTAAATGACCAGTTAAATAGCAGAAAAATCTGTTTATCCAGACAGCAGAATATGTTTATACTTTATACCAACACTAGAACACTTTTCTATATTTACATGTGTTCCACTTTTATTTTTTCTGATAGTTGGCCCTATTATCTGTATGTCAGTTTCGATAAGATCCAGGTTGCTTTGTTTGAAAGAGATGTCTGTGGGGGGTCAAAAACAAATATCCTACAATATTCCATGGTGCTATTTTG
Organism: Senecio squalidus; assembly: GCA_910822075.1. Taxonomy (NCBI): domain Eukaryota; kingdom Viridiplantae; phylum Streptophyta; class Magnoliopsida; order Asterales; family Asteraceae; genus Senecio; species Senecio squalidus. The sequence goes on along the minus strand of CAJVGC010000589.1, from coordinate 6,345,417 downwards.
GAACAACAGTTTTGAAGGTATATATGTTTGTAAGTACGTATCATGAGGTCATTGATTACAGGAATATTAAGGGAAAACTAGCTTTTATGTTTGCAAAATTTATAATATTTGAGATGACGGCTGCCATTAAACGTAATAGGGTTATTTAGCTAGAATGGAAACCAACTTTTCTATTTGTCCCAAATAGGAAAAAATCCGATATTATTTTCCAGTAGACCATTGTAAGTTGGCTTTGAAATAAGCTTGAAATTATTTGTTACTTGGAAACCTGGGTATCCGGTTACCAATTGTCATCGTATTTTAAAGCCAACTTTGGTCCACTGGTTCATAAACCTGTAACTTGTCCCATTTTGGATAATGGAAAAGTCGGTTGCCATTCTAGGTAATTAACCCCACTTAATATAGTACACTTAGCTTTAATTCTTACTTTTACTTAATCTTATAAATGATAATGTTCAGAGCTTCAAACATTAAATTTCTTTATCAGATGATCAGTGGTTTTCGAGATCGTTGTTTGTTCTTGGAGGGCACATGCTTGTGTGCATTGAGGATATCTCGCAGTTCGGTTTTGATTCCCATGATACGTTTACTCCGTATTTCTCGCTTGATACCTGCTGTTCTGTTGTCGATGCTCTGGAAATGGTAAATCATCACTTGATTTTCTATTAGTCATCAAAACTTGTGGAGAGAACTCCCACAAAAGGTGGACATAGAATTTTGAGGTGGTAAAATGTGGGGGTGAGGGGGTTATCGGTTAGAACAAGTTCTTTTGCTTTTCAGGTTGGGTTGACTTGGACCACTTGGGGCTTAGTTTTGCTTTTTAAAAATGGTTTGTGTCAAAAAGGATTTATATTCTTTAATAAATAATCTCATTTATGAGTAAAATGATTTAGTAGGATTTATACACTAAAAATGCACTTCGGACACATTTAACCCTCTGGCCTGTTTCTTTTAACCTATGTTATTTTATTTAATTCGTTTGGCCCATTAGAGATATAATACAACCGAAATTGACCAAGCCATTGGTTTACTACTAACAGTACCAAATTACTGTTCGATTTTTTTTTTCAGGTTATAGACACAAAAGAGAGCTATTGTGTGACATTAGCTCTCAACTCTGTTAAATCAGAGTTTTCCCCTTGGGACTTGGCCAAGAAATCAGAAAATGAGCAAATGAATATGAATACCCGGGGTTTATCTTCTGTTCCTGTGACTTGGAAGCTGAGTTGGTTTAGTGAAGACGGTTTATATAAATTTGTTGCACTCGTGAAGGCACTCCATGCTGGATCCGGATCAGCATCTTCTTTAGACATACGATATGCATCTTAAATCTGCCACGTGTTCATATAGTATGGTTTGAATTTGTGAAAAGGTCTTTTGGCATTCATTTTATTCTTTGATTCCCTTTATAGTTTCGGTCTCTTGAGAACATATATGTTGTTATTAGGTGGGGTGTTGTTTTGTACAGAATAAATGTACAGTATAGTGGTTAAAAACTTAAGATGTTCTTATTGTTTCAATCTTTAGAATGAAAGACACGGTATGCATGAGTTTCAATAAATACAGTGTGTTTTAAAGTTGTGGTGCTTACATCAATTTTGCTAGAAGCTATGGTTCAGTGTTGGCAATCAACACTATAGGTGAAAATCAAAAACCGGTTTTTCAAAAACCAAAACCGGTTTATAGAAAAACCGGTTAACAAAAAACCGAAACCGGTTGGAGATAACCGGACCGGTTAACACCGGTTAAAGCTTTTTTGGGAAATCGGTTTTTTCCGGTGTTTTAACCGTTAAAAACCGGTTATTTTGAAAAACCGGTTAAAACCGATTTTTTGTAATAGATCCGTAAGAAAAGTTAACTAGCCGTTAGAGGTTACCGTTAGGAGCTTCTTTTTTTTGTGACTTTTTTTGAGTTTTTTGGCACCTCTAAGTTGCATATAAATACTTCCACTAGTTTATGTTAAAATCACACTAAAAATTCAAGTATTTTTCTCTCTAAATTATCAAAAACTCGCATTCTCGCTATATATATACTTTTTTTTTCTTCCGAAAACACACAATCACAACTATTCTTTTCTCATTCTTCTCTCAAATTGGAAAACTCACAATCACAACAAGCTTCCGCTTCCGCTAGTAGCAATGTTCGAAACCTCAAAGTTTACACAAATGAAGATATATGGCAAATTATACAAACTACTCGTAACAAGAAAATTTGGGCTCATTTTGATTTGTGCATAATTAAAGACGGGATGGAAAAAGCACGTTGCAAGAAGTGTGGGAAGTTTTTAGGCTCTAATTCAAACACAACACTAAGAACTCATAAAATAAGGGGCTTGTAAAGCGATTAGTCAAGAAGCATCATAATCGGAACTTGGTGCGGATGAAAACGTATTTATATACGATAATGATGCGCTTCGAGAAGTATTTACGAAGTTTGTCATTAAATAGGGGCTTCCATTCAACTACTTTGACAACCAACGACTTACGAAAATTATCAAACAAAGGCTACACCGCGATACAAACTAGTAAGTCGTACTACCCTTAAAAACGATGCGTTTAAATATTGGGAAAATTCTAAAAAGAAAATAATTGAGAGTTTTCGAAACTATAAATATGGGGTAAATATTACTTGTGATGTTTGGACCGCACCACATGGTACGGTAAATTCTTATATAGCCGTTACGGCCCATTGGTTTCATGATGACCAAAATCTCAAATCTTGGTTATTGATGAAACATACAATTGCTTTTAAATTGTTTGGTTATCCACATAGGAGATGTAATTTGCGAAATTTTTTTTAATGACACACTAGTTGAATATAGTTTAGACGATAAAGTTTTTACAATTTCACTAGATAATGCGTCAAATAATACTAAAGCAATGAATTTACTAAAATTACGTATAAAACCACTTTTATATGGCGTTTTTTTCATTATCGTTGTGTTGCTCATGTTGCTC